>SJYT01069703.1:10090-35767 GCA_006410635.1 Cephalophus harveyi
GTCCGTCTAGTCAAGGCTATGGTTTTTCCTGTGGTCATGTATGGATGTGAGAATTAGACTATAAAGAAAGCTGAGCCCTGAAGAATTGATGCTTTTGAACTGTGATGTTGGAGAAGACTCTTGAGAGTCCCTTGGACTGCAAGGAGACCCAACTAGTCCATCCTACAGGAGATCAGTCCTGGTTGTACATTGAAAGGACTGACGTTGAAGCTGAAACTCCAATACTTTGGCCACCTGATGCAAAGAGCTGACTCATTTGAAAAGACCCTGATGCTGGGAAAGATTGAGGGCAGGAGGAGAAGGGGACGACAGAGGATGAGATGGTTGGATGTCATCACCGACTCAATGGTCATGGGTTTGGGTGGACTCCAGGAGTTGGTGATGGACGGGGAGGCCTGGTGTGCTGTGGTTCATGGGGTCACAAAGAGTTGGACACAACTGAATGACTGAACTGGACTGAATGTATCAAGACTGGTACATTTGGGAAGATCCCCATGAGAAGGAAATGATAACCCATTCCAGTATGCTTGCCTGGAGAATTCCATGGACAGAGGAGGCTGGTAGGCTACCGTCCATGGGGTCACAAAGAGTAGACACAATTGAGTGTGCATGCACACACACACACACACACACTAGTACATGAATCATGAAAAATGTATGATACTGATGTAAGATTTGTCACAATTCATGTACTAGGGGGGCAGTATATGAGAACTCTTTGCACCATCCTGTCAACATTTTTAAAAGAAGGATAGGTACAGTATTATTCCAATTTTGTGTGTATATGTGTAAAAAAAGAAAAAGACAAGTGAAATATTTATCAGAAGTATCAGAGAGTGATTAGGTCTAGATGGTGGGCTTAGGTATGGCCTTTCATTTTCTCTTTCATTCTTTCACTTTCCTTAATTTCTCACTTTCCTAATTAGCTTTGATATCAGAAAAAATTCATAGTTTTCAAGCTCCTATCACTTACTCAATGGCAGATGATGTGTTGATACCTATCAGATACCAGGGGTTTCCCTGATAGCTCAGTTGTAAAGAATTGTCCAGCAATGCAGGAGACCCCGGTTGGATTCCTGGGTCAGGAAGTTCCACTGGAGAAGGGATAGACTACCCACTCCAGTATTCTTGGGCTTCCCTTGTGACTCAGCTGGTAAAGAATCCACCTGCAATGCAGGAGCCCTAGATTCGACCCCTGCACTGGGAAGATCCCGTGGAGAAGAGAAAGGCTACCCACTCCAGTATTCTGGCCTGCAGAATTCCATGGACTATACAGTCAATGGGGTCTCAAAGAGTTGGACACGACTGAGTGACTTTCACACTTTCACTATCAGATATCAGGAACATCAAGACTTGACAGTTTTCCTACCTGCACATTGGAGTTATTGACTCCATCTTTCTGACTCATATGAGTTTTCACCAAACTCATATTTACAGCAGTTATTGACTCCTAACATCTTTTTCCTAGATTTGCCACGGGTACTTGCTAACAGTGGAAAACTCTAAGATCTGTACCAGGAATTTCCAAGGAAGAAGCCTGAGAATTTATTTTTTAAGAAGCCTCGAGGGGATCATTTTTTAAATGTTGTTCCTTTAAGTTTAGAAAACTGAGTCAGCTAGTTCTCTAACTCTAAGACTCAGCTCAGCATGAGCTCCACTGTTAACCTTTCTCTATCTACGTCAGGCACTTAGGAGCACACAAATAGAACTCCATCACCATTTTTCTTGTAATATATTCTAGTTAGTTGTTTACACTTTGCCTAACTGTTCTGCATATTTTTTGTGATCTCAGTGAAGGCATGATGTTGGTTCTCAATACATGTTCCTTGGGTAAATATGTGTGAAAGGATAGATAGAAGGATGGGCTGCTTTTACATTAACGGAGTGATTCTGAGAATTCTACCAGGATCAATCTTCAAGCCCCTCAAGAATGGTGTCCCTGGTTGCTTCGTGATGGGTGGGGTGAGCTCTTATATCACCCCTGTAGAGTGAAGCATGATAATATTCATTTTATTCCAAACTATTGAATTGGCCAAAAAGTGAGTTGCACAAGATATTACAGAAAACGTGAACAAACATTTTGGCTAACCCAATATATTGATGTAGGATTGGATAATGATCAGAGAAACAAAGTGTAAATATGTTACCGAATATTTGGGGAACTGTCGAAGCCCAAACTCATATTTGGTGAATTGTGCTTACAGCTGGGCTTGTATGTGTACATGTAAGTTGCTCAGTCACATCCGACTCTCTGCAACTCCATGGACTGTAGCCAGGCTCCTCTGTCCATGGGGTTTCCTAGGCAAGAATATTGGAGTGGGTAGCCATGCCCTTCTCCAGGGATCTTTCCAACCCAGGGATCAAACCCGGTCTCCTGCATCACATGCTGATTCTTTACTGTCTGAGCCACTGGGGAAGCCCACCCAATGTTCAATATGAAAGCTTCTAGTCAAATGTAGCCTTGGAAATTTAAAGTAATTAAAACTAAATGAAATTTAAGAGCCAGTTTCTTGGTCACACATTTCAAGTGCTCAAAGGCCACATGTGGTAATGTTTATATTATTAAGTATATAGAGTGGCTCCGTGATCGGAGAAAGTTGTGCAGGAGACAGCTGACATATATTATTCCTCCCCATTCTTCAAAATAAAAATCCAGTAGTTCTCTAACACAAAGCTTTTTCTCATCCCTCCAAGCAAAGTTCTGTCTGGTTCACAGTGCCAGGCATGTCCGGGGCACTAAGAATCAGAGAGGAAAAGAAAATGTGGCCGCAGCTCTGCTAGAGCTGACAGCAGGCCTCTCAACTGGGGCAATTTGGCTGCCAGAGGACATTTGGCAGGAGACTCGAGAGACACAGGTTCAATCCCTGGGAAGATTTCCTGGAGTATGAAAGAGCAACCCCCTCCAGTATTCTTGACTGGAAAATTCCATGGACGGAGAAGCCTGACGAGCTACAGCCCAGGGGCTTGCAAAGAGTCAGACATGAGTGAGCACTCACACATCCACTGTGTGTGTGACTGTGTGTGTGAGAGAGAGATACTGACATGTAGTGAGTAGGAGTCAGGGATCCTGCTGAACATTCTGCAAAGAACAAGACGGCCCCTCCCCTGGTCAAACACTTATCTGGCCTCCAATGTCAATAGAATTGAAGTTGAGAAACCCTGGCTCAAAGCCTTGCTGGGGCAAGGGACCCACGAGCAGACAATGCCAGCATAATGGGGGAAGTGAACGAGAGGAGGGACAGGAATGTGGTAAGAAGGTTCCCAAAGTGAGTCTAGAAGGAGCTGACTCCTATGGCCCCACAATGCTGTGCACAGTTCAGTTCAGTTCAGTTCAGTCGCTCAGTCGTGTCCGACTCTTTGCGACCCCATGAATCGCATCACGCCAGGCCTCTCTGTTCGTTACCATCTCTTGTAGTTCACTCAGACTCACATCCATCGAGTCAGTGATGCCATCCAGCCATCTCATTCTCTGTCGTCCCCTTCTCCTCCTGCCCCCAATCCCTCCCAGCATCAGAGTCCTTTCCAATGAGTCAACTCTTTGCATGAGGTGGCCAAAGTACTAGAGTTTCAGCTTTAGCATCATTCCTTCCAAAGAAATCCCAGGATTGATCTCCTTCAGAATGGACTGGTTGGATCTCCTTGCACAGTCCTCTCTCAAACAGAAGTGCCGCTTAATGCATCCTGACGTGAGTTGTTTTGCTGGCTGAAGAAGCGGCTTCTAGAACAAGGTGCAGGAATCTGTTGAATTAAATTTGTCACCAGAGTCCTCAGAGAGAGCCCTGTTCTCGAGCAGTTGTTCCTGCGAGATGAATTGGAGGATTTAGTTCATGTGCCTTAGTGGGTTATGTCTCCCTGGCAGCATCGATTCATCATAAAGTATATTGTCAAGTCAGAACAGCACACTCTGAAAACACAGTCACAATTTCATTTCCCCCCTTTACGCCATACATCTGGAACCAGGGAACATGGAAATAGCAACTCCGTGGAGAAAAGATAATCAAGCCTTAATTTAAAGTAGTCATTCCCTTTGACTTTTAGAGACTTTGTTACTATCCAGTATGTTGGGGGAAAATTCCTGAAGCATTGTGAGTAAATACCACCTTGCCTTTTTTTTATCCCTTGAGAATGTTTTCACCTGTTAAGCTCTTGATTACAACTTTTATAAAACCTCATCCTGAACTAATTAGAAGTGTCTTGGGTTGCACATCACATTTTACACAAAAGTTTAACATCCAAGATAGACTTAAAGGCTTCCAACTCACAAAGAAAGTTGTAAAAGTTTTATAGTTTAGTAAAATGTAGGCAAAGGATAGAGGCAGGCGATTAATAGAAGAGGAAATGCAGATGGCTAGTAAATATCTGAACAAGTTGCTCACCGTCACTAATGATCAGGAAAATGCCAGTTAAAGCAACAGTAGGATACCATTTCATGCCATTATGCAGACAAAAATTAAAATCTGAAATACAGAGAGTTAGTGAGAATGTGGGGAAACAGGGCCTTCCTATGTTGCTGGTAAGAATATAAATTAACACAACTATTCTGGAGAGTAATTTGGCAATTTCTGTTAAAGTTGAGCATGTTCAGATTCTATGAGCCCTGGTACCATACTATTTGAAGAGTGAATATTGTAAACAAGGTAAATATCCATCAGTAGAAGAATAGATAAATAGAGTGAAATACTATTCAACAATTAAGATGATGAAATATATTGATATATGTTGTTGTTTAGTCGCTAAATTGTGTCTCTTTGGGACTGCATGAACTGTAGCCTGTCAGGCTCCTTGTCCAGGGGATATCCCAGGCAAGAAAATTAGAGTGGGTTGCCATTTGCTTCTGAGCCAGGAATCAAATCTGTGCCTCCCGCCTGGTAGGTAGATTCTTTACACCGAGCCACCTGGGAAGCCCATACTCATATATACTAATGTACAAATCTCTCTGAAGCACATACACCATTGAATGAAAAAAGTAAGTCACAGAATTATATGAAAAACATGAAAACATATATAAAAATCTAAAAAAAAAAAAAACAAAAAATGCTATTCGGTACTTATTTATATTTAGGTAAAAAAGGTAAAAAATATACACAAAGGGCATACACCAAATTCACAAAATTGTCTCTGATGAGGGGGGAGAATGGAATACTGAGGTGAACAAATAAGAGGCCTAACTCTATCTTGTAAAGTTCTTTTTTTAAAATGAGGAGCAAAAATAACAAACTGTTCCCACTTGTTACTTCCAGATGGAGGGGTGTGGGGGTTATTCCCTGTCACCCTCTGGATCCACACTTTACCCTTCTCCACCCTGATGATCCAGGAGGCTGATCCCTCTGCTTGACTTCCCAGCCCTCTGGCTCCCGCTGGGTTCATCTTGCTGGGAACAGGGGCAGAGATGGGAGGGAGGGAGTCTGGGTATTCATTCCTCTACGCCGTCCCTCTCGGCAGAAATGAAAGCTCCTATTACGAAGCCTTCTCTTATCAGGCTCTGGTAACAGCACCCCATCTTGTGCCTTTAAGATGCTAAGGCTTCCTGAATGCTTGGGGTACAGCAGCATCTCTTGTGGTTTTCTTGCACCTCACTTACTCCTTTGCCATGTATTTCCTATCAGGACCCTTCTTAATATAGATATAGAAAGTGTTTGCTATTTTTCTGCAATCTTTGTATTTTTAAACCTAAGCAAACAGAAAAAAAAAGAAATATTAGAGATGTAAGGAGTTGAGAGGGAAGAAGTCAAAAAAGTAGGAAAATCTTCTCAAGAAACTGGGATGCTTTGGAGATCTAGGCATTTGGTAAATGAAGACCTTCACACTAGTATTATATGTGAATTGTGTTCCTTGCTTCTCCTCTCACAGCCGTCCCATCCTCCTGTAGAGATGCAGCCTGCAGCACTCGCCCCCACACTGTCATCAACTTGGCAAGTAACAAAGACGTTGCTCGAAGCCATCAATTTATGCTCCCTACTCGATTTTGTTTGATAAACTTGCCTGAGTGTCTCTGCTCTGTCAACCATTCAGCCAAAGGCTGGAGGTGCAGTCATTAGCACCAGCCTACCTCTCAAGGGCTTTACAGCCTGGAAGCTGGACAGGGCTGCACGGGATGGGCTATTTTTCTAGGAAGCAGAAACTTGTTATTTTATTTTGCTGTAGCAAGAACACATTTGTTAATGTACCCTCAACAAATGTTTAAGTGTACAATAAATAATTTTTGATGATAGGCACACTGTTGAACAGCAGGTCATCTTGCTTAACTGCAACGATGTCCATTGATTGGTAATTCCCCACTTTGCCCTCTCTCCAGCCGAGTAAGCACCATTCCACTCTTTTATTCTGTATATGTGACTGTTTTAGATACCTCATGTAAGTGGAATTGTGCAATATTTGTCTATCTGTGATTGGCCTATTTCAATGAGCATAATATCCTCAAGGCTCATCCATACAGCTGCATATGCAGACTTTTCCTCTTTTTAAAACAAAACATTATTTCCATTGTAAGTATATATCATATTTATTCACTTGTTGATGGACATTTAGGTTGCTTCCACATCTTGACTGTTGTGAAAAGAGCTGCAATGAATATAGGAGACTAATAGCTCTTCAAGATTCTGATCTCAATTGTTTTGGATAAATACACACAAGTGGGATTATTGGATCATATGGCAGTTCTATTTTTAATTTTTTTGAAGGACTTCCATAATGTTTTACACAGCTGTGCACCATTTTGCATTCCCATAAAAAGGTGTGCTTTGTTCCAATTCTTCACATCCTTGACAACACTCATTATCTTTTGTTTTCTCAATTATAGCATTCTGACAGGTGTGAAGTGATATCTCTTCTTGATTTTGATGTGCATTTCCCTGATAATTGGTGACTGAGCATTTTTCATGCACTTTTTGGGAATTTGTATGTCTTCTTTGGAGAAACATCTGTTTGAGTTCTTATTGGGTTTATTAGAGTTTTTTTTTTTTCCTTTTTTTTTTTTTTTTTTTTTGCTGTTGAACTGTAAGAATTCCTTGTATATTTTGGAGATTAACCCCTTATCATAGTATATATATTTGCAAACCATGCATATAATTTGCAAATATTTCCTCCCATTCCATAGGTTGCCTTTTCACTGTCCATGGTTGGTTGATGGTTCCTTTGCCATGCAGAAGCTTTAGCTCAATGTAGTCTCTTGTTTATTTTTGGTTTTGTTGCCTGTGCTTTTGGAGTCATATTCATGAAATCATTGCCAGTATCAATGGCATGAAGATTTTCCCTAGTGTTTTCTTTCAGAATTTTTACAGTTGCAGGTTAAGTCTTTAATCCATTTCGAGTCGATTTTTGTGTACTGTGTGAAGTCAGAGTCAGAATCTGACACACTAGGAATTCGCCTCAGTCTCCGGGGAGCACAGCATGGAACTCAGTGGGGTCTTCGTGCAGAAACAGAGGCTAGGCTGAGATTAGCAGGAGAGTCTAATGGTCATTAGTTCAAGAAATGATGGTTGAACACTATGTATGCACCCTGATACAGATTCTGTGAGGGAAACTGAGGAAGTCTCTGCCTTCAAGAGCAGTGCTGGCCAATAAAACTCTGTACTCCTGGGAAAGTACTATTTGGAACCACTTGCCACATGCGCTTATTAAGCACTTGAAATGTGGCTATTACAATGAAGAAACTGAATTTTAAAACTTTATTTAATTTAAATTTAAAATTCTGTATGTGGCTCATGGTGACCATCCTAGACTGTGCAGTTCTAAAAAACCACAGTCTACCAGGACAAAGAGCAGGTTATAATTATAATGATTATATAATACAAAAATCCAGAATAATCTTTGTTTTTCATTCAATAAGCATTTATTACCAAGGTGGAGAGTGGCGGGAGAGAGAAGGATTGGAAGTTTGGGATTAAGAGATGCAAGCTTTTATATATAAGAGATAAACAACAAGGTCCTACTGTATAGCACAGGGAACTGTATTCAATATCCTGTGATAAACCATAATGGAAAAGAATATGAATAAGAACATATATAGATACATATGTATAACTGAGTCACTTTGTTGTACATGAAAAATTAACACGGCATTGTCAATCAACTACAATATTTTTTTTTTTTTAAACCCAACATTTCTTGAGGATGTGATTGATTTGTGCCGGCACCACAAGGCAGAGATAATTTGGTTTTGGCCTCTGTCACCTCGTGGAACTTAAACACTAGCCAGGTTCAACCTCCGACCTTGAGAATCTTTTTGTAACATGTAGAACAGTATGTGCATGTTAAGTCGCTTCAGTCGTGTCCAACTCTTTGCGCCCCTATGGACTGTAGCCTGCCAGGCTTGTCTATCCAAGGGATTCTCCAGGCAAGAATACTGGAGTGGGTTGCCGTGCCCTTCTGCAGGGGATCTTCCTGACCCGGGACTGAACCCACTTCTCTTATGTCTACTTGCACTAGCAAGCGGGTTCCTTATTACTAGTACCACCTGGGAAGAACACCCGGATATAAATAAACCTCACTGAAACTAAGGTCTCTAACAGCATGGACTGGGGAGTATTTAATTAGTTGGGCCCACTCTGAGCCAGAATCTTGACTGTGATCATCAATTGTGATCATCAAATGCTCATTTACACAAGTATGACAACATTGGGAATGATCCTTTAACTTGGAACTATAGGACGATCACAGAGGACTCGATGGTAATGCACCCACACCCAAAGGTAAGGACCACCCCCAGTTTACACATCACTGTGTACCTGAGTATAAGCCAGCTGTAAGATGCACAGAGATTCTGATACCGATTTCTCATAAGTAAGAGTTGACGAGAGCTCTCAAGCAGCATGGCTGAGTTTAAACAATAGGCCCCATCTGGATTACCCTGAGTTTCACTTTGCTCTTAGCAGAACTTGAGCTGTATAGTCTGTGCTGGAACGTTCCCTTCCTCCTCCAGGGCTTTTGTTACTCAGATCTTTTTTGCTCTGTGCACTTACTCAAAGCATGCGCCTTCTCAGCCGTTTCTAGGAAAGGTTTTGTCAGACATGACAGTGGCTCTGTCCCTAACTTGGGCCCTCGAGCCTGCACCTACATCCTCTGCTGCTGCCGTGTTCTTCCAGTGGGAGGACTTTTCCTCTAAGAGCTGTGGTCTTGGGAGCATCATTTTAAAACACATTAGCAATTAAACATAACCTCTCCTGCCTCCTCCACTGCTACCTGAGGCGCCTTGCTACTAAATCATGTACAGGAAGATGGGGGGATATGCAGACTGGCCACTGACAATTCCTTACACCGTGCAGTGGGGCCTCAGCCTCTTGGAGTACTAACCCCCTCTTCTCCCGCTACATGTTCACCATGGGTGGCGGCTATGATCGTGATGTGTATCCCCACTGTGGCCAGAGATGACTGCTCTAAAGGCGAGCAGACATTAGAACTAGAGGGCAGCAGGGAGAGAGGGAGAGAAAGAGAGATGGATTCTACCGGATACCAGAGACAGCATGGACTTGGAACTGCAGAGTCAAGTGGGGATCAGATAAAGTTGGTCCGCAAAGAATGACTATGATGAAGCAAATGCACAGAGAAATACAGCTTTCCTTACAACAGTCCACAGCCTAATCCCTGTTTTTGTGCAGGCCGAGCTGCGTTACTTCCTTTGGTCCACAAGGCATCCTTATTTTCTTAAGACAAATTTCCCTGAGTTTGTTGAAGTGAGTTGGAGCAAGTTGATTTCTGTGCACGTGCGTGTGTGTATGTGCACACATACACCACAGAAGCTCAGTGAATGAAAGATGTGGTTGGTAGAACTTTAATATGATCTCCTTTGATGTCTTTCCTTGGTATCTACACTTCTGTGTAATCCCCTCACCTTGAGTTGTGGGAAGCAGGGAGCTGTAACTTGGTTCTAACCCATAAACCACAGAATGAGGGAATTTTGCAGTCCCTAACAAGCTGATTTTAAGTTAATCAAATAAAAGCTTATGCTGGGTAGGTCTGACCTAACCAGGTAAATTCTCTTTTTTTTTTTTTTTAGTATTTTCACACTTTCATTTATTTATTTTTGGCTGTGCTGGGTCTTCACTGATGCGCATGGACTTTCTCTGGTTCCAGCGAGTGGGGGCTACCCTCTAGCTGGGGTGCACGGGCTTCTTCTTGCAGTTTCTGTTGTTGTGGGGTGTGGGCTCTAGGGCATGAACTCAGTAAGTGGGGTGCAGCAGCTTAGTTACCTCTTGGCATGTGGGATTTTCCTGGGATTGAGCCCATGTCCCTGCATTGGCAGGTGGATTCTTTTCTTTTTAATTAATTTTTAAATTAATTATAAATTAATTAAAGGATAATTGCTTTACAGAATTTTGTTTTCTGACAAACCTCAACATGAATCAGCCATAGGTACACGTATGTCCCCTCCCTTTTGAGCCTCCCTCCCATCTTCCTCCCCATCCCACCCCTCTAGGTTGACACAGAGCCCCTGTTTGGGTTCCCTGAGACATACAGTAAATTCCTGTTGGCTATCTATTTTACATATGGTAATATGAGTTTCCATGTTACTCTTTCCAAACGTCTCACCCTCTCCTCCCCATTCCCCATGTCCATGAAAGTGGGTCTACAAACCAGAGACTCATTGTTCCTCGCTGGCTTTAAAAAAATGAATGAGTTCTATAGCTACAAAAAAACTGAATTCAACTTTAGGGAGACAAAATTGGCCACCCTCCAATGTCTCTTTGGCATGTGGGTTATTTTGCATTGAAAACAATCAAAGCCTAAAAGACTCAGAAAGAAACTTTGACCTTCCCCCTTAACTGCCTAAAGGATTTAGGGGGTTTGCTCCCAGAATAGAGTTATCACCACAGATATCCACAAATATAGGTCAGGGCTGCTGCTGCTGCTGCTGCTAAGTCGCTTCAGTCGTGTCTGACTCTGTGCTAGCAGGGGAAATTCTAGGCAGGGTGTAGAGATCAGAGTCCATTCTGTGTCCCATTGTCTCTGCCTGACCCAGCAAACATTTATTTGCCAAACATTTGCTTTTCCATCTTCGCGTGAATCGCTTTCCTCCCCTGTGAAGTCCCAAAACACTACCTTCAACATCCTCTTTGGTCTTTAGCTGAAAGTAGTATTCAAGGTGAGGGTTTCAGCCATTTTGGTGAGTGCCTCATTTTTTAAATTCTTCAACCAGCCACAAAAGCCTAGAAGGATAGAGGAAAGTTTTTTCCTCCCTGAAACTACCAACCACAACCACATGAGCTTGGAAGAGAACCCCAAGCCTCAGATGAGACCCCAGGTCTGGTTGAGCCCCCAGGCTTGTGAGACCTTGGGCAGAGGACCCAGTTACATCATGCCTGGACTTCGAAACTAGGGAAAGTATTTTAAGTTTTAAGCTGTTGGTTTGTGATTTGTAACACAGAAATAGAAAATTAATACAGAATGGGAATGAACAACTGTGGTTTGGTTTTTTTTTTTTTTTCATATTTGTCTCCTTTCCCCACACTTTCTCCTTTAAATAATGACCAGCACTGTATTTCACATCTGATCTGTAATTGTCTAGTGGGCCCTAAAAGGTCAGATTAGCTATATTCCTAGCTCCTATTTTTTATTTTTATTTTTTTAGCCTTCTACTTCAACAAAATCTTATGAAGATCTTACTTGGCTCTGGCTGTCCCGGAACTGATGGCTTGTCATACAAAACAGCTCTGGCAGCAGTGAAGAGAGTGGGAGATGGAGATTTTTAGGAATGCCTAGTTCCCAGACAAAAACCCGCAGAACACAGTTCTCCACTGACACAGAACTCAGGCCTGAAGCTTACTGATGAGCCTTCCCTCATTTCTTTGTGACATAGAGTTCTCTGGGGAAACTGGGCAGAGATTCTGCTTTCTCAGGAAGAACCCTCGTTCATTGCCTACCTCTTTATCCCCCATTGGTCTGAATTCAGAAGTTATGAGCACCAGCAGGATCCTGGCCATTTAGAACTTTCCAGAAACCATGAAGCCTAAGAGGTTTGAGATTTGGGTGTTGGGGCTGTTGAATCCTCTAGAAACCAGCCCAGCTGTGCATGAGTGCATGCTGAGTCACTTCAGTTGTGTTAGACTCTTTTCAACCCTATGGATCCTAGCCCACCAGGCTCCCCTATATATGGGATTCTCCAGGCATGAGCACTGGAGTGGGTTGCCATACCCTTCTCCAGGGGATCTTCCTGACCCAGGGATGGAACCGGCATTTCTTATATCTCCTGCACTGGCAAACATGTTCTTTACCACTAGCGCCACCTGGGAAGCTCAAGTCAACCGTAAAAGGACAGGCGTGGTCCTGAGCCATCAAATAACCACAGAAATGATTAGTTAAAATGTGATCACAGAGGAGATGTATAAAGTTCTGTGAGGGTTATTAGGGGCTCCCTAGCCTAGTTTGCAGATCTGAGAAGGTTTCTTAGGAGGTAATAATATTTAAGCTGAGATTTAAGAGTCAGCTATTGTTATCCAGGAGAAGGCTGGCCCTGGGGACAGAATTCCTGACAGAGGGAATACTCTGGCTTCTTCATGAAAGTGTAAATTATGCTAATGTGGCTGCAAGGCAGAAATAGGAAAGAGCTAGGCAAGATGAGGATGCAGAGGTGGGCAGGGGCCGGACCACAAAGTGCCTAAATACTGGTTGAAAGCTTTTGCTTTCAAAAAGCAACGGGAACATATATAAAAGATAACTAATAGGGATCTACTGCATAGCACAGGAAACTACTCAGTGCTCTGTGGTGACCTAAATAGGAAAGAAATCCAAAAAAAAGAGGGGGTACACATATACATGGGCTTGCCTAATGTCTCAGAGGTAAAAGAATCTGCCTGTAACGCAGGATACACAGGTTGAATCCCTGCGTCAGGAAGGTCTCCTGGAGAAGGAAATGGCAACCCACTCCAGTATTCTTGCCTGGAGACTCTCATGGACGCAGGAGCCTGGTGGACTACAGTCCATGGGGTTGCAAAGAGTTGGACCCTTAGCGACTAAACAGCATATGTTTATGTATGGCTGATACACTTTGCTGTACAGCAGAAACTAACACAACACTGTAAATCAACCTTGCTCCAATAAAATGTTAGTTTTAAAACAAAGCAGTGAGAAGCTTTGATGGGTTTAACTAGAAGAGTTACACATACAGATTTGTGTTCTGAAAATACCGCTCTGACTCCTATGTAGGAAGCTGCGTGGGGGTAGAGGATGACGAGAGCGGAAATGGGAGACAAATGAGGAGCTGCTGCTATAGTCCAGGCAAAGGGTGTGCTGAGAATGATGCAAAAAGGGATGCAGAGAAGCACATGGGCTCCAGGACTGACGACAGTGGAGAGGGAGACACACCATCAAAGATTTCCCTCTCTCCAGGTGTTATCTCCCAGGCGAGGCTTCTTGTGTTTGCTTTCCCTTCTTTCAGAACAAAGAGAAAACCAGGCCCATCCACCCAGCAGCTGGAAGACAAAAGCAACCCAGTCACGCTTTAACTTAGTCTCAGAAAACCTCTCCAAATATCCCATTGTTAGGGATTCCCACAGTATCTGGAGAGGAGGCACAGTGTTTTCTCTTGATGCTCACCTGTTTGATCAGAGTCTTTGAAAAAGGCATTGAATTTCTCCCTAGGGAGGAAAAAGAAATAACTTGTTAAATAACATGAAGGGGTAAATGTCACCTTATATAATATGTTCAAAACACTAGATTGATGTGAACCCATTGGGCTTAGCAGTTTCTGAAACCCAGAGGGGCTGGTATTGGCAATGATAAGAGAATTATTTGGAATTCGAAAAAAAATTGTCCTTACATTTTCTAATCAAAAGTCGAGATTGGAAGGGGCAGTTTGAAATAAGAATCAGGGCACCATTGAGAGTGAAAAAGTGGAAAGAGAGGATTTGGGGGACATTAAGTCTACGTCTATTTTTAAGGACATTTATTAATTTATTTTATTTAGGCTATGGCACGTGCCATCTTCTTTGAGTCATGCAGGATCTTTCGTTGGGACACACAGACTCTCAAGCTGTGGTGTTCAGGCTTAGTTGCTACATGGCATGTTGGATCTTAGTTCCCCAAATTGAGCCTGCGTCCCTTGCATTGCAAGGTGGATTCTTAACTACTGGACGACCAAGGGAGAACCTTCCAGTTTGTGTCTATTAAAGAGTGATGTAGTAGAAAATACTGAGTTTGGTTCACATTCTGCTTCTTTTATTTCTGAGCTGCATAATGTTGAATAAATGTCATCGTTTCTGTATCACAGATTCCTTGGGTCGGGAAGATCCCCTGGAGAAGGAAATGGCAACCCACTCCAGTACTTTTGCCTGGAGAATCCCCATGGACAGAGGAGCCTGGCGTGCTACAGTCTGTGGGGTTGCAAAGAGTCAGACACAACTGAGCGACTAACACAATTTTCTGTATCACGAATGGTGATAAAAACCTCTATGTCTCAGGTTATTATGTAAAGTAAGACAATGAAGTCAAAAGCAATACAGATATAAAATGGCAACCCACTCCAGTATTCTTGCCTGGAGAATCCCAGGGACAGAGGAGCCTGGTGGGCTGCCATCTATGGGGTCGCACAGAGTCAGACACGACTGGAGTGACTTAGCAGCAGCAGCAACAGCAGCACAGATATAAAGTTAACTGTAAAAATGTTGTACAACATGGGGAATATAGCCAATATCTTATAATAACTATAAATGGAGTATTCAGTTCAGTCACTCAGTCGTGTCTGACTCTTTGGGACCCCATGGACTGCAGCGCACCAGGCTTCCCTGTTGTCACCAAATCCTGGAGCTTGCTCAAACTCATGTCCACGGAGTTGGTGATGCCATCCAACCATCTCATCCTCTGTCATCCCCTTCTCCTGCTTTCAGTCTTTCCCAGCATCAGAGTCTTTTGCAGTGAGTCACTTCTTTGCATCTGATGGCCAAAGTATTGGAGCTTCAGTTTCAGCATCAGTCCTTCCAATGAATACTCAGGACTGATTTCCTTTAGGATTGACTGGTGGGATCTCCTTGCAGTCCAAGGGACTCTCAAGAGTCTTCTCCAAATGGAGTATAATCTTTAAAAATTATGTCACTATATTGTGCACCTGAAACTTACATTGTACAGCAGCTGTATTTCAATTTAAAAAATATCACCTGGCACAGAGTAAAAATTCAATAAATGTTAGCAGCAATTTTGTCATGCTTATGCTTAAAGGAAAAAATATTTTTTAACTCTTGGAACTGAATGGAAAATTCTCAATTTTCACTAGTTCTGGTGGAAAAGATAACTTTAATTTGAAATTTAGTGCTCACAAAACAGTTTGATTTTCAAAAAAATTCAGCAAATTTTTATTGAGTATCTTTTTTGTGTTAATCATTTTGCAAGATGATGTGAAAGGGCCCAAGGGGCATAAGACAAACACACAGTGGGTGAGACACTAAGTAGGAGCCGGAATGGAAGCTCAGTTTAGATCCAGGTGGGCTAAACTGCAGGCGAGGCTGGAGTGGGTGGGGGTTCTCATGAATGACTATTGCTCTCTGGAAGGAGGGGTGGGGCTAGAACAATGGCTTGTGATAAGACCTACTTTCCCCGTGTTTGAATGCAACCCCTAACTGCTAGTTCAGAAAAAATAAGAAGAACATTTTCACCAAGCAATTAAGAGTTGATATGAAATGCACTGGAATAAAATATGGCAACTCTAGGATGTGTGAGATTCCTCTGACATTTACCAGCAAAGCTGGAGCCTTCTGACCTGTATCTAAGAGGCATATAACTCCGTGAGTTTTCAACAATAATTAAAAAAAGAAAATCTGCTTTAGAAATAGCTGCCAGAGAAATCTAGCCTGAACAGACCCCATTGTGAGAGATCTGAGGACTCAGAACATTTTCACCAAGCAATTAAGAGTTGATATGATATGCACTGGAATAAAATATGGCAACTTTAGGATGTGTGAGATTCCTCTGACATTTACCAGCAAAGCTGGAGCCTTCTGACCTGTATCTAAGAGGCATATAACTCCATGAGTTTTCAACAATAATTAAAAAAGAAAATCTGCTTTAGAAATAGCTGCCAGAGAAATCTAGCCTGAACAGACCCCATTGTGAGAGATCTGAGGACTCCAACCAATTTTCGATTTATTTCAAATTCACACGTATGCTCTGAACTTCTTTTCTGCGGCAGTCTTGTGGGGTGCGATGCTTTGTTGATGATCTCCTGGGCAAGTGGAGGGGACAGGCATGTAAACAAACAAATTATGAAAGAACATGCAGAGTACAGCAGTAGAGAGCTGTTCTAGGTCCTGAGGGCCCACAGAGAAGGGTGTGATGTTGGGAGCCGGGGAGGATATCTAAGCTAGGTTTGACAAGAAGAGAACAGTAGG
The DNA here is from genome assembly GCA_006410635.1 of Cephalophus harveyi. NCBI lineage: Eukaryota > Metazoa > Chordata > Mammalia > Artiodactyla > Bovidae > Cephalophus > Cephalophus harveyi. The sequence continues at coordinate 26,404 of SJYT01069703.1, forward strand.
ATTCATAGAAGGATGAGGAAATGGGAAGGTGTGAAATAGTCTGCAGGAAATATAGGCAGTTGAAAACTCCAAACAAGCATCACCTCTCCCCACTCAGGAGGAGACAGCTGTGGACAACTTTTCTTGCTTTCTGATTCACAGTATGTTGAGCCAACTTTGCCCCAAATACCTTCACATCGTTATTCAGTGTGTCTACTTTTAGCTTCACGTCTTGATCCTTGTTCAAAAACAGATATATTTTAATCTGTAGCTGTTCATTTATACTTAAGTGCAGATAAATTCCATGTGTTGTATTAAGAGACGGTTTATCATACTTAAAGAGCAAGAATGTCTGAATTCCAGCTAGGAAGCTCGGTTATGTTCAGCCTCTCCCCGCCCCTCACTCCCATTGGCTTCAGAACCTTCGCCCAGTTGCTTGTATATTTAAAACTTTACCAACTTGCTGGTTTTAATGATGCTAACTTTGCTATATTTGTTTTCAATTACATTTTCTTTTTCTTGGATACATTCCTAAGACCCTCTAGCAAATATCAAGATGAGTCTTTTAATCTTAGCATTAGCCACAAGTTGATCTTTACCTATAGTCTGTTTCTTCCTTTTAGATACAACATTCTGAGACAATCAAAGAAAGAGATTTCTCTCTTCCTTTTCTTTTTTAAATTAAACTTACCTGGAAATGCACAAACTGTGCTCTATTCCTCCTGTGGCTCAGACCCAGCTGCTCAGAGGAGATCATGTGCCTGTCTCTATAATTGCTTAGGTTGCTATGCGAGTTTCCAAGCCTTTCTCCCAGCCATGCAAATACATATTTTGTGTCTTGCCAGGTATTGTGTGCTGCTGTTCTTGGCAAAATACTTTGTTCCATTACTCTCCTGCCCAGAGGCAGAGAGAACAGAAGGCCCTCTAGCAGTCAATCTGGCAATTCTATTCCTCCATGTAATTCAGAAGGTTCTGAGAACAGGACAAGGTGTCACTGAAGTAGAACTTTAATGAGATATTCAGTAGAAAGGAAATATTGAAGTTTGGGGGAGATAAGAGACTTGGAAAGCCCAAAATCTCAGCAAGTTTGGTCACGTCTGAGAAGTGGTTATTGGAAATATTGCTAACTTCAGAGAAGGTCTCAGAAAAGAGACTGTTAGTTGGCTTCAGGTGTCTGGAGATGGCCATGGATTTTTTCTAATTACGAGTGAAAACATATCTGAGATTTGGTGAAAAGAGAGTGGGGGGAAAAAGTGAAGGGAACTGACCTTCAGTAGAAGGTCCAGGGCAGCGGTCCCCAACATTTTTGGCACTAGGGTCTGGTTTTATGGAAGACAATTTTCCATGGACCCTGGTGGGGGAGTGGTTTGGGGATGATTCAAGTGTGTTACATTTCGTGTGCCCTTTATTCCTATTATCATTACATCAGCTCCACTTTGGATCATCAGGCATTAGATCCCAGAAGTTAGGGACCCCTGGAGAAGATCTAAAGCTGTTTATGAGGCCAAGGACAGTGCATCCTTGCTCTCAGCAGTGGCTTGCTGAGCAAAGGGCAGCAGGAGCAGGTGTGGAGAAGCACCTATGTCTCTCTGGGGCTAACAGAAGGTGGTAGCCTGCACGTATAGACCGACAGGGCCTCCAAAGAGATGCACGTGCTTGTGTGCTAAGTCGCTTCAGTTGTGTCTGACTCTTTGCGACCCTGTGGATTGTAGCTCACCAGGCTCCTCTGTCCATGGGATTCTCCAGGCAAGAATACTGGAGTGGTTGCCACGCCCTTCTCCAGAGGATCTTCCTGACCCGGGGATCGAACCCAGGTCTCTTACATCTCATGCCTTGGTAGGGAGGTTCTTTATCACTAGGGCCCCCTGGGAAGCCCTTAATTCCAAATCTGCTCTTCTTTATACCATATGAAACCTCATTTCAGGAGGAATTATCTCAATTTGATTATACTCTTTGAACGCCAAGAAGAGTCCTTTGGGGGACTTTGATCCTCAACCAGTGTTCCCTAGTGATAGACACATAATGCTTAGAAAATGGGTGGGGGTTTGCTAGGGAGAAGACACCCATCACTCCAGGTGGCATCACTGACTTTAAACCACTACCATTATTCAGGACTTGGGGGGAAATCATTGAAATACTACTGAATGAGGCCAAAGAAATCCTTCAGGATAATTTCAGTGGTCTCAGGGATATCTGCAAAGAACAAGAACAGCAGAGTTGGAAGAGAATAAAGAGATGACATTTGAAACTGGGGTACTTCTTCAAGCCTACAGTAGAAGAAAGTTTGCGTGATATCCACAGGGACTGGAGAGGAACGGACTGTGTGACGCAGAGGGAATTGGAAATGACATGGCATGTAGGACTCTCCTCATCTCTCCTCATCTGCATAAGGGAAAGTTCACACTCTAAACAAAACTCAGGGGCCCTCACTGATGTGGCCCAGGCCTCCTCTCCAGCCTCAACTCTTTGCTTATTATCCCTTGCCCCACCCGACCATGATATTTGCTATGTTCTTATTGGACTCTTTGCCTGCAAAAGCCATGTTCCTTAAAGATGGTACACTTGCACATGTTGCTCCCTCGGCCTGCAATATCTTTTTTTGAAGTCATCAAGACTGAATGCAAGAGCCTTTTTTTTTTAAGATTTTTTTTGATGTGAACCATTTTTAAAGTCTTTATTGACTTTGTTACAATATTGCCTCTGTTTTATGTTTTGGTTTTTTGGCTCTGAGACATGTGGGATCTTAGTTCCCTAACCAGGAATTAATCCCATACCCCTGCATTGGAAGGCAAAGTCTTAACCACTGGACCACCAGGGAAGTCTGCAAGACTCTTTTAGGAAGACTCATTCAAGGGGAATTAATTACTACATGTTTCTCTCTCCTTTTCGCTTCATGCAACTACTGTATCCAAGGTAGCTGACGTTTGTTATTAATAGCAATTTCTGATTTAAATTCCATTAGTTTGAATGCTATTAAGCAATTGGAACATTCACAACATATAAAAATGTGCTAGTTTTGCTGGGGCTACATTTTGTATTATATGTGCCAGGAGGCAAGTTTCCAGAAGGTGGTTACTAGCTAGTGAGAGAATTTAGTCAACCACTCAGCATTTGCCTCTCAAAGTGACATGTTTTCCCTGCTTGTGGTCACGTAGGCAGTAACCTCACGAAGGAATGAAAAAATTATGTAGACCCCTACCCATAATATTACCTACTCAGCCCTACACAAATAGCTTTTCATGTTACTCTTACAAAACTCCCATGAGTTCTTATTAAAATTCCCATTTTACAGGTAAGAAATTTGAAACTTCAGTAGTTTTCTCACACTTAACAGTCTGCAAGTGAAGTCGGAAATCAAACTCAGCTTCAAAACCAACAAAATGGAACAGAGAACATATTGTACAGCTTGCACCAATGATTTCTGAAGTTGGTGAGAAGGGATAAAGGCTTTCAAGAAATTTAAGAATGAGATTATTCTTGACTTTAAAAAAGATTTTTAGTAAATGAAACAGAGGAGAAAATTATGTTAGAGAAGAGTTTGGCAATTGGAGGATGCTTGAAGTTGTCCTGACAAAGTTTCTGGACACAGAGCTTCAGTTGTTGCTATTATTCACTTACCAAGTGGTGTCTGGCTCTTTGCGATCCCACGGACTGCAGCACGCCAGTCTTCCCGTCCTTCACTATCTCCTGGAGTTTGCTCAGACTCATGTCCATTGTGATGCCATTCAGTGATGCCATCCAACCATCTCATCCTCTGTTGCTCCCTTCTCACCTTGCCCTCAATCTTTCTCAGCGTCAGGATCTTTTCCACCGAGTCAGCTCCTCACATCAGGTGGCCAAAGATTTAGAGCTTCAGGTTCAGTGTCAGTCCTTGCAATGCATATTCAGGGTTGATTTCCTTTAGGACTGACTGGCTTGACCTCCTTGCAGTCCAAGGGACAGATCTTTAGGATTAATGCTAAGCATCTGCCCTTCCTTGGCCTCCATGTTGGTAAATCCAAGCATCAATCCACAGATTTCCAGAGTAATGGGCAGAGTCGATTATGTCTCCTCCTGGGAGAGCTCTCTTTGCCTGGCTTCTGGGACCCCAAGCTCACCTGGGTCTCCTCCCTCCTCACCGGCTACTCCTTCTCAGTCTCCTTTGCGAGTTTGTCCTCATCTCTCCAGCCTCTAAGTATCAGAGGACCCAGGGACCCCTTGAGTCCGTTCTCCTTGCTATTTACATCCTTCTTGACCCTTTCTAGTCTCCTGGCTTTACATTTCCCGTATAACCTGGCAACTTCCCTTGACCCCCAAACAATGATATTCCAATGTCTACCAGACGATGATATTCCAGTCCTCCAAGTTGGATACCTGGTAGACATCTCAAACATGAAATGTCTCCAAGTGTTTATCTTCTCCTTCAAACCTGCTCTATTTTTAGTCTTTCACATTGTTGCTGATGAAAATATGCTTCTAGTTGCTTCAAACAAAAGCCTCGAGTCTTCATTGATTCTTACTGATCCCTCACAGCCAATCTGTAAGGAGATTTCTGTCAGCTTGAACTTCAGCATCGACCCAGAGCATGGCTACTTCTCTCCACCCCCATTCTATCACCTGGTCCAGATCACTGTGCTTCTCTCTTGGACCGTAGAGGGTTTTCCTAACCATTTCCTTTCTTCCACACTTACCACCTACTCCCAACCTCCACTGTTCTCAGAACAGCAGCCAGCTGATGCTACTGAAGCATAAATCAGATGATGTCACTTTGTTAAAAATATCTTTTAAGGCACCCTTTGTTCAAAAAGCTATATTTCCCAAAGTAGAAACCAAAATCCTTACATTGACTTATTCTCTCTGACACCATCACCTACTGACACACCATATACCTCTTCTTTATGTAGTGGACATCATCTTTTTTGCCTTCCATCAGAGAGCAGACATTTTGTTCTGCTTTACTTATTATGATTTTTATGTACCACCTACCTAGGCAACACTGGGAGATATTGGGTGCTTAAGAAGTATTTGCCTAATGTTGCAATGGAATGTCATTGAAGGCCAGTCCTTAGTGATGTGATTCTTGGCGTCTGTCACACGGGTGGTGGATGCTGTCCTGGAAGAGAGTAAGGTGCAAGTTAATATGGGAAATAAGTTAACAGCAGTATAACTGTTACTCTTGAGAGTCCCTTGGAAAGCAAGGAGATCAAACTAGTCAAGCTTAGAGGAAATCAACCCTGAATACTCTTTGGAAGGACTGATGCTGAAGCTGAAGCTCCAATATTTTGGCCACCTGATATGAACAGCTGACTCACTGGAAAAGACCCTGATGCTGGGAAAGATTGAAGACAGAAGGAGAAGAGGGTGACAGAGGATGAGATGGTTGGATGGCATCACCAATTCAATGGACATGAACTTGGGCAAACTCCAGGAGATGGTGAGGGATAGGGAAGCCTGTTGTGCTGCAGTCCATGGGGTTGTGAAGATTTGGACATGACTTAGGGACTGAACAACAACAAATGTTACAGGTGTGTGTTTGTGATACTGGTTTCCCAAATGGAAACTTCATTCTTAATGAAATCCTCTTTTCAGGTGACACTTCTTTCTGAATTAATCAGAGCAAACAAACCAGGCCAGTGCCAATTTTTTTGTTGAATGTCAGTAGAAAATCGCCCATCTGCTGCTTTACAAGGAGTCAGCAATTGCCTGGGCACCCAAGGGATCAGTTAGGTGGTGGCGAGGACAGATATAGCCTATCCTTCATCAAGACTGTTGATGGAGAATGGGTTAAATTCACCAAACTTTGAGTGAAACTTTTCCCTCCAAAGAATCTGATTCTTCTTTCTAGAGTTCTAGTATTAACCAAGCGGCTTCCCTGGTAGCTCAGCTGGTAAAGAATCTGCCTGAGATGCAGGAGATCAGGATTCAATCCCTGGATTGGGAAGATCCCCTGGAGGACGCCATGGCAATCCACTCCAGTATTACCGCTTAGAGAATCCCCATGGACAGAGGAGCCTGGTGGGCTATAGTCCATGGGGTCTCAAAGAGTCAAACACGACTGAGCAACTAAGCACATCACAGCACAGTGTTAACCACAAGCAGAGATAAATTTTGTTTAACATAGTAGCTCCCAGCAAGCTGCAAATCAACATTCCATGCATTAAATTATGTGAAAGGAGGTGTGCACACTCTTAACAGGACCCTGATTAGGGGCCTAGTGGGTATAGGGAAGCTTGGGTCTCCCGCTTCCAGGGGAGCCTCCTCAATCTCTCTATAAGTACTATGCTGCTAAGTCGCTTCAGTCGTGTCTGACTCTGTGCGACTCCATAGACGGCAGCCCACCAGGCTCCCCGGTCTCTGGGATTCTCCATGCAAGAACACTGGAGTGGGTTGCCATTTCCTTCTCCAATGCATGAAAGTGAAAAGTGAAAGTGAAGTCACTCAGTCTTGTCTGACTCTGTGCTACCCCATGGACTGCAGCCCACCAGGCTCCTCCGTCCATGGGGTTTTCCAGGCAAGAGTACGGGAGTGGGGTGCCATTGCCTTTTATTTAATAGGTTTGAATACTACCTAAGTCATAGGGTTGTTGAGATTATCTGCAATCATCAGTACACATGAAAGCGTTTTGTAGAGTATGAAGTAATGTCTAAATATTTGTCTATGACTAAGTAGTAAAACATTTCATAAGTCAAAATGCTCTTCCCATGATTGTCCTGTGATTTATCTATCTTGTCAGTTTGGATTGTTACCTACAAAGCTGGGTCAGATTCTTATTCTTTTTTACATTTATGTTTTTTTTTTAATCACCATTTCTGTTGTGAAAACTGAAAGTTGCCTAGTCCATTCATTATTTGTTTGATGAGCTTATGCAAAAAAAAAGGTGTTTTAGGTCAGCATCTGATTAAACGAATGATTTTCTGAACTTTCCTAGGCCTTCACCAAATTTCTTAGGTTGGCCATTTTTATAGGTTGAATTGTGTGTCCCACCCCCTGCACCCCTGCCCCCGACTGCAGCCGCAAAAAAATATGTGTTGACGTCCTGTCAGTACCTGTAAGTGTGACTTTATTTTGAAATAGGGTCTTTGTAGATGAAATCAAGTTATCATTAGGTGAACCTTAACCCAGTAACTGGGGCTTCTCCATAACTCGACGGTAAAGCCTCTGCCGACAAAGCAGGAGACGAGGATTCAATCTCTGGTCAGGAAGATCCCCTGGAGGAGGCCATAGCAACCCACTCCAGTGTTCTTGCCTATGAAATCCCATGGACAGAGAAACTTGGAGGGGTACAGTCCATGGGGTAGAAAAGATTTGGACACAATTTATAGACTAAAAAGCAACAACAATCCAATAACTGGTGACCTTGTATAAGAAAAAGAGACACAAACCCACACACAGAGGGAAAACAACGTGATGACACACAGGGAGACCTGTAAGTGATGCCGACGATCGGGGTGAGGTGTGCCAAAGCCAGGGACCGCCAGCAGTTCATGCCTAAGAGAAAGGCATGAAACAAACCATCTTTTAGAGTCTTCAGACGGAGCATGGTCCTGCTGATACTCGGATTTGGGATTTCTGAACTCCAGAGCTGTGAGAGAGGAATTTTCTGTTGCTTTAAGGCATGGGGTTTGTGTATTTGCAGCCCTTGGGCTTTCCTGGTGGCTCAGATGGTAAAGAATCTGCCTGCAATGTGGGAGATTGACCAGGGTTCGATCCCTGGGTCGAGAAGATCCCCTGGAGGCGGGAATGGCAGCCCATTCCAGTGTTCTTGCCTGGAGAATTCCATGGACAGAGGAGTCTGGTGGGCTACAGTCCATGGGGTCGCAAAGAGTCAGACACGACTGAGCGACGAACGTTTTCATTTTCACGTCATGTCAGCCCCAGCAAACTAAATACCGCTGCTTCTCACACTGGCTCATTTGAGCTGGGCCTGGTCACTGTGATAGGCACATGGCTTATCGCTTAGGTTTGATAAATGATCTGCCAAGTCCACAAGACTGCTCAGAGACAATGAGGAGACCTTGAAATAAGAGGGCTGGAGTGAAGGTTTCATCCATTTATGTTCCCAAATGAGCAGGCTTAAAACCTCTGTCATATAACTGACTGTACTAATGAACTACTGGTATAAAAACACCCTTCTTGTTGATTTCTATCTCCCATCACTCTCTTTCCACTTGTACTTGTGAATGGTTAAAAAAAAAAAAGCAATTTGATGTTTTAAAATTTGTTTTATAATATTAAATTTTCTAACTTAGGAAAACCTGCTTTGTTTTTTTCAGCACTCTAGGGTAAGGTAAATGCATACTTTTTCCCCCCACATATCTTTGGGGAACATATAAATATGTTGCTAGAAATTTTCTATTTTGACTTGTCTTCATGCTTTGATGCCATTCCAAGACTTACTTAGCTCTTTGAAATGCATGTATATTCCTTTCTATAATATCATATATTGTTAGATTTTTATTAGTGAAAAAAATGCAGGGGAGAGCTGTATCAGGCTTATGTCAATATGAAAGAGAAAAACTCAACTTAGTGACCTGCTGTTCCAGTGGCCCACGACCCTGGCTGCGCTTCATAATTACCTGGGGCCCTTTCAAAACACTATCACTTGATTTCTACTTTTATTGGCTCTGATTTAACTGATTTGAGGTGGGGTTTGGGCTTTGACACTGGTTTAAGAACCCCAGACCATTCTCACCTCTAGCCAGGATTCAAACTCAAGAACTGTTGTGAAGATCTCATTTCACAGAAATGTTGAGATCAAGCCAGGTTACTGACTTGCCTTGGATCAAAACATCTAGTGCCCAGCCACCCCATCCTCAGATCATCCTGCTCTCACCTCTCCATCTGCATAGTTCTTGGCCATTCATCAATGTTTAGCTCAAGTGTTGATTCCTCTCTTCCTCTCAGGGCCTTTTCTGACCCATTGACTCCTAACTTCACAGGCCAGGTCGGGCCTCTCTTCTGTCCCCTCACCTTTCACAATCATTGCCCTTGTTACACACTCTTTTTATGTTCATTTTTAAAAATAACTTGGAGTACAGAATGAAGCAGGGCAAAGGCTAATAGAGTTCTGCCAAGAGAATGCACTGGTCATAGCAAACACCCTCTTCCAACAACACAAGAGAAGACTCTACACGTGGACATCACCAGATGGTTGACACCAAAATCAGATTGATTATATTCTTTGCAGCCAAAGATGGAGAAGCTCTATACAGTCAACAAAAACAAGACCAGGAGCTGACTGTGGCTCAGATCATGAACTCCTTATTACCAAATTCAGACTCAAATTGAAGAAAGTAGGGAAAACCACTAGACCATTCAGGTATGACCTAAATCAAATCCCTTATGATTATACAGTGGAAGTGAGGAATAGATTTAAGGGCCTAGATCTGATAGATAGAGTGCCTGA
>SJYT01069703.1:35789-76961 GCA_006410635.1 Cephalophus harveyi
CTAAATCAAATCCCTTATGACTATACAGTGGAAGTGAGAAATAGATTTAAGGGACTAGATCTGATAGATAGAGTGCCTGAGGAACTATGGATGGAGGTTTGTGACACTGTACAAGAGAAAGGAATCAAGACTATTCCCAAGAAAAAGAAATGCAAAAAAGCAAAATGGCTGTCTGAGGAGGCCTTACAAATAGCTGCGAAAAGACAAGAAGTGAAAAGCAAAGGAGAAAAGGAAAGATATACCCATTTGAATGCAGAGTTCCAAAGAATAGCAAGGAGAGATAAGAAAGCCTTCCTCAGCAATCAATGCAAAAAAATAGGAAACAATAGAACGGGAAAGACTAGAGATCTCTTCAAGAAAATTAGAGACACCAAGGGAATATTTCATGCAAAGATGGGCTCAATAAAGGACAGAAATGGTATGGACCTTACAGAAGCAGAAGATATTAAGAAGAGGCAGCAAGAGTATACAGAAGAACTGTACAAAAAAGATCTTCACAACCCAGATAATCACGATGGTGTGATCACTCACCTAGAGCTAGACATCCTGAAATGTGGAGGCAAGTGGGCCTTAGGAAACATCACTACGAACAAAGCTAGTAGAGGTGATGGAATTCCAGGTGAGCTGTTTCAAATCCTGAAAGATGACACTGTGAAAGTGCTGCACTCAATATACCAGCAAATATGGAAAATTCAGCAGTGGCCACAGATCTGGAAAAAGTCAGTTTTCATTCCAATTCCAAAGAAAGGCAATGCCAAAGAATGCTCAACTACCACACAATTGCGCTCATCTCACATGCTAGTGAAGTAATGCTCAAAATTCTCCAAGCCAGGCTTCAGCAATACGTGAACCATGAACTTCCTGATGTTCAAGCTGGTTTTAGAAAAGGCAGAGAAACCAGAGATCAAATTGCCAACATCTGCTGGATCATGGAAAAAGCAAGAGAGTTCCAGAAAAACATCTATTTCTGCTTTATTGACTATGCCAAAGCCTTTGACTGGGTGAATCACAATAAACTGTGGAAAATTCTGAAAGAGATGGGAATACCAGACCACCTGACCTGCCTCCTGAGAAACCTGTATGCAGGTCAGGAAGCAACAGTTAGAACTGGACCTGGAACAACAGACTGGTTCCAAATAGGAAAAGGAGTACGTGAAGGCTATATATTGTTACCCTGCTTATTTACTATATATGCAGAGTATATCATGAGAAATGCTGGGCTGGAAGAAGCACAAGCTGGAATCAAGATTGCCAGGAGAAATATCAGTCACCTCAGATATGCAGATCGTACCACCCTTATGGCAGAAAGTGAAGAAGAACTAAAGAGCCTCTTGATGAAAGTGAAAGAGGAGAGTGAAAAAGTTGGCTTAAAGCTCAACATTCAAAAAACTAAGATCATGGCATCTGGTCCCATCACTTCATGGCAGATAGATGGGGGAACAGTGGAAACAGTGGCTGACTTAATTTTTCTGGGCTCCAAAATCACTGCAGATGGTGATTGCAGCAATGAAATTAAAAGACACTTGCTTCTTTGAAGAAAAGCTATGACCAAATTAGACATCATATTAAAAAGCAGAGACATTATTTTGTCAACAAAGGTCCATCTAGTCAAGGCTATGGCTTTTCCAATGGTCATGTATGGATGTGAGAGTTGGACCATAAAGAAAGCTGAGCACAGAAGAATTGATGTTTTTGAACTGTGGTGTTGGAGAAGACTCTTGAGAGTCCCTTGGACTGCAAGGAGATCCAACCAGTCCATCCTAAAGGAGATTAGTCCTGGGTGTTCATTGAAAGGATTGATGTTGAAGCTGAAACTGCAATACTTTGGCCACTTGATTCAAAGACCTGACTCATTTGAAAAGACCCTGATCTGGGAAAGATTGAGGTCAGGAGGAGAAGGGGATGACAGAGGATGAGATGGTTGGATGGCATCACCAACTCAATGGACATGGGTTTGGGTGGACTCCGGGAGTTGGTGATGGACAGCGAGGCCTGGCATGCTGCAGTTCATGGGGTTGCAAAGAGTTGAACATGACTGAGTGACTGAACTGAACTGAAGTATAGTTGATTCATAATATTATAGTAGTTTCAGGTGTGCTGCTTAGTGATTCAAAATTTTTTATAGACTGAATTCAGTTTAAAGTTATTACAAAATATTGCTATATTATCTGTGTTGTACAATATTGATATATCCTTGCAGCTTATTTATTTTATACACAGTAGTTTGTATCTATTAATCCTTTACCCTAACCTTGACCTTCCCCCTCTCCTCTCCCCATTGCTAACCACTAGTTGTTCTCTGTATCTGTGGTCTGTTCCCATTTTGTTTCATTCTTTGTTTTATTTTTGGATTCCACATTGAAGTGATAACATACAGTGTTTGTCTATCTCTGACTTATTTCAGTTTGCATAATACCTTCCAAGTCCATCTATGTTGTTGCAGATGAAAACATTCATTCTTTTTTGTACTGTCTGTATATATCACATCTTCTTTACTATTTGTCTGTTGCTGAGCACTTAGGTTGCTTCCATATCTTGGTATTTGTAAATAATGCTACTGTGAACACCTCATGCGAAGAGCTGACTCATTGGAAAAGACCCTGATGCTGGGAGGGATTAGGGGCAGGAGGAGAAGGGGACGACAGAGGATGAGATGGCTGGATGGCATCACTGACTCAATGGACTTGAGTTTGAGTAGACTCCGGGAGCTGGTGATAGACGGGGAGGCCTGGTGTGCTGTGATTCATGGGGTCGCAAGGATTCGGACATGACTGAGCAACTGAACTGAACTGAACTGAAGATTGGGATGTATGTTTTCAAATTGATGTTTTGGGTTTGTTTTGGAGTTTTTTTCCATACCTGGGAATGGAATTTCCAGGTCATATGGTAGTTTTATTTTTAGGCTTTGAGAAACCTCCATACTGTTTTCCACAGTGGATGCACCAATTTATATTCCCACCAACTGTGTATGATGGTTCCCTGTTTTCCACATACTTGTCAACATTTGTTATTTGTGGTCTTTTTCACAACAACTATTCTGACAGGTGTGAGGTAATATCTCATTGTAGTTTTGATTTGCATTTCTCTAATGTTTAGTGATGTCAAACATCACATGTGTCTGTTAGCATCTATGTGTCTTCTTTGGAAATTATCTATTCAGGTCTTCAGTCTACTTTTTAAAATTGTTTCTTTTTTTATATTGAATTGTTAGAGTTACTTATATGTATATTAGATATGAACCTCTTATTGGTCATATCATTTGCAAAATTTTCTCTGATTCATGTTGTCTTTTCATTTTGGCAATTGGTTTCCTTTGCTATGAGAAAATTTTTAAGTTTAATTAGACCCAATTTGTTTATTTTTGTCTTTGTTTATTTTGCCCTAGGAGACTTCCCTAGTGGCTAAGATGGTGAAAAAAATCTGCCTGCAATGCAGGAGATTCAGGTTTGCTCTCTGGATCATGAAGATCCCCTGGAGAACAGAATGTTTACCCACTCCAGTATTCTTGCTTGGAGAATTCCATGGACAGAGGAGCCTGGTGGGCTACAGTCAATAAGATAGCAAAGCGTCAGACACGACTGAGTGACTAACACTTTCACTTACGGTTTGTGTCAAAGAATATTCTATGTTTTCTTCTAGGAGTACTGGTGTTACATGATTTCTGGTCTTACATTTAAGTCTTTAATTCATCTTGAGTTTATGTCTCTATGTGATGTTAAAGAATGTTCTAATTTTGGGAATTCCCTGGCAGTCCAGTGGTTAGGACTCCTCACTTTCATTGCTACATGCTTGAGTTTATTCCCTGGTAGAGGAAATAAAGTCCTACAAGCCATGCAGTGTGGGGGGAAAAGTTCTAATTCCATTCTTTTACATGTAACTCTCTAGTTTTTCCAGCACTACTTATTTAAGAGACTGTTTTTTCTCCATTGAGTATTTTTGGCTCCTTTGTTGTAAATTAACTGACCATATGTGCATGGGTCTATTTTTTGCCTCTCCATTCTGTTCCATTGACCTGTGTGTCTTTGTGTGTGTGTGTCAGTTTTGATGACTGTAGCTTTGTAGTATAGTCTGGAGCCAGAGAGCATGATATTTCCAGCTCTGTTCTTTCTCAAGGTTGTTTTGGCTATTCAGAGTCTTAGTTTCACACAAATTTTAGAATTATTTGTTCTCAGTTCAGTTCAGTTGCTCAGTCGTGTCCAACTCTTTGCCACCCCATGAACCACAGCATTCCAGGCCTCCCTGTCCATCACCAATTCCTGGAGTCCACCCAAACCCATGTCCATTGAGTTGGTGATGCCATCCAACCATCTCATCCTCTGTCGTCCCCTTCTCCTCCTGCCCTCAATCTTTTCCAGCATCAGGGTCTTTTCAAATGAGTCAGCTTTTCGCATCAGGTGGCCAAAGTATTGGAGTTTCAGCTTCAACATCAGTCCTTCCAGTGAACACCCAGGACTGATCTCCTTTAGGATGGACTGGTTGGATCTCCTTGCAGTCCAAGGGACTCTCAAGAGTCTTCTCCAACACCACAGTTCAAAAACATCAATTCTTCTGTGCTCAGCTTTCTTTATAGTCCAACTCTCACATCCATATATGACCACTGGAAAAATCATAGCCTTGACTAGACGGACCTTTGCTGACAAAGTAATGTCTCTGCTTTTGAATATACTGTCTAGGTTGGTCATAACTTTCCTTGCAGGGAGTAAGCGTCTTTTAATTTCATTGCTGCAATCACCATCTGCAGTGATTTTGGAGCCCAGAAAAATTAAGTCAGCCACTATTTCCATTATTTCCCCATCTATCTGCCATGAAGTGATGGGACCGGATGTCATGATCTTAGTTTTCTGAATGTTGAGCTTTAAGCCAACTTTTTCACTCTCCTCTTTCACTTTCATCAAGAGGCTCTTTAGTTCTTCTTCACTTTCTGCCATAAGGGTAGTGTCATCTGCATATCTGAGATTATTGATATTTCTCCTGGCAATCTTGATTCCAGCTTGTGCTTCCTCCAGCCCAGCACTTCTCATGATGTACTCTGCATATAAGTTAAATAAGCAAGGTGACAATATACAGCCTTCACGTACTCCTTTTCCTATTTGGAACCAGTCTGTTGTTCCATGTACAGTTCTAACTGTTGCTTCCTGACCTGCATCAAGAGGCAGGTCAGGTGGTCTGGTATGCCTATCTCTTTCAGAATTTTCCACAGTTTATTGTGATTCACACAGTCAAAGGCTTTAGCATAGTCAATAAAGCAGAAATAGATGTTTTTCTGGAACTCTCTTGCTTTTTCCATATTTGTTCTAGACCTGTGAAAAATACCATTAGTATTTTGGTAGTAATTGCATTAAGTCTTTAGACTGCTCTGGGCAGTATGGTCATTTTAGTAATATTAATTCTTCCAATCCATGAATATGGTATATCTTTCTATTTGTGTCATCTTCAATTTCTTTTGTTAATGTCTTATAGTTTTCTGAGTACAGGTCTTTTATTTCCTTAATTAGATTTATTCCTAGATATTTTATCCTTACCACACAGTTTTAATTATAGGACTTTCTTTCCACTAGAGAGTAAGCTCTTTTGGTGAGACAGGAAATAGCCAAGTGGAAAATCATAAGAATTTGTTCCAAAGTTCAACAAAGATGGACCCCACAATAGTGACAGTTAACTAATTTGCGTATAATTTTTATGGTCAAATTCATCTCTGATCTTCATTAACTTCTCTTGACCTCTTGCTTACACTTATTTGCTCATGTTTATTGGATTTTTTAATTAAAAAAGTAATCCACACTCATGGTTTGAAATTTGGAAAGCATTAATAATTACAGAGATAAAATAAAAATCCCACTGAAACTTCACGTGAAGATTTGTTGTTAGTGTGATTCCTCAGTTAATCTGGGCTTCCCTAATAGCTCAGATGGCAAAGAATCTGCCTACAATGCAGGAGACCTGGGTCTGATCACTGGGTCAGGAAGATGCCCTGGAGAAGGAAATGGCTACTTACTCCAATATTCTTGCCTGGAGAATTCCGTGGACAGAGGAGCCTGGCAGGCTACAGTCCATGGGGTTCCAAAGAGTTGGACATGACTGAGCAACTAACCCACTTTCAATTAATCTAGCATTTATTGAGGGCCTATTATATGCCACCTGGTATCAACACCTGGCTTCAAGTCAACCCTCCATCTCTGTGTCCTTTATTTGTAAAATGTGATTTGATTGTAAAATGTTCATTCTCACAACAGTTCCATAAAGTGAGAGCCTGAGCTCTGCTGGTTACCATAAAACACAACATTAAGAATGAGTAAACAGTGTCACAAACAGCTGCACAAGTTGTACAGTCAACCCCGGGAGGTGTCATTCACATTACAGTCCACATGAACTGTTATACCAGACACTGTGCTGTGACAAGACTTGAAGACTGGAGCCTGCACTGAACCCAGGACTGTAGCCCTGAGCTGAGCCAGAACATCTGCAAGTTGTGGAGTGACAGAGGGCTAAATCACCTCGGATGGATGGTCAAGCCCCATGACCCACTTAGCCATGGTACTGAAATACCACACTCATGCTGACCTTCCAAAATGCTCTGAAATGCTGCCAGTAAAACGGAACAAGAGGAGAAGCACTGGACCGCGAGCTTTGCAAAGCAAGTCAAAGGCCACACTTACTCATCTCAAGGCAAAGCGCTTTTTCTGAGTGTAAAGCAGGAAGATGTGTTGATGGGCTGGCCACAGGAGGAGGAAGGCTCCTAGGGGCACTGAGAAAATGTAGTGGGGACTACTCCTTGGGCCAGGGAGCTTGCAGCAGATACATCCATGTCTGCTTGAGAAACATCCACGCTGATTCCTGGGCATCTGGGGGAAGTGAACAAAGCTGACAGGGCTTTCTTCTCAGCAGGAAAGTGTTGGCCATGTCCCACAGATCCTCAGAGTGAGAAACAAATGGCTCTCCCCTAAACTCAGGAAAACAACTAGGAGGAAGAGTTAGGAGGATGGTGGGAAGAGAAAAGCAACAAAAGACTCCTGTAGGAGAGGCAGGATGATGAGCTTTAATAATCAACATTGTAACTCTAGCAAACCTTGGCATTTCCAAAGCATTTTCATATGCTTTTCCCATTTAGTCCTCTCAACCACCCTGGGAAGTTGGAATCATCAACATTTTACTAATAAGGAAACTGATGTTCAGAGATCTGGCTCCTATATATTGAGGGCCACAAACAGGACCTGATCTCCACATACAGCCAAAGCCTCTGATAACACATCTGAGTTCCCATTGTAGGGGACTCTGTGGGAGAGGGAGAGGGTGGGATAATTTGGGAGAATGGCATTGAAACATGTATAATATAAAATATGAAATGAATCGCCAGTCGAGGTTCGATGCATGATACTGGATGCTTGGGGCTGGTGTACAGAGACGACCCAGAGGGATGGTACAGGGATGGAGGTGGGAGGGGGATTCAGGATGGGGAACACGTGTATACCCATGGCCGATTCATGTTGATGTATGGCAAAACCAATACAATATTGTGAAGTAATTAGCCTCCAATTAAAATAAATAAATTTATATTTTTAAAAAAAACTCATGATGGGAAGATGGTCTTGGGAAACATTGGGAAGAATGGTTAGGAAAAACTCCTAGAAAAACACACAGGACTCTAGCAGACTGGTCCACCTTTGATCTTGCTGGGGATGGCCTCCTGATCCCTCAAGGTCTGGCCCCCGATCACTCTCCATAGTCTTTACTTTCTATTATTCTTATTTCTGAAACTCCCAACACCCTGAAGCTTAGCCATCTTGAACTGTTACTCTGCTCTACTCATGGAGAAGATACTTCTTTCCTTGCTTAGTTGCTAACCAGCAGTTGCCTACTCCAGGAAGTGTGCCCTGATCCTCAGAGAGGGTGCTCCTACTCTGAGTTCCCATAGCTTCCTTTTTCATATTTCTTTCAAAGCAATGACCAACTGGCTATTAGCTGTCTTGGTAGTCCTTGATACCACCTCCCACAGAGATCCCCCGTTACTACTAGCCAAGCCTTCACCCTCTCTCACCTGGTGACAGCTTCCTTTCTGCTTTTGTTCCCTTATAGTCCATCCTCCATATGGCAGTCAGAAGCAGCTTTCTAGATCTAAATGAGAATGTATCACTATTGCTTAAAACTCTATTCAGAAGCTGGCAAATTACAACTGGTTGGCTGAATGGCCCTGAACATGTTTTTGTAAAAAAAAGTTCTTACTGAAGCACAGCCATGCTCATTTATTATGTATTGTCAGTGACTGCTTTTGCTGTGAAACAGCAGAGCTGAGGAGTTGCCACAGAGATCCTCTGATCTGCTAGGCTCCCAATATTTACCATGTAGCTCTGTACAGAAAAACTTTGCTGAAGAACTCCTGTTTTATCAGTATCCCATCTGTCTGGGTTATCTATTGTTACATAACAAACCACCCCAAAACATAGGAGATTGAACAACAGCAATCATTAATTTTGCTCATGAATATACAATTAGCACATGGCTCATAGGAACAATGCTTCTCTGCTCCATGTGAGGTCAGCTGGGTGCGTGATTGGGGTGAAAGGTCCACTTTTTTAAAAAAACTTATTGTATTCAAGTATAGTTGATTTGCAATGTTGTGTTAATTTCTGCTGTGCAGTAAAGTGGTTCAGTTATATACATATATATAGGTAGATATATAAATATATATACACCTTCTTTTCATATTCTTCTCCATCATGGTTTATCCCAGGATACTGACTATAGTTCTCTATGCTATACAGTAGGGTCTTGCTGTTTCTCCATTCTATATATAATAGTTGCATTTGCTAACCCCCAAATCCCAATTTATCCTTCCCCCACTCTCCCTCCCTCCTTAGCAACCACAAGACTGTTCTCTATGTCTGTAGCTCTGTTTCTGTTTTGTAGATAGGTTCATTTGTGTCATATTTTAGATTCTACATAGAAGTGATATCATATGTTATTTGTCTTAATCTGACTTACTTCCTTAGCATGAGAATCTCTAAATCCATACATGTGCTACAAAAGGCATTATTTCATTCTTTTTGATGGCTGAATAGTATTCCACTGTATGAATGTACCACAACTTCTTTATTCATTCATCTGTTGATGGATATTTAGGCTGTAAATAGTGCTGCAATAAACATTGGAGAGCATGTATATTTTCAAATTATGGTTTTCTACAGATATATGCCCAGGGGTAGGATTGCTGGATTATACGACAACTCT
Organism: Cephalophus harveyi; assembly: GCA_006410635.1. Taxonomy (NCBI): domain Eukaryota; kingdom Metazoa; phylum Chordata; class Mammalia; order Artiodactyla; family Bovidae; genus Cephalophus; species Cephalophus harveyi. Next base: position 45,015 of record SJYT01069703.1, read on the forward strand.
ACTTTTAGCTTTTTAAAGGCCACTGTTGGTGGGTTCCCTTTTTTCCCACACCTTCTCTACCATTTATTTGTAGACTTTTTAATGATGGCCTTTCTGTTCAGTGGAAGGTGGTACCTCACTGTAGTTTTGATTACATTTCTCTAACAATTAGCGATGATGAACATTTTTTTCAGTGTGCCTGTTGGCTATCTGTAGTCCATCTTTAGTGACATGTATTTAGGTCATAGGCCCATTTTTTGATTAGGTTGTTTGGTTTTGAGTTGTATGAGCTATTTGTATATTTCAAAAATTAAGCCCTTTTTGATCACAGTATTTGCAAATATCTTCTCCCAGTCTGTAGGTTGTTTTTCCTTTTGTTTACAGTTTCTGTGCTGTACAAAAGCTTGTAAATTTGGTTAGGTCGCGTTTGTTTATTTTTGCTGTTATTTCCATTGCCTCGGGAGACTGAGAACTGGTCACTGCTTGACTGGTCCACTCCCACGGCTCACACACTGATACCCTCTGTTTTCTGAGAGCTCAGCTTGACTTCTTATTCTAGAATTTCTGTTCCCCTGTGTGAATCTCTCCAAGGAGCTGTTTGGATTTCCTTGTAGCATGGGTTCCAAGAGTAAGTTTCTAAGAGACAGGAAGTAGACGCTGTCTTTTAAAACCTGACACAGCGTCATGTTTCCTGATTTCTATTGGCCAGGCAGCCACAGAGGAAGAGGAAGAGACACAGATCCCTGAATTCTCGATGGGATCGTGCATGACACAAAATCTAGGCTCTCCCTGAATCAAGCACAGACCCTCACTTTGCTCTCGTTTCTGCACGCTCCCCCTTATTTACTTTGCTCCAGACACACTGAGCTTCTTGCTGGCCCTCAAGCATGTTGAATGGGTTGCTTTTTGCCTTTGCCCTGGCACTTCCTTGTGCCTATTCCCACCAGTACCCTCTTGTCAGCTCCTTCCCATCTCTCAGCTTGACTGTCAACTCTCACTAGTGGCCCTCTTCCACCTTCTCATCCAAGTCAGTCCTCATCCCAGTCACTCCCTCTTGAATACATCCCTTTCTCTTCTTAGCATCTATCTACCTGAAATTCTCTTGTTTCTTGTTATGTGTTATTTATTTACTTGCATGTTTACTGTCAGCTTCCCTCTCCCACAACAGAAGGTAGAGACTTTCAGGGGAAGGATAGATTAGGAACTTGGTATTAAATATACACACTGTGTGCATGTTAAGTCAATTCAGTTGTGTCCGACTCTTTGCTACCCTATGGACTGTAGCCTCCCAGGCTCCTCTGCCCATGGGATTCTCCAGGCAAGAATACTGGAGTGGGTTGCCATGCCCTCCTCCAGGGGATCTTCCCAACCCAGGGATCAAATCTGCATCTCATGTGGCTCCTACATTGTAGGCAGAATCTTTACTGATGAGCCAGTAAGGAAGCCCAAAATATACACACTACTATATATAAAATAAACAAGGACCTACTGTATAGCTCAGGGAGCTATACTCAATATTTTATAATAACCCATAAGGGAAAAGAATCTGAAAAAGAATATATATGTATAACTGAATCACCTTACAGTCCAACACACCATGAGTGCTTATTAAGTAACTGTTGAAAGAATCTGATTTGAGTATCCTTAAATTAGAAATAGGAAAACCAGAGGTAGATATCAATCCACCCCACCTGGCCCATTCCTTATAGATTAAGCTATAGGCTCAAGAGAGTCTCTCTGCTAGTTGGTGGGATTCTCTAGCTGACAGCATGCACTCTCTCCACCCAGTGTCTCTCCCTTCTTACTTTTCCCTACATCTGTGTCTCAATCTCAAATGGCTCTGAGGCTGCCCTCAGGATGTAGGTAGTCCAGAGCATACTCCATGGTCTGATGCTCAAAGGCTCCAGGTACCACTGTTGGTCCTCACACTTTCCCAAGTGTTTGGATCTGCTACACGGTGGTCCCAAGATGAACTGAGGACCTAGACCTCTGACTCACTCCAGAAATGTGACCCTTTAGGCTATAACATGTGAGTCCCAGTGTTGAACCATGAGTAGCTCTGTCCAACCAACATTTGTCGAGTGTATAAATGAGTGTAAGGATAATCCAGGTCCCCCATCTGATTCTCTATCCTGACCAGAAATTCTCTTTCTTGAAGTTAAAGAAGGAAGGCGCAGATCTGGCTGTGAGTCCCAGGGTCTGAGTCCCAGGCCAAGGGCTTCTCCACTCCTGCCTGATCCCTCCTGCGTCTCTTCCTTTCCACCCTGAACCCCTGACACGTCTGTACACTCATTGCCCTTTGGACTGGGAACAGTTAGCTTTGATGCTGGGAACCTTGGGAAGGAAGGATACCCACATACACATATATTCTAGAAAAAGAGGAGAAATGGGCCAGAAGCTGACTCTGGGCTTCTGCTCCTTAGGGAAAAAAAATCCCCTCACGAAGGCATAAAGTAGAAGGAACCTGGCAATTCTGTTTTAAATAAAACCCTTCTCCTACTTTAAGGTATTTCAAATTAGAATCACATCCTCCTCCCCCTTGGCCCCTGCCCCATTGCTCTTTCTTCTGTGTTCAGTTGCAGTGGGGAAATGTGAGTTTCACTGATTAAAAGCAGCCCATGATGGGCCTGCCACCAGCTAGTTCTGAAGAGACATGTCCAATTAAAACAGACAACATTTCAAAGACCCCAGTCGGGCATTTCATATCCTCAGCACTTTCTCTAATGTATCAGTATTACCTGTGGCAGTTCTTCCTTTTTTTTCAAAATTCTCCCCCAAGTGTGAAATTTAGGTCAGTGACTACAGAATCCACAAAAGCAGCCCTGGCTGCCTGTCTCCCTCCTCCCACTTCTCTAGTTGGATGTTTGGAAATACATCATTGCACCCAGATATTGGCCCTGGCTGACCTCAGGGTTTGGGTGGGAACCCAGCCCTGGAATGCTGAGTGGCTGGTGGGCTCTGCTGCCCACAGGACCTGTGATGAGAAAAGGGCCCCAAAGTTGGTTGTGTGATCCAATAACAAAGTCAAGCCATGCTCCTGGCCCAGGGGGCTGGTGCGCTGTCTCACTGTGATACTAAACTCAGTCCCACATTGCAAGTCAACGGTGCGACCTCAGGAGAGCCACTGGCCCTCTCTGGGCCCATCTTTCGTTTATAAAAGGAGGTGAGCCAGCTGCACCTCTACACCATCCCTTGTTGCTTTTGTGCCAACTCCTCTGTGCTTTGATAGAACCTTTTGGGGACAGTTGCCCTCTCAGGGGGTAAAGAGCTCTCCCATTAATCGGCTGATGGTGAGCCTATATCCACTTGTTTCTCTGGATGCCTTTGTGAGAATGTCCAGGTCCCAGGGAGATGCAGAAATGGGCCTCTGGACAGAGGAGCCTCCCTCAGCCAAACAAGCAGAGGGACTCAGCTTCCTTCCCATACACGAGCCAGGACGAGCGCTGTGCCGCCAGAGAGCCAGCGCTGTGTTCTCAAACACAGGAGAAAACTGCGGGCTTGGACAGCAGGCTGGCTGGAGCCAGTCCCAGAGGAAGAGGACCCAGAAAATGTCTCTCTGCTCTACTCCTCTCTAGCCAGCTTCTCTTGCATGAGAAGATCTCTGGCATTTGCCAGGTGAACTCGGGAAAACCTTTTCACGCCTCATTTTTCCATGGGAGAAAGCTGGGGAGACTGACGTAGGAATCGTCCACTGGTTTTGTCTGACCCCGTCTGGCCCAGTACTGCAGGCCTGACGGCCACATGGGGACACACTGGGGTGAGCTGTGGCCATTCATTCTCTGTTGGGTCACACTCACTTCAGGAACATATTGCTAGGAGAGATCTTAAGATGTTCTAGAGTCCAACCTCTCCAACCTGCTGAGAGGCTGGAGGAACCTAAACCTGAGCCAGGCTCGGACAGAGGAAGTGACTTGCCACGTTCATGCAGAGTCATTGACCCAGTTGGTGGGCCACGGATGCCTAACTGCCCGGCTAGTATAATCTCTGTCATCTTATGGCCTTCACGCTATCCTAGCTTCCTTCTTCTCTGTTTGACAATTAGTTAAACTCGGTACAAAGGGTGTTTATGGAGGACCTGCCTTGTCCCGGGCACTGTTTAAGAGGTGAGAGGTGAAAAATCACAGATTCTGATCATAAGAAGCTCCCTGTATGCCAGGGAGGAAATTTCTATGGAGAAAGAAGTGCAGGTGAGCATGATAAACCCTAGGCTTAGCCCCAGGAGTACCTTCCTCAGTAACTGCACTGGCTATGTTGAATTATAAGTGATGTCCACTCAACTCCAAGATCTTGGAACACAAGGTGTTGGCTTATTAATTTTGTATAGACACTGCCTAAGACAGTGTCTAATACATATTAGGTGCTTAATAAAAAGATATATATATATATAATCACATATACACACACACACATATATATTTAATAAATGAGTAGATGTCTTACTTAAACATAGTAATCTTAAGTCATTGAACATTCCTATGCTTCAGTCTCCTCATGTATGAAATAGGAATTAAATACTTTTTCCAACTCTGGTGGAGTAGTTTGTATCAGAATAACTCTCTTGTTAAGAAAAGTATAAAAGCAGAACTATATATATTTGAATTATATTAAAAATATCTATTTATGTGCATATGTGTATATATACATATACCATTACATAAATGTGTATTTTAAAAATTACATTGTGAGAAGGCAATGGCACCCCACTCCAGTACTCTTGCCTGGAAAATCCCATGGATGGAAGCCTGGTAGGCTGCAGTCCATGGGGTCACACAGAGTCGGACACGACTGAAGTGACTTAGCAGCAGCAGCAAAATAGTTTTGAAGGGTATTGGCAGAAACAAGAAAAGTAGGACTCCAATGGTCTAAACCCCAAAGAGAAGGAAAAAGGGAAGTTAGCCCAACATTTGGAAGCAGTTTTCTCCCCCAACGTATTTGCTGGTTTCCAGCAGCAACCAGGAGCCCAAGAACAGTAAGGAGCAGCCAAGGAGCTGAGAAGCGAGGCAGGGTTTCAGTAGTCACTCGGGTTTGGAAAAGTTAAAAATCAAAATTGGCTGTCCCCAGGATGGAGACATACAGAAACAAAGATGAAAAAGCCCAGAAAAAAAGATGAATTTGAACCACTAGACATCACAGACTGAGGCACACCTTAGAATCAGCTTAATCTCAGAATCTATGAACCTGATCTGCTTCTATCTTGACTGCCTTCAGAAGCAGAAGTAAATCCTCTCTGGAGAAAAATAACATCTCCAGAACCTTGAGCTATCTCTACCATTTTCCATGCACAATTACTTGCATTCAATCCCAAATCAAACCAGGAATCCCAGCAGTCCTGGTATTCAATCCCAGACATACCAGGAATCAAGAGCAGAAAGGAGCAAAGTCAGGAGAAAGATTGACAAGAGAAATAGACCAATGAGAGATCCAGCTACTGGAATATGCATAAGATGGAATATACATAAAATCAAATATACATAAAATGGGTATAACAATAATGCTTACTAAATAAGTTAATACATGTTTAATGCTCAGAATATTGCCTGGTATAGTGAGCCTAAGATTAACTGTGTGTTATATATAAAATAAATACTTTGGAGTCATGGGGGTTCTGATAGAAAATATCATTCGCTGAACAGACACTTATTGAATCAGGTAGGCACTGCACTAGATCCTGATTACAAACAGGTGATGATTCCCGTTTAACATGGTCATACTGGATGAAGAGGGAAATTGTAACCAAGCAGGACGCTGTTAGTCTTTCCCATGATAGAGCCCTTGCCCTAGGTCTTCTGCTTTGGGTCCTCTCTGAAGTACCTAGATACTCAATAATAGTATTTGGTGAACATTTCCTGAATTGCTTTACAGATGCATAAACCACCACCAAATGCAAGAAATGTACTACTTGATGACCATGAGCATTTAGTGCCCAGACTTACTGGCACCTAAGGACTGATCACGGAGAAGGCAATGGCACCCCACTCCAGTACTCTTGCCTGGAAAATCCCATGGATGGAGGAGCCTGGTGGGCTGCAGTCCATGGGGTCGCGAAGAGTCAGACATGACTGAGCGACTTCACTTTCACTTTTCACTTTCATGCATTGGAGAGGGAAATGGCAACCCACTCCAGTGTTCTTGCCTGGAGAATCCCAGGGACGGGGGAGCCTGGTGGGCTACTGTCTATGGGGTCACACAGAGTCGGACACGACTTAGCAGCAGCAGCAGCAGCAAGGACTGATCATGACATGATACTGCCCTGTTACCTCACCATCAACCAATCAAAGAACTGTGAATAGGCTGATCACATATCTTGGGACTCCCCTCCTTCACCTTGCCTTTAAAAATGCTTCTCTGAAACCCATTAAGGAGGTTAGGTATTTCGATCACTAGCTGCCCTGGACTTCTTGTTTGGACCCTGCAATAAACGCTGCACTTTCCTTCACCACAACATGGTTTCACTAGATTGGCTATGCTGTGCATGGGTGAGTGGACCCAAGTTTTGTTTTTTAACAAAATTTCTCTGTATGGGAGGGTCATATAAGGTTGTTTTAAAGGAAAGAAAAAAAGGAACAATCATAGCGTATGCAGCCAATGGATCTAAGTAAACAAAATGAAGAAATAAACACTGTGGCAGGCACTGTGGACAGGGCAGTGGTCAGTTGGAGTCTGATGCCTCCCTATAGCCCTTGGCATTGGTTTGGGTAATCTCCAATTCCTGAGGCAGCTGTACTTCTCAACAGAATTCTCATTTCATACACCAGAGAGGAGAGACTCAGAGAGGTTAAGGGGTTTGCCCTGGTTGGCCAAAGCAGAGCTTGTGTTCAGATCAGGATATTTCCTAACCACTACCTAGTATCCTTTTCCCCTTTCTATTATTCTACTATTTCAGAATATGGGACTTTGGCTTGAGACGAAGATATATAGTGTATAGTAAGACTCTCCATTACTAAATTCCAGTTGAGTTATTTCAAACCCTAAAAGATGATGCTGTGAAAGTGCTACACTCAACATGTCAGCAAATTTGGAAAACTCAGCAGTGGCCACAGGACTGGAAAAGGTCAGTTTTCATTCCAATCTCAAAGAAAGGCAATGCCAAAGAATGTCCAAACTACTGAACAATTGCATTCATCTCACATTCTAGTAAAGTAACGCTCAAAATTCTCCAAGCCAGGCTTCAGCAATCATGAACCGTGAACTTCCAGATGTCCAAACTGGTTTTAGAAAAGGTAGAGGAACGAGAGATCAAATTTCCAACATAAGCTGGATCATCAAAAAAGCAAGAGAATTCCAGAAAAAACATCTATTTCTGCTTTATCGACTATGCCAAAGCCTTTGACTGTGTGGGTCACAATAAACTGTGGAAAATTCTGAAAGAGATGGGAATACCAGACCACCTGACCTGCCTCTTGAGAAACCTGGATGCAGGTCAGGAAGCAACAGTTAGAACTGAACATGGAACAACAACTGGTTCCAAATAGGAAAAGGAGTACATCAAGGCGTATATTGTCACCCTGCTTATTTAATGTATATGCAAAGTACCTTATGAGAAATGCTGGGCTGGAGGAAGCACAAGCTGGAATCAAGATTGCCGGAAGAAATATCAATAACCTCAGATATGCAGATGACACCACCCTTATGGCGGAAAGTGAAGAGGAACTAAAAAGTCTCTTGATGAAAGTGAAAGAGGAGAGTGAAAAAGTTGGCTTAAAGCTCAACATTCAGAAAACTAAGATCATGGCATCCAGTCCCATCACGTCATAGCAAATAGATAGAGAAACAGTGGAAACAGTGGCTGACTTATTTTTTTCTGGGCTCCAAAACTACTGCAGATGGTGATTGCAGCCATGAAATTAAAAGATGTTTACTCCTTGGAAGGAAAGTTATGACCAACCTAGACAGTATATTAAAAAGCAGAGACATTACTTTGTCAACAAAAGTCCGTCTAGTCAAGGTTGCGGTTTTTCCAGTGATCATGTATGGATGTGAGAGTTAGACTATAAAGAAAGCTGAACTCTGAAGAATTGATGCTGTTGAATTGTAGTGTTGGAGAAGACTCTTGAGAGACCCTTGGACTGCAAGGAGATCCAACCAGTTCATCCTAAAGGAGATCAGTCCTGGGTGTTCATTGGAAGGACTGATGAAGCTGAAACTCCAATACTTTGGCCACCTGATGTGAAGAAATGACTCATTTGAAAAGACCCTGATGCTGGGAAAGATTGAAGGCAGGAGGAGAAGGGGACGACAGAGGATGAGATGGTTGGATGGCATCACCGACTCAATGGACATGTGTTTGGGTAGACTCCGGCAGTTGGTGATGGATAGGGAGGCCTGGCATGCTGCAGTTCATGGGGTCACAGAGTCAGACATGACTGAGCGACTGAACTGAGCTGAACTGAACTGAAGACTCGCTCTAATAGTTTACTTCTTTATCCTCCTGACACTCTAAGACCCAATGTAGCTAAATCAATAAATTATTCTTTTAAATAACTGAAGATTTATAATTCCTTAGGCCTAGAGGATCCCTCCTCTCCTGGCCTGTGTGACTTCTCCCATAGGTGTCTCCACTTGCTCTTGGCTTCTTCATCTAAAGGGGAAAAAAAGTAAAAGAAGCTCTGTCCAGAGAACTGTATTAGAAGGGAGTAGAGGGGGTCACTCACCATAGTACCTTGGCCCAACCTGGCAGGGTAAGAGCAACATGCCCAGAATCAGATCTGTGGAAAATGAAGCCTATTTTGATTAGCTGCCTGCTGTATCTCTGAGATAATCTCTCCCACGGGGCTGATGCCAAGCCCTTCAGGTAGTGAAATGTCAAGCGTTCAAGCACAGCTGGAAGAGGCCCTCCTGGGATGGTTTCACAGTGGGTGGATGGAAAGGGAGAGTCACCTTGCCTCTATTTATGATGCTGCAGAAATATGAGACAGAGGAACATGAGAAAGGTCATATGGGGTCACACATGTGGCCACCTATTCCAGATTCTCTTTCTGACATTTGTTTCTAGGGACATGCTGGCCATGAAGCCCTCTCACCTCTCAGCAGTGCTTTTCCACACAGCCTGGAAGAGAGGAGGCTGGGAGAGGCCTCCAGGCTTCAAGTCCTGGCCTCCAATATCACTGATGAACATAGATGCAAAAACCCTCAACAGAATTTTAGCAAACAGAATCCAACAATATATTAAAAAGATCATACATCATGATCAAGTGGGCTTTATCCCAGGGATGCAAGGATTCTTCAATATTTGCAAATCAATCAATGTGATATACCACATTAACAAATTGAAAGATAAAAACCATATGATCATCTCAATAGATGCAGAGAAAGCCTTTAACAAAATTCAGCATCCATTTATGATAAAAACTCTCTAGAAAGCAGGCATAGAAGGAACATACCTCAACATAATAAAAGCCATATATGATAAACCCACAGCAAATATTATCCTCAATGGTGAAAATTGAAAGCATTTCCCCTAAAGTCAGGAACAAGACAAGGGTGCCCACTCTCACCACTACTAATCAACATAATTTTGGAAGTTTTAGCACAGCAACCAGAGAAGAAAAAGAAATAAAAGGAATCCAGATCAGAAAAGAAGTAAAACTTTGCAGATGACATGATCCTCTATACAGAAGACCCTAAAGACACCACCAGAAAATTACTAGAGCTAATCAATTAATATAGTAAAGTTGTAGGATATAAAATTAATACACAGAACTCTCTTACATTCCTAAACACTAACAATGAGAAAACAGAAAGAGAAATTAAGGAAACAATCGCATTCACCATTGCAATGAAAAGAATAAAATACTTAGGAATAAATCTACCTAAAGAAACAAAAGATCTATATATAGAAAACTATAAAACACTGATTAAAGAAATCAAAGATGACACAAATAGATGGAGAAATGCACCATGTTCATGGATTGGAAGAATCAATATACTGAAAATGAGTATTACTACCCAAAACAATCTACAGACTCAATGCAATCCATATCAAGCTACCAATGGTATTTTTCACAGAACTAGAACAAATAATTTAACAATTTGTATGGAAATAAAAAACCTCGACTAGCCAAAGCAATCTTGAGAAAGAAAAATGGAACTGGAGGAATCAACCTGCCTGACTTTAGACTATACTACAAAGTTACAGCATCAAGGCTGTATGGTACTGGCACAAAGACAGAAATACAGATCAGTGGAACAAAATAGAAAGTCCAGAGATAAATCCACACACCTATGGACACCTTATCTTTGACAAAGGAGACAAAAATATACAATGGAGAAAAGATAATCTCTTTAACAAGTGGTGCTGGAAAAACACCAATACAGTAAGTATATAAATGCATGTATATGGAATTTTAAAAGATGGTTATAATAATCCTATATGCAAGACAGCAAAAGAGACACAGATACAACGAACAGACTTTTGGACTCTGTGGGAGAAGGCGAGGGTGGGATGATTTGAGGGAATAGCATTGAAACATGTATGTTACCATTTGTGAAATAGATGACCTGTCCAAGTTCGATGCATGAAACAAGTCACTCAAAGCCAGTACACTGGGACAACCCAGAGGGATGAGATGGCGGGAGAGGTGGGAAGGGGGTTTGGGATGGGGGGCACATGTATACCCATGGCTGATTCATGTCAATGTATGGCAAAAACCACCACAATATTGTAAAGTAATTAGCTTCCAATAAAAATTAATTAATTATTTTTTAAAAAGAATGAATTGGGGAAAAAAAAATTCCTGGCCTCACTGCTGACCTGCTGTGTGACTTGAACCTTGACCTCTCTGAAGTTCACCTTCCCTCCTGTAAAATGAATACATGGAAACCTGCCTTGCCAAGCTCACAGGATTTTTCTGGGGGCAAAACCTCCATCTAAAAACCATTTGTTAGTGATTCCATGAAGGAGCTTGTGCCAGAATGTGAATCTGTGGTCACTAAACACACAATTGAGAGGACAATTTGTGTATGGTCAGGTCACTCAAGATGGTTGCTCTCTTGCTCTCTGTACATCCCATGCCAACCAGGGTCTGCTTCACCGACACCCTACTCCCATGACTGAACTTCCTGCATTCCTGCCTCAGGCCATAGCTAGTAACTGTTCTTACAGGAGAAGTTGATAGATGCAGCCAATAGCAACATAACATGGATTCCTCATTGCTTACAATGTTGACGTCCCTGCTATGGAAAAAGCACAGCTCCCAGGGTAAAAAATTAATTTTTATCTGTTTTAAAATGCTATTATTGAGAAATTTTGGTTGCCAAATACATATTTTATGGTTTATATTGTAGTGATGTGTATCAAACATTTAGAATTTTACTTGTGGAAATTGTATATATAGAGAAAAGTATTGAAATAGGTCTTTCCAAATTATTTGAATGAAGAACCAGAGATGACTGTACCTGATATGCAATAAACCAACTAGAAAAAGTGTTTGTGCTTTAACTTCTCAAGTCAACTGCAGCTGAAATGCTGCTTATGGCTCCTCCCTCCAACTCCCCACACATGTATAAATATCAGAATAAAGAATGCAAGTTTCAAAAAAAAATAAATAAAAAGGGGGCACTGAGAGGCCTGCCCGTCTGCTAGTTTCCCTGGTAGTCAATGAGCCAACATGCGGTCAACTCCCCTTATAACTGCCAGTCTCCACCCTCTGCCCCTGGAGTGTAGTCTGCTGCCACGTCCTGCCATCTGCTATACATGGTGGGCTGTCCCTCTAGGAGCTTGCTTCAGGCATGTACACGTCTCCATCTATTAAACCAGCGATGTCTGTCTCTGACTCCAGGCTCTTTCTTCAGCCTTGAACTGGGCAGGTCCAGGATTTGCAGGCCTGTGGGATGCAGCCCATCAGTTTGTTTATCCTAAGACTTCTCCATGAAAGGAACCAGAGCTGGGGTGAGTTCCTTAGCCCTTTGAGTAGCACTGCTGTAAACAAGACACCTGTGGGGATCTTTTGTCTTAAATCCTCTTGTTCCAGCTACTGTATGCTCTCCCCTGGCCCTCCCAGCCTAGCTACATACGAGGCTACAGCCTGCTGAACACATACACATTTTTCAAGATGGAGCTCAAGTATCTCCCAACTAGATTGCCAATCCCTTCCTCCTTGAGGAGGCAAATATGAATGCCAATTATGAATGCCAATCTGTAGGCCAATTGGGCTGTGACATTTGTGAGGTCACATTCATCTCTGTTTCCAGAGACTGGCACAGAGGAGATGCCCAATGCACATTCATCAAATAAAATAAAGTTTAGAGATATGAGACATGATACAGTGAGATATTACTCAGTCATAGAAACAAATGAAATAATGTCATTTGCCACAATATGGACAAACATAGAGATTATCATGGTAAGTGAACTAAGTCAGACAGAGAAAAGCAAACATCATATATCACTGCTATGTGGAATCTATGGCTTTTTCCAGTGGTTATGTATGGATGTGAGAGTTGAACTATAAAGAAAGCTGAGCATCAAAGAATTGATGCTTTTTAACAGTAGTGTTGGAGAAGACTCTTGAGAGTCCCTTGGACCGCAAAGAGATCCAACCAGTCCATCTGAAAGGAAGTCATTCCTGAATATTCATTGGAAGGACTGATGCTGAAGCTGAAAATCCAGTACTTTGGCCACCTGATGCAAAGAGCTGACTCATTTGAAAAGACCCTGATGCTGGGAAAGATTGAGGGCAGGAGGAGAAGGGGACGACAGAGGATGAGATGGTTGGATGACATCACCAGCACAATGGACATGGGTTTGGGTGGACTCCGGGAGTTGGTGATGGACAGGGAGGCCTGGTGTGCTGTGGTTCATGGGGTCGCAAAGAGTCAGACATGACTGAGCGACTGAACTGAACTGAAAAAATAATACAAATGAACTTATTTGCAAAACAGAAATAGTCTCACAGACATAAAGAACAAATTTGTGATTACCAGACAGGATGGGGAGTAGATCTAAATTAGGTGTTTGGAATTAAGATATATATACTGCTGCTGCTACTGCTAAGTCGCTTCAGTCATGTCCGACTCTGTGCAACCCCATAGACGGCAGCCCACCAGGCTGCCCCGTCCCTGGGATTCTCCAGGCAAGAACACTGGAGTGGGTTGCCATTTCCTTCTCCAATGCCTGAAAGTGAAAAGTGAAAGAGAAGTCGCTCAGTCGTGTTTGACTCTTTGCGACCCCATGGACTGCAGCCTACCAGGCTCCTCCATCCATGGGATTCTACAGGCAAGAGTACTGGAGTGGGGTGCCATTGCCTTCTCCAAAGATATATATACTACTGTATATAAAATAGATAAACAACAAGGACCTACTGTTTAGCACAGGGAACCATACTCAATATAGTAACTGAGTATATAAATATTATATTGAGTATATTATATAAGTTATCTTTAATAACCTATAATGGAAAAAAATTGAAAAAAATATATGTATAAGTTTAACTGAATCACTTAGCTGTATACTTGAAACTAACACAACATTGCTAAATAACTATAAAAAAGTGAAACAGTTTCTCAATCGTGTCCAACTCTTTGCAACCCCATGGACTGACTGGCTCCTCTGTCCATGGAATTCTCCAGGCAAGAATACTGGAGGAGATAGTCATTCCCTTCTCCAGAGGATCTTCCTGACCTAGGGATCGAACCCGAGTCTCTTGCATTGCAGGCAGATTCTTTACTATCTGAGCCACGAGAGAACCACGTCCCTGCCTATTTCGTGGGTTCCATTCGATTCAGTCACTCAGTTGTGTCTGACTCTTTGCAACCCCATGGACGGCAGCACACCAGGCTTCCCTGTTCATCACCACTCCCGCTTACTCAGACTCATGTCCATTGAATCAGTGATGTCATCCAACCAACTCATCCTATGTTGCTCCCTTCTCCTCCTGCCTTCAATATTTCTCATCATCAGGGTCTTTCCCAATAAGTCGGTTCTTTGCATCAGGTGGCCCAAGTATTGGAGTTTCAGCTTCAACATCAGTTCGGTTTAGTTCAATCTCTCAGTCATGTCCGACTCTTTGTGATCCCATGAATTGCAGCATGCCAGGCCTCCCTATCCATCACCAACTCCCGGAGTTCACCCAAACTTGTCCATCGAGTCAGTGATGCCATCCAGGCATCTCATCCTCTGTCGTCCCCTTCTCCTCCTACCCTCAATCCCTCCAGGCATCAGTGTCTTTTCCAATGAGTCAACTCTTCCCATGAGGTGGCCAAAGTACTGGAGTTTCAGCTTTAGCATCAGTCCTTCCAATGAACACCCAGGACTGATTTCCTTTAGGATGGACTGGTTGGATCTCCTTGCAGTCCAAGGAACTCTCAAGAGTCTTCTCCAACACCACAGTTCAAAAGCATCAATTCTTCGGAGCTCAGCTTTCTTCACAGTCCAAATCTCACATCCATACATGACCAGTGGAAAACCATAGCCTTGACTAGATGGACCTTTGTTGGCAAAGTAATGTCTCTGCTTTTCAATATGCTATCTAGGTTGGTCACAACTTTCCTTCCAAGGAGTAAGCGTCTTTTAATTCATGGCTGCAGTCACCATCTGCAGTGATTTTGGAGCCCCCAGAAATAAAGTCTGATACTGTTTCCATGGTTTCCCCATCTATTTCCCATGAAGTGATGGGACCAGATGCCATGATTTTAGTTTTCTGAATGTTGAGTTTTAGCCAACTTTTTCACTCTCCTCTTTCACTTTCATCAAGAGGCTTTTTAGTTCCTCTTCACTTTCTGCCATAAGGGTGGTGTCATCTGCATATCTGAGGTTGTTGATATTTCTCCCAGCAATCTGGATTCCAGCTTGTGCTTCTTCCAGCCCAGTGTTTTTCATGATGTACTCTGCATATAAGTTAAATAAGCAAGGTGACAATATACAGCCTTGATGTACTCCTTTTCCTATTTGGAACCAGTCTGTTGTTCCATGTCCAGTTCTAACTGTTGATTCCTGACCTGCATCCAGGTTTCTCAAGAGGCAGGTCAGGTGGTCTGGTATTCCCATCTCTTTCAGAATTTTCCACAGTTTATTGTGATTCACACAGTCAAAGGCTTTGGCATAGTCAATAAAGCAGAAATAGATGTTTTTCTGGAACTCTCTTGCTTTTTCCATGATCCAGCAGATGTTGGCAATTTGATCTCTGGTTCCTCTGCCTTTTCTTAAACCAGCTTGAACATCTGGAAGTTCACGGTTCACATATTGCTGACGCCTGCCTTGGAGAATTTTGAGCATTACTTTACTAGCGTGTGAGATGAATGCAATTGTGCGGTAGTCTGAGCATTCTTTGGCGTTGCCTTTCTTTGGGATTGGAGTGAAAACTGACCTTTTCCAGTCCTGTGGCCTCTGCTGAGTTTTCCAAATTTGCTGACATATTGAGTGCAGCACTTTCACAGCATCATCTTTCAGAATTTGAAATAGCTCACCTGGAATTCCATCACCTCCAGTAGCTTTGTTCATAGTGATGCTTTCTAAGGCCCACTTGACTTCACATTCCAGGATGTCTGGCTCNGTTTGAGCATTCTTTGACATTGCCTTTCTTTGGGATTGGAATGAAAACTGACCTTTTCCAGTCCTGTGGCCACTGCAGAGTTTTCCAAATTTGCTGGCAGATTGAGTGCAGCACTTTCACAGCATCATCTTTCAGGATTTGAAATACCTCAACTGGAATTCCATCACTCCACTAGCTTTGTTAATAGTGATGCTTTCTAAAGTCCACTTGACTTCACATTCCAGGATGTCTGGCTCTAGGTGTGCATAACAGCATTTATAGAGTCACTTACTTTTCAAAATATATATAAAATGTAAAGTTTGAGTTAGATAAATATGTACCAAAATATTAAAAATTTTTACCTCTGGAGAGTAGGATTGTGATAGGAATACATTCATTTCCATTTCTTCTTTTTCCATTTTGTATTAAAATTTTATAGCACACATGTGTTAGTCATAAGGAAATACAAAGGGGACAAATAGAAAGGGAAAGGATTAATGGCTTGCTGCCATCTGGGAGTGCCACAAAATTGTCTTCTGCCTTTTTACTGTTGAAAAATGTTATCAATTATTTGGGTGAAGTCATATATGACAATCTTATTTTCAGATGGAAAAAAATTGGAAGGAATAGTAACATAGTTGACTGAGTCAAGTTTCAACCGCCCTAGGAATTCATGTTGTGTTGAAACAAACAATAAAAAATTAACAATCACAAATGTAATTTACTCTGTTTAGGCACAAAAGATTGCTTAGCTTAGTTTAAGATTTGAGAATTAGAGTTAGGGTTAGGGAAAGGGTTTACAAAAGGCTAAGGAGGAAGGGAACGATATGTCCATCTGAATGCACAGTTCCAAAGGATAGCAAGGAGAGATATAAGAAAGCCTTCCTAAATGAACAATGGAAAGAAATAGAGGAAAACAATAGAATGGGAAAGACTAGCGATCTCTTCAAGAAAATTAGAGATGTTAAGGGGACATCTCATGCATAGATGGACACAATAAAGGACAGAAATAGTATGGACCTAACAGAAGCAGAAGATATTAAGAAGAGGTGGTAAGAATACACAGACGAACTATAGAAAAAAGGTCTTAATAACCCAGATAACCACTGATGGCATGATCACTCACCTAGAGCCAGACATTCTGGAGTGTGAAGTCAAGTAGGCCTTAGGAAGCATCACTATAAACAAAGTTAGTGGAGGTGATGGAATTCAAGCTGAGCTATTTCAAATCCTAAAAGATGATGCTGTTAAAGTGCTGCACTCAATATGCCAGCAGATTTGGAAAACTCAGCAGTGGCCTCAGGACTGGAAAAGTTCAGTTTTCATTCCAATCCCAAAGAAAGGCATTGCCAAAGAATGTTAAATCTACCTCACCATTGCACTCATTTCACATGTTAGCAAGGTAATACTCCAAACCCTTCAAGCTAGGCTTCAACAGTACATGAATTGAGAATTTCCAGATGTTCAAGCTGGATTTTAAAAAGGCAGAGGAACCAGAGATCAAATTGTGCACAGACACACAGACACACACACAAGGGAAGAAAAAAGATTTTAACTATAATGAGCTNGCTCCCCTGTCCCTGGGATTCTCCAGGCAAGAACACTGGAGTGGGTTGCCATTTCCTTCTCCATTGTGTGAAAGCGAAAAGTGAAAGTGAAGTCGCTCAGTCGCATCCGACTTCTAGCGACCCCATGGACTGCAGCCTACCAGGCTCCTCCATCCATGGGATTTTCTAGGCAAGAGTACTGGAGTGGCTTGCTATTGCCTTCTCCGATAATGAGCTAATGTTATGGTATTTAATGTTGTGTTGTGGCTCTCATCCAAAGAACATTCAAATTAAGGGTTAGGAAATCCAATCCATGAGTGTTCAGAAGTACAACATAAAGACTAAGGCAGCTGGCAATCAGAGAATCTGCTATTAAAACTATGGCAGACCAACAGGGTTTAATGCTAAATACCGACCTAGGGCTTGTTCTAAAAAGATGGACAACTGAATATTCAGGGGAGATTTTGTAATTCTAGTGTAAATTTAGGGGGCTCGAGGAACAGGGAATCAAACAGTATTACATCATCATTTTAACTGTGAGAATTGTGATAGCAAGTATCAGTGATTGGCTGGGTTACAGTGGCTCTTGGATTTGTTTTGTTTTCATTATGTAGAATCTTAGAATGCCTTATT
This sequence comes from Cephalophus harveyi, assembly GCA_006410635.1. Lineage (NCBI taxonomy): Eukaryota > Metazoa > Chordata > Mammalia > Artiodactyla > Bovidae > Cephalophus > Cephalophus harveyi. The sequence goes on from SJYT01069703.1 coordinate 62,641, forward strand.
GTAAGCCTCTTGATAGCTTTTATAAATTGTGGATATAGTCTTTAAATATAAAAGAGTTTTCATTTTGTTTCATCTGATCTATTTCTTTGGGGAGTAGGGAGGCTTCTCTGGTGGCTCAGATGGTAAAGAATCTGCCTGCAAATCGGGAGACTGGTGACAAATTTATTACTCCAATGATAACTAAGAGCATTCTGATTAAACTCAGAAAAAGGTAGAATAGTTTAGTTGGAAGAAAAATGCGAAAGCATTTATGTCCTTTTACTAATCCTAAAAAAATAATGCTTTTAATAATCAGAGAAAATAGATCATTGGGAAATTTTCTTGAAGGAACTAAGTTATAGGCCTTTTAGATTCAAAATATATTAAAATATACTTGAATACTCATAATAATTAGTTATTTATGATATGTCTTTTTTGAAGGAATGTATCCAAAGTGTAGTATTTCCAATTGAAGTAATAATTAACCATTGCAGTAAGAAAAAAAAAAAAGCAAAAAACAAAACCCTAAGAAAAAATGTAGCAAAATGATTGAATATTATGATGAGAATGTTTTAGAAGCAAAAATCCCAAACATGTGTCCTCTTTCAGTTCAGTCGCTCAGTCGTGTCCGACTCTTTGCGACCCCATGAATTGCAGCACGCCAGGCCTCCCTGTTCATCACCATCTCTCGGAGATCACTCAGACTCACATCCATCGAGTCAGTGATGCCATCCAGCCATCTCATCCTCGGTCGTCCCCTTCTCCTCCCGCCCCCAATCACTCCCAGCATCAGAGTCTTTTCCAATGAGTCAACTCTTCGCATGAGGTGGCCAAAGTACTGGAGTTTCAGCTTTAGCATCATTCCTTCCAAAGAAATCCCAGGGTTGATCTCCTTTAGAATGGACTGGTTGGATCTCCTTGCAGTCCAAGGGACTCTCAAGAGTCTTCTCCTCATGTGTCCTCTTTAGTATCACCTATATTAAATTACTGTGACTCCTTGGTACTCAAAGTATGGTCCATGGACCAAGAGATTAGAATCACCTGAGCACTGATAAAATGCAAAATCTCAGACCCCACTCTGGACTTATTGAATCAGGGTTTGCATTTTAATATGATCCTTAGGTACATGCACATTTAATCTTAAGAAGCGCTGCTGTAAACAATTTATGCTCTTATGAGATCCAGACCAATTTCTGTCATCTTAGAGAAGCAGTTTTACAGTCCCCATTCACAGTTGATTATTGCCTTCTTTAGGAGCTTCTGGATAGAAAACAAACACTGCAGTAGACTTTCATTGTATAATAGAAAGTAACACAGAGCTGATAGCCCACACTTAACCTATACTGAGAAAATAGTTAACACATATTGGAGAAGGTATGAGGCTCATGTTATACTGTGTATTCAGACATCCAGATAGGAATAATTCATGACTGTTTGTTCCGGTCATTGTGTCAGGCACGGAGGACACAATGATGGGAAATGTGCTAGTCATCAGTATTATTACAACTGCATCTGGAAACTACTGTTCCTAATCTCTGGGATTTAATCCTGAGGCTTTTCTTTGCCAGATGTTAATCTCTCATTGTGAGTCCTCATTTTTCTTCTCTTGATCTGACAATGTTGTCACTGTTCGCCTTTATGAAAAATACTCACCATTTCTTCAAGAATCCTCTTCCTTTATGTGATGTGATTTCATGTTTAAAAACTCTGGTTATAGTTCTGTAGAATGGGCTGTTTCGCCCCAGACAGCCTAGGAATGAATAGAAGAAGAGGAAAAAGTCTTTAAGGAATAGGGAGGCAGGTGGTATTAAGTCCTTAACTACCTTAAACAACACTTACTTCATGTTCAGGATTCCGACTCACAAACAGTTCAATTCCCTGACTGTATTATGTATTGGATACTTTGTATGGAATCATATTTACTCCTTTTAAACTCCTCATGGTCTTCATTTCAATTATTAATATTTTTCTCCCTCTTCTAGGACTTCCCCATCTCTACCAGAATATAAACATTCTCAGTTATTTCCACTTTAGGAAAAAAACATATCCTTCTTATTTTCCTTCCTGTAACATCTTGTTACTTTTGCTCTAGTTTGAGATGCTTGACTTTGATTGAAAAGGAACTATAATGTAGCCTCTACGCATCTCCTCTTCTTAATTGCTTAGTCAGTCCTCTGCTATTGTCAGTCTGATGTCTGCTTTCCTGCACTCTTGCAACAGTCATTGTGGCCTCTAGGTTGTTAAATTTGGTAGACCCTTTACAGCTTTTTAAAATGCCTTTAAATTGTCCTTCATTTTACATCTATAATACAACTGCTTTCATTCTGTTCTAAGAATTTCTTTAATCAAATTATACAAATAGTCTCAAACTGTTTTCCTGCTTATTAATACCAGTCTTGTCACCTCCAGTCTGTCCTGCAAACTCTTTTCCAGAGTAGTTTTTGAAAACATGTTTGATCATTCCAGTACGCATTAAAAGCCTTCAATGTTTTAAGGATAAATTTAAGCCCTTCTGATCAATATATTCTTTTATTATCTGGCCCTTTCCTTATGTCTTAAATCTTATCTCTCCCTATACCACATTGTATACCAGCACATGTGTGCAAAGCTGTCAATTCTATACATTTGTGTGTCCTGTTTACACTGTCTAAAGTGTCACTCTGCTCTTACACTGGTTAACTCCTATGTATTGCTGAAAATTTGGTAAATTCTGACCTATTTTGAGAAGTGTTAATCTCCATCTATCCCTATAATCTGTGTAAGGAGTGCTTCTCTGAGTTTCCAAGGTATATTGTGCATACTTCCAGATACAGTATTTATTTCTGTGTGTTTGCTTAAGTTTTTTTTTTTTTTTTGGCCTTGCAGTCTGATATGTGGGATCTTAGTTCACTGACCAGGGATTGAACCTGTGCCTCTGTACTGGGAGCATGGTCTTAGCCACTGGACTGCCAGGGAAGTCTCTGTTTAAGGTTTTGAGTTCTGTGTTCTTCCGTCAGTTCTTAGAACCTGTCATATACAGCAGGCACAGATACAGAGAGGAATATGGCAGAATTATTTAAATGAGTGAATCAAACAAAGGATGAGTTTATTGCCCTCTAATATGAAATTATGATTAGGTTATTATTATCTATTTCTAGAGGATTATAATAGTAAAGATTGATTTGTCAGTGTTCTAGTTTATTTCGGCCCTCAACTCCAACCTCTTTTGTGTATGTTCCACTTCTGAAACTACCCCCAAATTTATGGTGCTCTACTGCTTAATAATCTACAGCAATTCTTAGTTACTACCTGGCTTTTCAGCGTTTGTAGTTACTATTTGCACATCATTTAATAAAATCGCTCTCATATTATGCACCAGCATGAGCCTCTGACACAGAAACAGAAATTATTTGGATTCATGGTATATCACTTAGGATGAGACTCAGCAACACTTAACTAAAGCTCAATAATGTTCTGTGATGTTTAAAATGAGAGAAGTGTATTTCTCCCTCATGTTAAAGAGCTTCATTTATGAGCTGCTTAGGACAGATATGATGATTCAACAAAGTCATTAGGGACCCTGACTCTTCAGTTCATGACTTCTCCATTCCTGGGCATGACCCTAGGCAGTTACTAGAGTACTGGCTATTACAAACATCTTCTAGACTGCAGTATGGAGGCAGGACACAAAAAGGGCATGGTTGCTCCCTTGAGAAATCCTGCTGGAAGACCTATAGTATATTTTCAGTTTCTCACTGACTAGAACTTAACATAAAATGTGAAATGTTCTGTATAATTTGATAAAAATCCTACTAATTATACTATATCTCTTTAAAGTCCATTTCCTTTATTTCTAAAATGTGAATGACAACGCCCATCTTATAGAAATTTTGTAAATGTAAGTATGTATTTGAAAGTCTAGTACAGTTACAGGCACATGGCAGCCTCTCCATAAATAGTAGTAGCTATTATTGTTATTGTAGAAGAGACCGTTGAAACCTAGAGATGTATAGCTCCTTCAAAGCCCCAAAGCTAGTAATGATTAAACCAGCATTCAAATCCAGATCTACTTGAATCTGAGATCTCTGTTCTTACAAATATAGTGAAATATGGTAGGGATTAGAACTGAGAGTTCCTATTTTCCAGCTCAACCCTCTTTGTCCTGAATTTTGATATCCTTTTGATTTGAGGTTTTAGGATCACTGAAGATAGCATTAAAACAGAAAGATCTAGTTTCTTTAGTTTGATTTATCCAAATACTTGCCAGTTTTTCCCCTTCTTTTTGTGGAGACTTGGCTGAAATCAACAGCATTAATTGAGTGTGTAATTCTGGAACCATCTAAGAAAGCTAAAATCATTTAAAATTAGTTGGGGTTTAGTAACTAGGTTGAACTTTGCCTTTGTAAAGCAGTTTCCAGCTGACTCACTGCAGCTGCAACAATTGACATCATTTTGTGCCTTTCCTGCAAAGACTAATTTGGCAAGCAGCACTCCCAGTGGAGTGGGTTTCAGAGCTTCAGTGAATTTCAGGGTTGGCATAGACTTTAAAGGTCATGAAATCCAAACCTTAATGTAATGACTGAATTGGATTACATCAACCTCACCAAGTGGTTTTCTAACCTACACTTGGTTAAGTCCAGTGGAAAAAAATAGTGAAGATGCCCATGTGGACTGAATTGTATAACCTGAGCTATATTTGAATAGCTCTGACTTCATTATATTCAACTGAAACAGGTACTCTTATCCTTCGCCAAAACACTAGTTCTATCCTTAGTACAAATATAGTCCTTTTGGGAACCATATAGCTATTCAAATGTTTGAAGACCACTACCTCATCTCATCATTAGAATTTTCTCACTGCTAAATACCTCTGGTTCCTTTAACTTTTTCTCATTCAGCCTGGCTTTATTTCCCTTCATAATCCTGAGCTCACTATTAAATCAGTTTTAGTTCACCTAGATTATTCTTAAAGTATTTCCCTCTTATCCCAGGAATGAATGAAATTCTGCAGTCATAGATCGAGGGAATTGTCTAATCAAACTGTCCTGGCAAAGTAAGAAGGGAGTTTCTTGAAAAATTATGGAGAGTGGTGAGAAGTTAGGAAATGTTTAAACTGTTGAGTCTTTGCTGGCCCTCCTGCAACCAAACCAATGTGGCATCTTAATCTCATGCTATGAAAAGCTTAAAAGCATGAAAAAGTCACAGTGCTCTTTAAGCACATGGTTAGTTGGGTTATTTATCATGATAGATTAAACTCCATCTGCTTCATTTTATTCTTACGTATCATTTATTTTAGTGCTGAGTGATATCATTAAAATGAAAAGGATGGCTATGTGAGTGGATAGTTAGACAACAGGAAGACGTGATGGTTGTCCTTCAGTATACATAGATTTAAAGCAAAATTAAAAAAATCAGTGTTTCTAAATCTAAGTTTTAAGTTCTGTATGAAATTAAAATAGCAGTTTCAAGTCATTCATTAACATATATTTGCCTTTAGTAATATCAGAAATCTTGCTCTGCTATTGAGGAAGGAACTCTTGCCTAAATTTGGACTTGGTAAGCTTCATGTCTGTAACTAAATGTGTGCGTGTATACTAAGTCACTTCAGTCGTTTCTGATTCTTTGTGACCCTATGGACTGTAGCCCACCAGGCTCCTCTGTCGATGGGATTCTCCAGGCAAGAATACTGGAGTAGGCTACCATGCCCTCCTCTGGGAGATCTTCCCAACCCAGAGATCCAACTCGTGTCTCTTATACCTACCTGCATTGGCAGGTAGGTTCTTTACCACTTGTACCACCTGGGAAGCCAAACTAAATAGCTGTATATTATTTGAAAAAAAAAAAATTCTTTAACTTAAGAAATTTGTATATTTCCTTTGTAAAAACACAATTGTTTGGAAATGTAACTCCTTTTTATTGAATCATGCTTTTTGTAGAGTTTTGTTTATGTAACAGTATATTACCTCCTTGAGTTTATTGAGGTTCTGAAAATCATTTACTGGTCAGTGATATCCTGGAATGGAAATTTTGTTTGGTTAAAGTGTATCATCTTGATTCTTAAATATTTTCTTTAAAACAAATAAAAGATCATTACTGTTACTTTCATATTGTATCTGACAGGATATTTTAATATAGTAACACTGTGTTTTACCCAGAAACTTATGTTACCTAGAACTGCATTCCCCTTTGTCCCATGTGGGGTTTTGAGACAGCCACAGCCTTGAAAAAAATCACTGTAGATTTTGATCATGTGAAGGCTCTTTAGAGATGTAAAAATATGGTACTTTTGACCTTCAGATACTTTTGCTCAAGAACTCTGGGCATAAAATTCACACCAAAAATAATAAACCTGAAAAAAAATGTAGTATCAATTCAGAGAAAATTCCTTCTTGCCGCCCTCTCTCTCAGATCAAGTAAAAATTCCATTGCCTATAGGCGAACAGAAGGGGAGTAGATAAAGGGAGGAACACTTAGTGGGGTATGTGTGTGTGTTTAGGAAAGGAACGATAGCCTTGATCCTCTTTTTTCACACTAACCAAACTACCAAAATGATTTTGTCTCAATCTTTTTCCTTTACTATAGATAATGTGACAATTCAGTTCTGTTCATTTTAGTCACTCAGTCACGTCTGATTCTTTGTGACCCCATGGACTGCAGCACGCCAGGCTTCCCTGTCCATCACCAACTCCTGGAGCTTGCTAAAACTCATGTCCATCAAGTCAGTGATGCCATCCAACCATCTCATCCTCTCTTGTCCCCTTTTCTTCCTGCCTTCAATCTTTCCCAGCATCAAGTTTTTTCCCCAGTGAGTCAGTTCTTTGCCTCAGGTAGCCAAAGTGTTGGAGCTTCAGCTTCAGCCTCAGTCCTTCCAATGTTCTTCAGCATCCTTTAGCACCAGTAAGCCAGTTCTAAGGCTGACTTCCCTAGACACACCAAGTATTTTATCTAGGGTATGTATAGGGAAGTCAGCCTTAGAATTTCAAGTGGTTTCTGTATGTCCAAGAAGGATCAGACATAACTAAGAGAAAGCACAACTCAAGAAACCTTGTATTCAGGAATGTGAGATCTATATAAGTGGTTTAGATAAGAAATGAATGAAGACAATGTGAAATCAGGGACCTGTCAGAAACTCGTGTGGATTGAAAACTATGCTAGGATAAGAGCTGGGCTTCCCTGGTGGCTCAGATGGTAAAGAATCTGCCTGCAGTGTGAGAGACCTCTGGGTTGGGAAGATCCCTTGGAGGAGGGCATGGCAACCCACTCCAGTATTCTTCCTGGAGAATCCCCATGGACAGAGGAGCTTGGCGGGCTACAGTCCATGGGGTCACAAACAGTCGGGCACGACTGAGTGACTAAGTGCACAGCACATGGAATAATAGGTAGGGCTTCCCAGGTGGTGCAGTGGTAAAGCATCTACCTGTCGATGCCGGAGAAGCCATAAATGTGGCTTCTATCCCTGGGTCGGAAAGATCCCTGGAATAGATAATGGCAACCCACTCCAGTATTCTTGCCTGGAACATTCCATGGATTTTGGCGGGCTGCAGTCCATGGGGTCTCAAAGAATCAAACAAGACAGAGCGCGCGCACACACATACACAGGATAACAGCTATAGCTAACATTTATTGTCTACTTGATAGTTGCTAAGTTTCCTAAGCATTTTCTGTGTGTCTCACAGATACATCGCAACACTATTCTGTGGACTACACTTTATTATTTCCATTTTACTAAAGAGGAAAGTGAAGTATGGAGAGACTAAGCCACTTGCCTTCACTCTTAGCCTCTGTGTCTACTGCTTTCTCGTGAGGGATGTACACCTTGGTGAGTATATGATAACAAGCTAGGATTAGACATCTCCCAACAAACCCCAAATTTATATGACTCTAAACTTGATAAAGCATTGACTCAAGCCAGTGTGGCTCTGAAATGATGGAAACTGTCTATATAGAAAACATTAAGTTTTGGAAAATTAAAGTTATATTTCTTACATGCCTGATTTTGTGATCAGTTTCTTATCTATAATTTATTGATGTAAAAATGAGGCAGAAACACTAGCAAAAGAAACCAAACTAGTAACCTAGGAGAAGATCATTTCCAGGATCTCCTTCAGTATTTCTTGAAAGAGAGCATCTTTCAATATACGCTTTAGAGAATGCTCCCAGAATATAGTGAAATTTCTATAGCAGTTTCCCATGTAAAAGGACACAAAAGTGTCTTGATAATTGTTATTTACAGTGCTTGCTTTCACCCAGAAAAATCTCTGTAATCATACCTTCATATACACTTGAATTTTGAACACTATCTGCTATATGAACTAAAGATTAAATATCACTGAAATTAAAAAATCCAATTTAATATCAGATAATCGTTTGGAGAAGGAAATGGCAACCCACTCCAGTGTTCTTCCCTGGAGAATCCCAGGGATGGGGGAGCCTGGTGGGCTGCCGTCTATGGGGTTGCACAGAGTCGGACACAACTGAAGTGACTTAGCAGCAGCAGCAGCAATCATTTGGTTACAGTTGTCAATACAGTTTTTCTAGGTTTGATATAGGTTTGTTTCATTTATAAACCCATTATTTAACTTATTTTATATTTAAAAAGAAGTACATTGCTGTTGAGAAAGTTGAGGATTACACAGGCCTGATCATGGGAAGTATAAAAATGAGATGACTCGGGTTTTGCTAGACTTTAAAAACCTAAAAGATATGAATTTGTTTTGACATGATAGAATGTACTTTTCATTTTTTACATGAAAATATGTCTATTAATATGTATACATTTATTCAAACAACTACTTGATGCATTAAATATTATAGTTCAGACTTTTTGACTTTCTGAATTATGAATCAATTTCAGGGTAAGTAAAAATATAGAGTCAGTTTCAGAATATTCAGACTAATGAAGCAAACACACCACAAATCAATCATTCAGTCATTTCATTGAATGAGTGCCTTAATTGAGTGTCTGTTGTATGGTAGGCTAGTTAAGGGCACAAACTGATATGGTAAATATGGTTAGAAATTTATCAGAAAATCAAAGCTTTTTATTGTTAATGGTTAGTGATGCATAGAACTGGTGTTTTAGTTCATTCCTGGAAATATATTCATAGATTGACTCTTTTAGTCTTCTAAATAATATTCAGCCCTTCTCTTTGACTTTACTAAATTGTCTATAGGAATCATTTGTAGGAATCACTGTTTCTTTCCAAAGCACTTTTGGAGTGGCTTGGGGGTTGGAAGAGTCCACTTCATTATGTCAGAAAACCACAGGGCAGTTTTATTATTACATGGCTCAAATTGTAGCCACACTTTATCAATTTTGGTATCACTTTGCTATAGCATCAATGTCATTCTTGAAATAGTTTCAGAAGATGAGTAAAAAAGAGACGCATTTGATATTTACACAGTTGTGAGTTACAGTGTTCTAAATAGCAACCCACTCCAGTATTCTTGCCGGGAAAATCCCATGGACAGAGGAGCCCTGTAGGCTACAGTTCATGGGGTCGCAAAGAGTCGGACACGACTGAGCGACTTCACTTCACTTCACTGTCATCTTAGAAAGTTTTGCTCCTTACTAATTTTTCAGTGTAAACAAACATTACAAAATATTGATATTTTTTCTAGTTAAATTTCCTGTGGTAGAATTTCATATATCATGTCAGACTCTTTTTATGTCTATTTGAATAGAGGGTATTAAGTGTAATTATACCATTTTAAACTGATTAAATACATTCTTGAGAAGGTCAGAACTATTTTTGCTCTGGCTCAAGTTAATACCATTACATATACCTTCATAGAGAACAAACACTCACGTTGGAAGTTATTTAAATAAATTTTTTCCCTATTATTATAGCAAGTTGAGGAAATGAGCAGGAATGTAGTGCCTTTCTTGTAAAGTAATGCAAGGCTCTATAGACACCAGTTCAGCATAGACAACAACAGCATTTTGCCAGTAGGATTATTTCTAGTAAACACAGAAACTAGAAAACAAATGAAGAATATAGACTGTTGGGATTGGGCATATTATTTGTAATAATATTGGGCATATTATTTGTAACATCTGTGGACTATGAGATTTCCTCTGACGTAGCATAATTTACAATTTAAAATATTTGTTTTTGTTTGTTAGGAGATTTATATTGAATTTTGCCAGCTCACTTTACCAAGATTATCTGAATTTTTCTGCCTAGGACCACTCAAATAACAAAAATAAATAGGTAGAGGATTTTTCTTTTTATTTCTTGTAATAGAATTGTTTGAGGAAACAGATTGACAGGCAGCATGATATAATGAGGTAATGTGGCTGGATTTCCTGATATCATGTTAGCTACAATATTACAGGTGAGGATGTCAGTGATGGACAAGGTATGAATGTGCGTGTATACACACAGAATTTGTGCGATGTGTTTACCCTCCTCCTATCCATATATGATTCTGAAAGGAAGTAGATATGAAACTTCTATACCACTATCTTTCCATTTCTATTTTTTGTCAGTCTCAGTCTAGACCAACAGGAAATATCATTTTTGGTGAATTCTTCTATATCACTGTAAAATAAAGGGAGAAATGTTATCTGTCTCACAATACAAACATTCTCCCATAATTGCTATGCATTTTCCTTTGTCAACCATATATTACATAATGAAATGCATTTCTGTAGAGCATAATAGAGTAAAAATGCAAATTTTTGTGAAATATGTAAAAGAAAAAAATCACTTTCAGGGTCATCTGTAGCTAAATTTCAAATTCTGTTGTGGTTATCATAGGAAGCAAAGAAATATATAGCTCTGTTGATAAAGCCCATTTTCGTTTGTTCAACAAATATTTTATAGTACTTGTTAGCTCCTAGTCAATTTATTAGATATTGGGACATAAACAGAGATGAATAATATACTGTAGGGCAATATCTATCCTATAGTGGAGGATGCAGGCAAAGAAATGACATGTCATACTGCTATGCTGGAGGTGCATGCTGTGGAAATATGGAGGTGGGAGTATTTATGCTACACGCGAAGATTTCTGACCATGAAAGTGACCCTGGAGTTAGTGTTTGAAGGATGTGTTATATACACAGTGAAATACATTGGAAAATTATTTCATATAGATGGACAACTTCATCTTTAAAAAAGCACCGAATGTGAATATGCACAGTGTATTTAGGGAATGACAGTTAGGGGATGAGTGTTCCAGAGGAAAATGCCTCTTGGCACTAGTTTTTTGTTTGTTTGTTTTGTTTTGCTGTTTTTTCTTCTGGGGTCATCTACCTGTGGATAGCATCTACTTTGGTGACTGCTGAATTTCTTCCTTTCTGGGTCCTACTTATACATTAATGATGCTATTAACTTATTTAGGGGAAAGCGATCTATTAATTGTCTTAAGGAATTAGCATATTTTATAAGGATATTTTAAGTTCTAGTATTTTAAAATACTGGAGAGTGATTTTAAAGATCAGTTAAAAATAGAGCATTTTGATAACTGCCATTTATTCGGACTCAATAGGTAGAAACTTATTGGATTCAATATGAGTAGTGCAAATGGGGCATGAAGGCTTCCGTACATATGTAGAACTGGAGATGCTTTCACTTTCCATTTGATGAAATTGAATTTCTCAAAATGGACTCTATATCTTTTTAATTCAAAGATTTTCATCAAGTAGGAGGAAGATGTCCTATAACTTATGGAAATAGTTTTTTTATTATTTTTTTTTATTAGCTCTCGGCTCGAGCAACTGCTTTTTTTTCCCCAGCCATCTTGCTTGTTGGTGATCCATATAAGGCAAGCTGCCTTTCATTTTCATCTTCCTTAGCACAGCTGGTGCTTATACTACTCAACATCCATTGAGTCATTTCCTGCTGATAAATGTCTATATGTAATCACGATTGTCACCTATGTATGTGATACAAAACTGTCCTCTCTTTTTAAACCAAGATAGCATTTGTACCAGCCTCTAATCTTATGTACCACTTTCTCCTCTTTCAGAACCAAGCTGGCAATTCTCATCTTGAATAGCTTTAAAATTGCTCATAGCAATCAATGACAACTGAGGCATCACTAAAGAATTTCTTTTATCTCCAAGCTCCAATTTAGATCTGTCATTAAGCTTGAGTAAGCTTGAACTGTCAGAGCGTTTTCCCTCATCACATGCTCTAAGCACAAAAAGTCAACTTCAAAATCAAATTTGTTCTCTCTCTTACTATACTTTGTAATGGCTTTGTGTGAACAATAAACTTCACTGAAATAGTACTGTCAATCTTTAGTAACTCAGATAACTATGGTTTTAAGAAATAGTGAGATGCTGCCAAAACTCAAGTATGATATATGGTAAATCATTCCCTCACATCAGTTGGTTTTGTTGTGGTTTAAGGGGGAAGCATTGTGATATAGGAGAACATTTGACAGTGATGAAGGAGATGCAGAATTTGTTTCCTTCTTTTGCTTTAACGATTGTGTAATATTTGGCAAACCACTTTTCTACTCTACGTCTTAATTTCTATGTCTATAATGTTTGTTGTTATTGTTCAGTTACTAGTTGAGTCTGACTCTTTGTGACTCTATAGACAGCAGCATACCAGGCTTCTCTGTCTTTCACTATCTTCAGGAATTTGCTCAAACTCATGTCCATTGAGTCAGTGATGCCATCTAACCACCTCATGCCGTCATCCACTTTTTCTTGAGGTGTTTTTAAATGAATTCTAAGGTCTCACCCATTTCTAAAATTGTATATGACTTTCCATTGTGTTATTATTCTTCAAAAAATGGATTAGAAACAGTTTATCATTACAACTGGAAGTCAGAAATTAATTAGCAAGTTTATAATCCAAAGCTAGTTGCAAAAAATGCTTCAGCTTCATCTTTTGGACCAAATCAATGTTGTATTTGGGTTCTGTTGGTGAACAGTAGCTGTCTTTTAAAGATCACAGCTTTTGTCTTGGAGATCTTTTCCACTGACAGATCCTTCAGCCTCACCCACATATTTAAATGTACTTTGATCTCTCTTTGTTTTGCAGATTTCATTATGAAACAATCTGTGTGAACGTTAGAGGTGCCAGACTGAAAAGCTAAAAACTACAAAAATCTGGCAGAACTACACATGCAAAGTATTTAGCAGCTCAAATATGTTTACAGAGTCCTTGTTCAAAATTAGAATGATTGTTTTTTAATAATTTCTTCACAAGTTCCAAATTAGCTTGCTGTATTTCTTCTCTCTCCCATAAAGGAAAGAAGGTTGTTTTTTAATACCCACTTTCTTCCTTTGTAAGTACTATAGTTTTCAAGTCAAATTATTTTTCTCATATCTGCCTATAAAGATGTAACCTTCATGGAAGTGTCATCCAGGTCACTCACTGAATGATGTGCTAGAGTAAGTAAGGAATTTGGTGATCTTTTTAACCCATAAAAAGTAATATCTTAACGCAAGTATGTGTGTGTGTGTGTGTGTGTGTGAAGTCACTCAGTCGTGTCCGACTCTTTGAGACCCCATGGATTATAGCCTACCAGGCTCCTCTGTCTATGGGATTTTCCAGGCAAGAATACTGGAGTGGGATGCCATTTCCTTCTCCAAAAGATCTTCTCCACCCAGGGATCAAACCCGGGTCTCCCACAATGTAAGCAGATGCTTTACCATCTGAGCCACCAGGAAAGTCACTAAAGCAAGTATAGATAATCACGAAGTCAAAGTTATCGTTATGTAATTTTTTTTCTTTCATTTTCAGTACCAAGTCTTGTTTGTGGCATTCCTATACTTCAGCGCAGAATCCACATCTCTTAGTGTACTTTGAGCTCTCTCGTCACTTACCTCTCGTTGATATCACTCCTTTGGAATTTCTTAGTTTGACTGACTAAGTTAGACTCTGATATGAATCTTTGCAATTTTGGCCACATTTCCTTGATTCTGATCAAAACATGTGTGGTTTCTTAGGGAATCATTTGTTAATGTCAACCAATATTTTAGGCTATTTTATCCTAGGGTGTTAATGGCTAATAGCAGTTCAGGAAGGAGCTATCTCTGATAGTAGTAACAGCATTTCAACAGCAATGCTTTAATCAGGTGGACTGAGGGTCGAAGACACTGTGGCAGAGAAATGTAGGCAACAGGTTTTTGGTAAGTGCCAGCTTTCCATGATCCTCTATAATCTTTTGATACAGATTTATGCCTGTTTACCTATTCTCATGCTTACTCGTGTTATAAAAATATTTCTTTTGTTAATAAGAGGCACATCATTTACAGTGTGATTTTTAGACTTTTAGAGGCATGTCCATCTACAGTATGATTAAAAGGAAAATAGCAAATAGCTTTTTCTGTCTCTAAGACATCAACATGCTTTCAGACTTAGGGACAGCTGCTGCTGCTGCTACTGCTGCTAAGT
>SJYT01069703.1:77242-155628 GCA_006410635.1 Cephalophus harveyi
GCCAGGCCTCCCTGTCCATCACCAACTCCCGGAGTTCACTCAGACTCACGCCCATCAAGTCAGTGATGCCATCCAGCCATCTCATCCTCTGTCATCCCCTTCTCCTCCTGCCCCTAATCCCTCCCAGCATCAGAGTCTTTCGAATGAGTCAACTCTTCGCATGAGGTGGCCAAAGTACTGGAGTTGCAGCTTTAGCATCATTCCTTCCAAAGAAATCCCAGGGCTGATCTTCAGTGTTTTCTTATATTCTCTTAATTTCTGTCTATGGAATCTTGGAAATGTTGAAATTGGATTCTGTACTGGAAATATATTCACCTTTGGTGACATTGAGCCAGGCATATTTTGACACTTAATACGTAACTAAGAATTTACTTCATTTGGATTTATATATTTATAGTAACATAACACAGTAACATTCCAATCAGGATTCTTCTCTTGGCCTTTGACTGTACAACATATTGCTGTATATTAACTTCAAGAAGTTCTTTGCAAGATGCTAGTCATAGTAGTAATATTATTGGTTTGCAATGAATGATTCTACTATTCTAGTTTATTAGCATATTTATATACTGCTCCAAACTAGACACAAGAATTCAGTGACACAGAACAAATCTTTGTAAAGGGAATCTAAATAGGGGGAGAAACAATATTTATCTACATGGGGAATTTCTGAAATGTGTGTTATTAAAAAAGTTAATTCCCCTTCTGAATAAATGATATTTGATTTTCATATTAGCATACTAGTTTGAACAGCTGCACAAAAGTGCTCAAATGAAAATAAGAAAAAATAAAGTTTCAGATCTAAATTTTGCTTTCAGATTAATAGGTGTTGAAGATCCCAAGATGTACATAGCTCATTGGAAGAAGTATTTTGTTTGGGATACACAAATGCATATTATAGTAGTCAACACTTTAATAATTATAATGTTTTCACATATGTTAGATTAAAATCATGAAGGGGGGGAGAAAGCAGCCCTCTGACTACATGGGCAACATGTAATAAGCAAGTTACTGGACAAGCTAGTTTACCAGACAGATGATACAGGGCTATCAAAGAACAATTTCATATTTCCATGTGTATAAGTGTGTTTTAAAGAAAAGTTGATAAATTCCATATATATGCCTTAATATACAAAAAAAATAAAGAAAAGTTGATTGTTGAAGAGAATAAAGCTGTAGTGAATATTTGTTTGTCTTTTTTGTGTAGAGAAAGGAAATACAACCATTTTAGGTGTATGAGAATTTGGCTCTAAAATTAAGAATTTTAGAATTCAGCTATTAATTCTTGGCCTCTGTAAGATGGTAATAGTACTGTATGTGTAATTAGTTACTAAGGATCATTGTTTAGAGTCTATAATAACACATATAACTGTATAATAATAATATCTGCATTATACATTGCACAATGAAAAGCATTGTAAATATAACTTAGAAAATGAGTTAAATAGATTGCTTTAATGATGTAAATTAATTTTATCCTATGTTCATCTATAAATATTACATTTTGTCATTTTAAGGTGTGTTTAAAAGTTATGAATTATACAAAACTTTGGTTTCGTTTTGGTTGCCATTTTGTGCTTTGCTTCTTAAAAGTTAGGTGAGCAAGAAGGTGACCAAGAAAAAAATGAAACAATCCCCTGAATCAGCTGACTCTTCTGCCCTACTCTGCCTAACAACTTGATAAGTGATTGAGGTAATATTGCTTTTCTTCCTGTGCTCCCTCACCTTGTTTCTCTGTGCTTGGCAGTATTCTTAGATAATTTATTCTTTTAGTCTCTCATCCACTTATTCATCTTTTCAGCAAATGTTTATCAGGTGGTGCTGCATATTGGCTGCTGTGCTTGGCTCTAAGGATATAGAAATGAACAAAGCAGACACTGACCCTGCTCTCAGGAACTTTCTGCTTTGTGGAAAAGAGAGTCAATTAAATAGTTTAGCCACAGAGTAGGTAAAAAATGAGATAGTAGATTGCGCTATGCTGTGGAAGCAGATAGCACAAGAGACACTTAACTAGGCTTGGAGAATTTGGGAAAAGCTTCAATTTTTGTTCGCATCACCCAATTATTTGATCCTCTGTAAGCTTATATTTGGTTAGACATTTCAGATTGTATTAGTTTCCTACAGTTGCTATGATAAATTGTCACTAATTTATTGCCCTGAAGCAACAGAACTGTATTCACTGATAGTTCTGGAGGCCAGAAGTTCAAAATGAGCCCATCAAACTGGGAGAAAACTAAAGTGTCAACAAGGTCAGACTTCCTAGGAGAACTCAATAGGAGAATCTGTTATCTTGCTTTTCTAGCTTCTAGAGATGCAACTCCTGTATTTCTTGACCCATGATTCCTTCTTCCACCCTTAAAGCCATGGTAACACCACCTTCTCTTCTGAAGTAAACTTCCTCTGCCTCCTTCATATAAAGATACTGGTGATTATATTTAGTGTCTACCCGAATAATCCAAAATAATCTCACAAATTTAACATTTTTAACTAATCACATCTGCAAAATTTCTTTCACCATACAAAATAACATTCATAGGTTCTCAGGGTTAGGACGTGGATATTTTGGAAGCACTATTCAGCCTATCACACTGTCCTATCCAAAATCAGTCTTCATTGGATGGCCTAGTATTTATTCATGGCCTAGTCCCTTGGCCATTCACCTGAAACCATCACATCATTTTTTGTTAATCAGCTATACCCAATACAAAATAAAAAGTTAAAAAATAGTTAACTGCTCATTAAATAATTGTCTGAATATGTAATCTAAGATAGTTCTTATAAATTATATGATCAGATATTTTATACTTATTGTAGAAAAGAAGGCCATTCTTTATGAAGTACTAAATATTTAGTGAAGTAATAAAGTTATATTTCATAGTATTATAAAGTATTTTGCATGAAACTCAAAACCGGCCTACATTGAATAACTACTGCATGTATAGTGATAGTATATGGACAGGATTTAAACCTCTGAGTCTCCTGTTTGTCTTATACAGCAGTTTGTAGCCCTCCATGCCCATCTTAACCTGAGTCTCATGTACACAGATATATCACTTCATGAAAAGAAAAAGAATTATTCAGTTGGTTTTGAAATGCTTATATATCCAGATCTCTGGAGAACAAACCTGTACTTCCTACATATCCTCAGTACTACTTTGGCCTAAACAGTGGTTTAGTTTCCTTCTCCTGGGCCCTTCCTCTACAGTTGTGGTTGTAGAGAACAAGTCTTCCAGAAAGGAAGGGAGCCTACCAGCCAAAAGGAATGCAAAGAAGGGGAGTATATCAAGAGAAAAGTTATTCAAGAGAGGCGAGAGTATGTTACTTTTCTAACATACTGTTACAGTTATCTTTCAAATCCCTTTTTTATCCAAAAGAAGCTCCACCTTCTAATACAAAGCCTGATAATGTTGATTCTATTGACCAGTGACCTTTTTTTCCCCCTAAACCTAGGTAAGGAATAAAATGAGGTAGTTGGGAAAGAAAAGTGTTAAGGACTTCCAAGTGATAGGTTATGTAGTCAAAACTTGTGAAAACTTAGGGGTAAAGTAGAATATAAAGACATTACATCCCAAACTACTATTTCAATATTTGTATCTTTCAAATCCCTTTTTTATCCAAAAGAAGCTCCACCTTCTAATACAAAGCCTGATAATGTTGATTCTATTGACCAGTGATCTTTTTTTCCCCCTAAACCTAGGTAAGGAATAAAATGAGGTAGCTGGGAAAGAAAAGTGTTAAGGACTTCCAAGTGATAGCTTATGTAGTCAAAACTTGTGAAAACTTAGGGGTAAAGTAGAATATAAAGACATTACATCCCAAACTACATGAAGGAACCCCCAATTTTTGAGGGGTAAGGTAATAGTATAAGAAAAATTAGAGTGGAGATAATGCCTAAAGAAAAAGAGATAAGTGAACCAACAATTATTGAGTCCCATTATCATTCAGAAAATCTGCTTGATTCTTTTCCTTCAATGATTCTGTTTGGGTAGTGAATTCTCTTTACTGTAGAAAGAATTGAGGCTGTGAAAAGTAAATTGATTTTCCAAGGTAATTCAAGTAGTGAATGGCAGTGCTCGTATTTAAAGTCTAGTTTGTCTGAATCCAAAATCCATTGCCTTTTTGATATCCCACCCCTTTCCAGGGTGTCTGAGTTTGTTATTTCATCACAGAATTACATGGAAGAACTGGGAAGAATAATTCTTAAAATGTCAAATCATTCTCCTATAAAGGATTTTTCCACAGCTGTGGAAATAGGGCCTTAGGGTGTATGATAGAATGTGAACCAGATCCATGGAAAATACATCTTAACTCTACTCTTTTTCCTTTCCCTGCTGAGTTTCTAGTAGAAAATGAGTGTATATTGCTTTTCTGTTGATATTCATAGTGCTTTATTTCTGTAGGATAATCTCACATAAATAATTTTTTTTTCACATTTGGGGTAGATTTAATAGCGTTAGTTCCAAAAGACTTTGCTCTTCTAACTAATGCAACCTGCATAGGTATAAGTTAAGTTAGTTTAGCTGCTGCCAGAATGTGATCAGCTCTTAATGAGTGGTCTACAGATTTTCTTTTTTACCTGAAAGATTGATTCTCTCATTCTTTTTCTGAAAATTAGAAAAGCTCTTATAATTTCATTTGCATGTTGAGATTTTCTATTATGATTTGTATTTAATTTAGCACACTAAAATATGAAGCAAATCTGTTCATTTAATCTGCTGGTGCCTGAGCCAGTATCTCTTGCCTCTGCAGCAAGAGATATCATACCTTCCTGTGTACATGTACTTGAGAACAATTGTTTGATTATAGTTCTTATTAATATAAATCAAAATCTACAAAGAAAGCCTCTTCTATTCCTGCAATTCATATTTATATAAATAGAAAAGTAATGGATTTTGAGAAAGGTCCAATAGGCTTGAGCTTCTAGAATTATCCCGAGTATAAGATCGGATTGAAATATTTCAAGGTGTTTTGGAGTGGGTGTTGATAAAGTATTTCCATGTTTGCTGAGTGCCTCTGAGCTGGTAGATTCATACTAATAAAGGCAGAAGCCAGGAATAGTTATAATACGCTTAATTAACTCTAAGCTTATTTAATACCATGGTCCAGATGAACTCTAGATAGGGAGGCATAATACATATAGCTCATTAAAAAATAATTTGGATTTCTCTAATCTATATTTGCATAAAGTTCAGGTCCTTGTCCTGAAGGTATTAATTATTTTCTAATATTATTGTTGAAAAATGGATGCCGTTGAAAAAATGGTAATTAGAAGAATGCTGGCTAACATCATTCAATTTCACATAACATCCTCATGCCAATTTGCTGTGAGACTTCTTTGTTTGAGGAAACACCCTTTTAAAAGAGGATTTTGATTAAAAATAAATAAATAAATAAATAAGATCTTGGCTGAGAGCCATTAAAAAAACAATAAACAAAATTAACCTATTTGTCTCTGTTTATATAAATTGGAAAGGTACTTGCTAGCGTCTTTGTGTTTCCATAGGGAACAGGTTATTTTTACTTTGATCATATTTTAGAACTCATTTTCTTAAGGGTAGTCTGTGTTATTTTGAGAAAATGTATGCAGAAAATTAAAAGAATCTGATTAACTCTTATATTTGATGAAATTTCGTATGACATACTTCTGGAATTTTATGGTGAATTGCTAACAGTGAACAGTTCTAGAAAATCAGCATTCTAGCAAAGAAGCTATAATAGCATCCTAAATAAGAAACAGCAACTTGAGCTGAATGTGCTATGGGAATTTTTTTCTTCTAATTTTATGCGTGGTATATTCAAATTTTTTCACTATTTCATATGTATATATCAGGTCTATTTTATGTTAAGGAACAGATCAATGACCCTGTCTAATATTCTTAATATTCATATAAAAAATAGGAAAGATGGAAAAGTGGATAGGGGAGAGATTACAAAGAAGTAGGCGTGGGGAAGCTAACATTCAGCATTTACCACCCTCCTCCATTCTAGGCGCTATGCTATGTGCATAATCCATTTTACTTGGTTGCATGGGATGAAGACTCTACTTTGACTTTGTTGCTATCTGTCAGGATAAGAACAGCAGACTAAGTCAGGTGTGGCTTGCACTGTGTCCTATTCCAAACATTTATCTACTGTGGACATTGGTGGGGCTTTTCTGGATTATGCTTCTTAATTCATCCCTTGTTGTTTAGATTATTCTTAGGGAAAAAAAACCCTTAAAAACAACAAATAATATTTTTTTGTATTTCCCTCAATTTCTTATTGTGGAACCTGAAACTCCTCTCAAAATTTCCACAATTACTTCAGGACATCTGGCATAACTTTTTTCTTCTTCTTGCCCTGATTCTTGCTCCATATTTCTAAGGTAATGTACACTGCTAAAATATTGTGCACACAATACTTCAAAGGAACTTTAAGGCTGCTGATAGTGTGATGGTCTCGTGATGATGGTCACTAAACTGAATTATGCCAAGGCTATGCTGAACTGAAGCTTCTTTGACATGGCAAAGCTAAAGTTATATTTGATATTGAGAAAGCTCCATCTGGCCATTCTGCTCTGTGCTTGGAGACAGACAAGGCCTTTTTCTAACCTTTGTGATTTACTTGAATCCATGTGTCCCAGATTGTAGTTGCTTCACGCTCCTAAGATCTCATGGAGATTTTGGTGAAATAGCTTTTATTTTCTCTTGGATCCAGCTTCCCTAGAATACAGACGTGAGGCTAAGACTGAGCTAACGAGTAAAGCACTTGATTATAACTGCTTTCTCCTCCTAACTTGATTGAATGTCATTCTCAAATTGAGCTGACATGCCTCATGCTTTAGAATAAAGTGCTTTCTAGGTGGAAATACCATTGAAATAAATTCCTGATGGCCTTAACTCATTCTCCAGGAATTTCAGTAACAGCCGAATTGTTCTTTGAGCAAAGTGTATAGCTAAACTGAGAACAAGCCACTCTTTTCTCTCCTCATATGAAGTTGATGTGTTATAAAGCTGATGTGCCATACCAGATCCAGTAGTTGTTTATCAGTACCATTTAACTAGTGTTATTGTTATTAGGAAATGGGGTTAGGTCATGTTAAAAATGGGTTATTTGAGTGTGTTCTCATAAAATTTCCTTAGTGCATATCTTTGAGAGACATTTCTATTTAGCTGAGGACATTTTTGCCATTTTGGGGTTAGGTTGTTGTTCAGTCACTCAGTCGTGTCCACCTCTTTGTGACCCCATGGACTGCAGCACTCCAGACTTTCCTGTCCTTAACTATCTCCCAGAGTTTGCTCAAACTCATGTCCATTGAGTTGCTGATGCCATCCAACCATCTCATCCTCTGTTGTCCCCTTCTCCTCCTGCCTTCTATGTTTGCCAGCATCAAGGTCTTTTCCAATGAGTCAACTCTTTTCATGAGGTGGCCAAAGTACTGGAGCTTCAGCTTCAGCATCAATCCTTCCAGTGAATATTCGGGATTGATTTCCTTTAGGATTGACTGGTTGGATCTCTTTTCTGTCCAAGGGAGTCTCAAGAGTCTTCTCCAGCACCACAGTTTGAAAGCTTCAGTTCTTTAGTGCTCAGCCTTCTTTATGATCCAACTGTCACATCTGTACATGACTACTGGAAAAACCATAGCTTTGACTATACAGACATTTGTCAGCAAAGTAACGTCTCTGATTTTTAATATACTGTTTAGGTTTGTCACAGCTTTTCTTCCAAGGAGCAAGTTAGTGAGTGACTGAAAGTCACTCAGTCATGTCCAACTCTTTGCTACCCCATGGACTAAACAGTCCATGGAATTCTCCAGGCTAGAATACTGGAGTGGGTACCCTTTCCCTTCTCCAGGGGATCTTCCCAACCCAGGGGTCAAACCCAGGTCTATTGCAAGTGGATTCTTTACCAGCTGAGCCACAAGGGAAGCTCAAAGAACAAGTGTCTTTTAATTTCATGGCTGTAGTCACCATCTGCAGTGGTTTTGGAGTCACCCCCAAAATAAAATCTGTCACTGTTTCTGTTGTTTCCCCATCTATTTGCCATGAACTGATGGGACCAGATGCCATGATCTTCCTTTTTTTGAATATTGAGTTTTAAGCCAGCTTTTCACTCTCCTTTTTCACCTTCATCAAGAGGCTTTTCATTTTTCTTCGCTGTCTGCCATAAAGATGTGTCATCTGCATATCTGAGGTTATTGATATTTCTACTGGCAATCTTA
This sequence comes from Cephalophus harveyi, assembly GCA_006410635.1. Lineage (NCBI taxonomy): Eukaryota > Metazoa > Chordata > Mammalia > Artiodactyla > Bovidae > Cephalophus > Cephalophus harveyi. The sequence goes on from SJYT01069703.1 coordinate 85,443, forward strand.
ATTCCAGCTTGTGCCTCATCCAGTCTTGCATTTCACATGATGTACTGTGCATATGGTTTAAATAAGTAGGGTGACAATATACAGCCTTGATATACTCCTTTCCAAATTTGGAACCGGTCCATTGTTCCATGTCCAGCTCTAATTGTTGCTTCTTGAACCTGCATACAGGTTTCTCAGGAGGCAGGTAAAGTGGTCTGGTATTCCCATCTCTTTAAGAATTTTCCAGTTTGTTGTGATCTACATCGTCAAAGGCTTTAGTGTAGTCAATGAAGCAGAAGTAGATGTTTTTCTGGAATTCTCTTACTTTTTCTATAATCCAACAGATGTTGGCATTTAGGTTAGGTAGAGGATCTGTATGCAGTTTCCAGAGAGCACTATAGGATGTGGAGAGAGCAAAGTTTAGTTATCTGAGAGTTAATACTCTAACAAGTTACAGGATGATGTTGAAGTGCTAAGATAGAGGTTCAGTGAAAATATCTAAGGTCACAGCTTTGTGTACTTAAAGTCATGAAGATAGGAAGCTGAGAGTCAGAAGTACCATCTGAATAATACAAGGTTTCTGAGACAAGCAGAGAGGTTGCTGTCTGTAAAGTTCAGATAAGCAACTAATCAATATGGCAAATGGTAACTTATTAATAGTAACAGATAGGATTTTTGCTGGACAGTGACACATATGAGACTGTCAATAACGATGAATATGAGCCAATGCATGCCAAGCACAGAGGAAAGCTTCAGATGAGGTCTCCTTGACAACAACTGGAAGGAAGTCCTTTTAATCTAGAGCATTGAAAGCTGTTTTTGTTTGTTTCTTGTTTTTCTTTCCTCATACACAAACTTACCTGATATAATTATTACATAAACTTTAAAAAGTAAACTAAATTTTATGCATTTTGGAGGAGGAGACAAATAAGCCTTAGGCAAAGCATGTGCATTTTCCACATCCAGGAATCAAATTTAGTCACATAGTAAGTCATGTAGCAATGCAAGAGACCCAGGTTTGATCCTTGGGTTGGAAAGATTCCCTGGAGAAGCAAATGGCTACCCTGTCCAATATTCTTTACTTGGAGAATTCTATGGACAGGGAAACTGGCAGGCTACAGTTAATGGGTTCACAGAGAGTCAGACATGATTGAGCAACTAACACTTTCAGTAATGACAAAATATTTACCAGATGGAACTTTTAGAATCTGGAGCACCCAGAATGGAAGTTTCTCCTACCATGAAGGAAAACGTGAGGCAAACAATAATTTTATTGCAGGTGAAAATTTAAATCTGTTTTATAGATAGAATCCTCTTTTCTAGATTTGCCCTAGAGAAGAAATATACCCCTGCCTTTTGTATACTGTGAATTGGTTCTAGCACTGTCTCGAAGCTTGCTTGGAAAATAAAATGTATAAAAATATCCACTGTATGCTTAGTATTGTGTTAACACTATGGGAATACAGAATGTAAGGAAAATATATTTAAAAATATATCTGTGCTTACATTCTAATTTTGGAGACTTAAGGTTGTGTCATCCAAAGATGGCCACAGCCATGTCTCTCATCCTGTGTGCTCCTCTGCAACGTAACTTTGCCACTCTCTCATCAAGATATGGAGTCTCTCATCAACACATATGATGGGAGGTCTTCAAAGCAGGAAATGGCAATCAGTTGAAGTCTGAGAGTTACGGAAGAACAAATACTGTTTGGGGAAAGTATATTCGAGACAGCCCATCTTATTTCATTTGAGTTTTGACTTGAACATTCCTTTTTTATGGTTAGTGGTTTAATATACTTATTTTGATTTACATTAATGAACTAAGAGGATGTTCACATATCCCAGAGAGATTATATTAAGAAGTCATATTTTTTTCTAATAGGCTAAGTACTACTTGGGGATATTGACTTCTGACAGAGAAAAATCAGAGTTAACAGTGTACTAACAGTAATATGAAGAGGTAAGACAGATGAATATGATTCTGATGAGCCTAGAACCTTACTACTGGTTAGATTCCAGAGAAATATAGACTTATAAATTCTTCCCATCACAAACACATAAATCTTCTTTATGCTCTCCCACTGCATTATTAAGGTACTTCCAGGTGGTAAGAAACAAATATGTTTGGATCTCTACTCATGATGTGAGTTCATTATAGGTTTACAGGAAAAGAAGGAAAGCCCAAGAAGTTGCTTCAGTAGCCAAACATCCAGGCCTAACACAGGCCTTAGAATGTTCTCAGAAATTTTAGTTGTCCCATTAGAGACAAGAGTCCACTGTCTCCTTTTCGAGTCATCTTGCTGTTCCATTTATTTATCTACTTTCACCTGTGACCATTTCTTGCTTTCCTATTTCTGCCTTCTGACTTCTGTTTATTTATGATATCCACTTTCTCATAGTCTTGCTTATTTACTTATTTCTGTGGATCTCTTAAATTCCTTTACTTTCTGATATTTCTCTAACTGGGTTGGATAGTCAAAGCCAATTTTAGTGTGATCTTAATAAGTTCAGAATACTCAAGACACGATCTACTATGCTGGCCAACGTTTGACAACTTCATTCAGTTGAAAACTATGAATATGGACAAAACTCAGGGTCATGATCAGCTCTTCAGAACTCCACTGTGCAGTTCATTGTTAATTATTCTCAGCTGGTATATTCTGATTTTAAAATATGATAACGGGGTATTTATCATAAAATATGATAGCTGAAAACATAGGGAAAACGACTGTTCCAAGAGGTCAAATTCTGAAACAAGTTACCTTTCTTCTGCTTTGCTTAGTCTGGCCATTCTTACACAGAGGTGATAAATGGTATCTGAATGTACAGAATTTAAATGAATGTGTTCCATCTTTTGGAGTCAATAATGATTCAATATGGTACTGTATTCATTACAATTTATTTTAAATCTCTCACCTTTTTGTGTGTGTTCCTTGTTGTTAACAATATAATTGAGAGATCAAAAGGATTATCTCTGAGGACAGAATAAAAATTGTAATGGTTGGCCAATAGTCCTCAAGGCAAGAGGATTCTTATTTTAGCACTTGGCTCTTCTGTTGTAAGCTCTGCATTTGAAAGAATCAGGCCACAGTGTAGAGTTGACATTCTTTCTTTTTTTTTTTTCTGGTTCATTGGTTATAAGAAAATGAAGGGCAGCTTCAACACTTCCATGCTGTCACTATTGATGTATTCAATACCATCTGGAGAGTTGGCTTTGGCAGTTACTTTGTAAGATTGGCTAACCAAAGTCCTTTTATACATCTGGAGAGAATTCTGAGAAGAAGTTACTGATTGAAAGGAGGGAGTGGCATATTTCCTGAAATATTTTTTAAATAGCGTTGAGTAGAGTTCAAACTTAGCTTATTTTAGGAATTTCAGACAGAAGATAGTTTTTGAACTGAGACCTGCCTCCATTGATTGAGAACTTATTAAATACCATGTACCAAAGTAAATAGTTAACCTACTGTTCTCATCATACTCCATCAAAGTTTTAGGAGCTGCTATTATTATATTTTTACACTACTACATAATCATTATTCAGATAAAGTTATTGTCCTAAAGAATTTAGTTCATGTGGCCAAATTCAAATAGCTAGTAAGTAGCTACATGTTTGACATGTATAGAAATCCTTTACAGTTTTTCATGAAAACTAAAGATTCTGAAAGTGGATATTGGATTGCTGTCCAAAACTGAAAGTCTAATATCTTGAATACTGAAATAGAATGGATAATAGACTCTCCTATTCACCCTGCTGCTGCTAAGTCGCTTCAGTCGTGTCCGACTCTGTGCGACCCCATAGACAGCAGCCCACCAGGCTCCGCTGTCCCTGGGATTCTCCAGGCAAGAACCCTGGAGTGGGTTGCCATCTCCTTCCTCATATAAATGAGGACAGCAAGACTGGAATAGTTTAAATGATGTGCACAAGTCTTAGAATTAACAGTTGACAAACTAGGGGCCAGAATCCTGATATTATGGCCCAGACGCCTTTCCATAACACACGGATGTCTGTTGAAATTAAATCTTCAAATTTGAAAAATATTTGATGGCTCAGGTGGTAAAGAATCTTCCTGCAATGTGGGAGACCTGAGTTCAATCCCTACGTTGTGAAGATCCCCTGAAGAAGGGAATAGCTATCCATTTCAGTCTTCTTGCCTGGAGAACTCCATGGACAGAGGAGCCTGGCAGGCTACAGTCCATGAGTTCGTGAAGAGTTGGACATGACTGAGTGATTTTCACTTTTTTCTCTCTTCTCCTTTCTCTTTAGAACCAAATTATCAAGGATGGACACATGGAACTTGAGATCTGTCAGTTTCTTCTCACTGGTTAAGAGAAAAATAGGTTGAGTAGTTTTGAATCTCAAACACTGGCTATTGCTGTAGGTTTATACACATGTTGGGGAGAGGAAGCTGTAGTCATATATAAGTGATCAAATAATTGAAAGTGAGATAAAGTTGAGAGTCAGAGGAGATGCCCACTGGATTTGATGCTGAGAAATAACAAGCATAAATTGAGACAGTCTTGGGCAAACTGGAACATATGGGTTTCTATGCACTGGGAAGTAAGGTTAATCAGGAAGTCCTAATGATTTGTAGGGGTTGAGCTAAACCATAGGCCAGAAATTAGCATGTAACTGTGCCTTTGCTCCCAGGGTCCCACCCCTATCTTCTAGGAGAGAGATTCCATATGTATCTATTGGTTAATGTCAAGTTCATATCTTGCCTTTTCTCTTCTCTCATGTCAGTTATGAAAGAATTTGTTTCCATTAGAGTGACCCTTCATTTTGATAGTATACAACCATGTCATTAATTTGACTGTTATGCAGCTGATTTAAAGATTACTCTATGGATTTCCTTGACCTTTGTAAATTCATTCTATTTTAGCTAAGCAAGGGCCTTAAAGACTTTTTCTAATCTGTTCTCCAAAAAATGAGTCTCAGTTTTTTTCAGTGTCTCTATTTCAACTTGTGAGTTTCTAGGTTCTTGAAGATAAGAAACTAATTGTTATAAGTTGAATTGTATCCCACCAGTAAATTCCAATGTTAAACCCCAATCCTCAGAACCTTAGAATGTGAACTGTATTTTCAGATAAGGTCCTTAGAGAGGTGATTAAATGAATATGAGGTCTTGTAGGTAGGCCCTAATTTGATCTGACTAGCATCCTTATAAGACAGGAAAATTTGGACACATGGAAAAACACTAGAAATGTGTGTGTATATCTGTATAGAGAAGAGACCATGTGAGTACACTGTAAGAAGGCCGCCATCTGCAAATCAAGAAGAAAGGTTTCAGAGGGAAACCAGCCTTACCAATACCTTGATCTTGGACTTCTAGCCTCCAAAACTGTGAGGAAATAATTCTTATTGTTTAAGTCATCCACTCTGTGGTACTTTATAGCAGCCTTAGCAAGCTAATACATGAATTATCATCTGTTACTGCTTTTTCTTAAAAAAATCAATTTGTGTACTTTTTCTTTACAATTCTAGATCCACAAACTCCTTCTTAGCCTAGTTTAACTAGAACAATTCGTACTATTTTACCCCATGTTTATCCTTGCAGTGTTACTAAAGTATTCCCAGCAAGAGTGAAGCATTCAACAAATTCATATATTGTATATTAAACAAATAGTCCTTGAATTCTTACTATGCTTCAGGCACTTTTCAATCATTATGGTGGATCCCAAGATGCAATTTGACTTTAAAAATCATTAAAAATAATAATATCTAAAGATTAGATAGGTATAAGTCTTACAGCTACTTTTTGGCACCCATTACTTAGCATATGATAGTAATTTCTTTATGACAACTATATTTTAAGGAAGGGAAGCCCATGTATTAAAAAATCAATGCTTTTTAAAAAGTTAGATTTAAAAATTACTCTGAAATGCTTTTTCTTTAAATATAGAAGTTACTAAATTTATTTAATGATTCTTATGTGCAGAAATTAGTCGCTAGTTAGTTTGCTGTTTTTTATTTTAAAAAGTCAAAATTGCAGGCTCTGTTTCAGGTGCTTTCATGTGGTAGATGTCCTTAGATGTTGTTGGAATGTAAGAGCATTCAGCTGTCCATTGGCATAACTATAATATAGAAACTTTGATGAAGTTATCAATATCTCATTGAAAATAGTTGTTGTAAGAACATTTTTTCCCATTTAACTCAGGTTGACAAAATCAGTCTTAAATCTGCCTGGCTTGGTAAGTTTCAGGGATACAATGATTGTTCATTGTCCTCTTCTGTTGTGTTCTGCAATGGAAAGAGTATGAGCTAATCATTTGGTAGTCTAGTCGCACTTTAGCTGTCACTGGATAAAAGTGACTTTCTAAGTTAATGTTCTTTTCTTATTAACAAATGTCAGAAACTGAGATAAGGAGAGAGCTTGAGGTTGGAATTTTCTTCCCATAGGAACATATCTCTTAGTTCTTATGGGTTTAGCACACTTTTAATATTTTAATGAAGGCTTTTCATGTGCCTATGCTATTTAATATTCCAAATTAAGGTTCTATTCTCTTCCTGATATGCACATGTAACTCCCATTATGCACCATCAAGAGGAGTGTGGTAGAAAAAGCCTCTATCTGCATGGAACAGCACATGCCTTAAGCACAGAAGGTCAACAATTGTGCTTTGACTAAGCTAAGGCTTCTTAATGAGAGCTTCAATGCTTCAGTAAGTGTTTTACATTTTAGTCAAAGCACCAGACTTGGATAATGATAAGTTTCAATATGTTCTCAGTCAAAAATAATTTCATAGTTATTCTAACGTCATTCTTCACTTCCAAAGAAACACACATGTGATCCGCGATGTAAGGGTTACCTCAGGATTTTCAGAAAAGCACAGACTTAAGCTTTAATGGCTAGCATAACTTGGTTCTAACTGCAACAATATTTCCATTTAGACCCAAATGACCTGAATTTGCTGATTTCTAAAGACTGGTGGTCTACCACTAGGAGAGACAGTTAAAAATCTAGAAGGTATTTGGCTATCTTAACCAATAGTTGATTAAATTAAAAAAAAATAGCTAGGATAAGAATTACTTAAAGGGGAAAAATTTCAGCAATATACTGCAATTTCTAGGGATGAATAAAAGAATGTGTTTGGGTCAGCTACAACTTGAGAAAATTTGATTTTTAGTACACTTTCCAGATTTTGTTTTGGCCTTCCAGAACAAATAATCAGAAATATTTTTCTACTTAATATTCTACTCACTTAATAGTGTTAGTATGATCCTGAGAGAGCTGCTTCTATTTATTATTCTGAACATGGAAAGTATCTGGATCTTTCATTCAAAGAAATCATATCCCTTACTTAAGAACAGTTAAGAAATAGATATAAATGTCCACCTGTCTATTAAGAAATGTTGAATTGACTCAATCTTGGAAAAAACTGCTGAAAAGGACAACCTAATGATATATTTGAGAGAGTCTAAGCTAGATATTTAGAAATCAGATTATATCCCCAGAAGTACCATAATTGGAACATAATTGTTCTAAGATAAGGCACTGCTCCCAAGTGCTAAAAAGGCCAAAGGGACCCAGGGGATTACAAAGCACATACCCCTGATTTTATAATGAGGAAGTGGAAGGCTCTCTGGCTTATCATGAGTTATTACCTGTTCATGCCTTACTGGGAATTTTATCAGATCCTTCCAAAATGTGTGCACGTGTGTGCTCAATCTCTCAGTCATGTCTGACTCTTTGACTATAGCCTGCTAGGCTCCTCTGTCCATGAAATTTTCCAGACAAGAATACTGAGTGGGATCCTACTCCAACCCAGGGACTGAACACATGTCTCCTGCATCTCCTGCATTGCAGGTGGATTCTTTACTGCTAAGCCACCAGGGAAGCCCTTTACAAAAGATAACTGGCTATAAATGTTTTGCTAGTGGAAAGGTTAGAAGCTGAAGGTAACAACTACTTGGGATGTGTTCCTATATACATGAACTACCACAAAACTTAGGAGTATAAAGCTACAACCATTTTATTATGTTCATGGAATGATTTAATGACAGGGTGTGATTCAAAGGTTTGAAAGCTGAAAGAGGTTGGGCTGGAGGATACCTCTTCAAGATTCTTCACTTACGTTGCCTGGCACCTAGACTGAGATGACAGATGAATGGAGTTCAGCTAGGACTGTTGATTGGCAGATCTATTTGACTCCACTCCAGCATAGCAGTCTTGTAATAGATTTGTTAAACAGGTGCTTAGGGCTCTAAGAGCAAGTGTTCCAGTAAAAAGATGGAAGTTACATGGACTTTTGGACTTTTTTATGACCTAGCTTTGGAAGTCACATAGAGTATTACATTGGCACAACCTTGACCACATTCAAGAGATGAGAATTTGGATCCTGCCTATCAATGGAAAGAGTGTCAAAGAATTTTTTTATGTGTTTTAAAACAGCATCAGAGGGGGATGGGATAGAAAAAGAAGACAGTGAAAATAGTTTAAACTCCAGATAAGCAGTAAAATTGATCATAAGCTTTCTCTATTGCTGTATCTAATTAGATATTTTTCCTTTAGAAGAAATAAAGGAAAAGAAATATCCAAGAGATGAGATCTCTGTATTTAACATTTAGTTGTATTTTTTGGTTAAATAATATTTTCTCCCAGGGCTTATACAGAAAGTTAGGATCTGGTATCTTTATGACAACCAGAGTTAATGACTGGAAAATGAACATTTAGAGTCAAAAAAGTGTGAATATTTAATCCATGGTGATTTTTTTAAAACTATAACTCAGGATATCTTGCCTAAATGTTTATGGTTGATGTGAGTAAAAATTGGATAGATATACTTTTTGTTGGGGTCGAGACTGTCTTTTAGACTTGTCTTTCCATTTCTTTCTACTATAAACAAGCAAGGTTATAAGTCTTACAGTTAAGACAAAGTAAATTGTCATAGCTATTTAAAGAGGATGAATGATGAATGAGAAAAAGGAATCAATTTACTCAGAATGGGTTCTTTAACCTAGTCGAGATTCATTTTATTCCTTACCTGAGTCAGTTTGGTTGCTCCACTAGCAATATCTGCTGAATCAGGCAGGTTTCCTGAAGTGGGAGATTTGGACCTATAGTAAGAGTCATTTAAATAGTCAGGAAAGGCTTGAATAAAATTTGGCAGGTTATATTTTTATCATCCATATTAGCTAGGTTAAAGCCCTTGAAACTGAAATGGGTCACATGTTCTTTGAGGGAAAGTTAAGCTAGGGATTTGTGGGTAGACATCTTTTGTTGTGGATAGGAAGAAGCAATGAGGATGATGGAACTGAGGATTAAGGAGAAGAGATGGAGAGACAGAGAAGCAGAAACTGCCAGAAATGCAACAGATGTGCAGAGAACTAGAGGTGATAACAACCTAGCACCATATAAAGGTAACCAGGTGACTCTGCCTTTCCCAGTAGCTTTCCAGTACTTGTTTTTTTATCATTTATTTAAGTGTAGAAAGGAAGATATCTGGTAACCCTCATTTTAGTTAAACAGTCATACACTAAACAATTTATTTGCTTAATTTACAATGGAAGGACTGATGCTAAAGCTGAAACTCCAATACTTTGGCCACCTGATGCGAAGTACTGACTCATTGGAAAAGACTCTGATGCTGGGTGGGACTGGGGGCAGAAGAAGAAGGGGATGAAAGAGGATGAGATGGCAGGATGGCATCACGGACTCGATGGACATGAGTCTGAGTGATCTCTGCGAGTTGGTGATGGACAGGGAGGCCTGGCGTGCTGTGATTCATGGGGTCGCAAAGAGTCGGACACGACTGAGCAACCAAACTGAACTGAAACTTACTTGAATTTGTATTTTTTGTACCAAAATAGGACTAAGACTTACTTTTATTGTGTGCAAAGCAATATGCTGAGCATTATGGATTTAAATGTGGTTTCATGTGTGCTAAGTTGCTTCAGTCATGTCTGATTCTTTGCGATCCTATAAACTATCACTCACTAGGCTCCTCTATCCATAGGATTCTCCAGGCAAGAATACTGGAGTGGGTTGCCATGCCCTCCTCCAAGATCTTCCCAGGGATTGAACTCACATCTCTAGCATTGGCAGGCAGGTTCTTTCTACTAGCGCCATCTGGGAAGCCCTGAAATGTAGTTAACAAATATGAATTAGATACTAATCTTTTTCTAATGGAGACCACAATTGATAATAGAAACAAGATATATGGTAGTTCCCGCTTATCTAAGGTTTAATTTTCCATGGTTTCAGTTAACCACAGTCAACTGTGGCCCAAAAATATTAAATGAAAAATTCCAGAAATGAATAATTTGTAAATTTTAAATTACATGCTCTTCTGAGTATTGTCATGAAATTTCACACCATCCCACTCTGTTTGCCCCAGGATCCCCAACCATTGACATTACCTGCTCCTGATATCTAATCATTAACATTGTCATGATGCCCTTGATGATCCAGTATCACCTGAAGCAGCTGGTTCTCCTTCTAACCTATCATCAGAAGGTCAGGAGTAGCCTAATGCTACATCACTTTGCCCAAGTCACTTACCTCATTTCATCTCATCACACAGGCATTTTATCACTTCAGATCATCACAAAAAGAAGGGTGAGTAGAAAGCTAGGACCTGGTATCTTTATGACAACCAGGGTTAATGACTAGGGAAAAAAAAAAAAAAGGTATATATAAAGTTAGGTATTATCCATAGTTTCAGGCATCTGCTTAGGGTCTTAGAATATATGTCCCCTCAGGTAAGGGTGACTACTGAACACAAATTACTGCACTACAGTTTATAATATATAAAATAGTTTAAACAGGGAAAGAATCATTCATTCAACACTGATCTAGGCTCTTGAGATATGTTTGTGATCAAATATATAAGTACTTGTTAGAGTGAGAGACTTAGTCATGAGAATATCATGAAGAAAATTTCAGATAGATAAAGCCATCCCTGAAAATGTCCCATAGTGGAGTGTGCATGGTATATATGGGGAATTGTGAAGAGATGAGTGCACGTTCAGTAGAACTACAAGGGAAAGAGGAGTGAACAATAAGGTTAGAGAGGTAATGGAATTAACAGTTCCATAGTCTTTTCATACTACTGTGTACTGTAACCACAAATAATAAGGAAAAATGTCAGTGATCAGTTAGGAGGATATTACAAAAATCCACACAGGGAAATAATTGTAGATGAGACCAGCTGATAGCGATAGAATTATTAAGCAGTTTGATTCTGGGTAAAGTCTGATGATAGAGCCAAAAGGATTTTCTGATGAATTGGAAGGGTGTGTGAGAGAAATAGATATTTCAATATTTTGCTCTGAGCAGCTGCAAGGATGGTGTTCTCACCTGAGAGGAAAGAGACATTTTGGTTGGAAGATCAGAAGTTCAGTTTTGGACATGTTTGTTTGAAAAGTCTATTAAACTTTCTGGCAGAGATAAAGTACATGGGTTACTTATATTGAAAATAAGACTGGAGAGGATAAGTCAATGTATGATTCCGTGGAAAATAAGTGGTATTTGGGTTTCGCAGGTGGTGCTAGTGGTAAAGAAGCCTCCTTCCAATGCAAGAGACATAAGAGATGCAGGGTCAATCCTTGGGTTGGAAGATTCCCTGGAGAAGAGCATGGCAACCCACTCCTGTATTCTTGCCTAGAGAATCCCATGGACAGAGGAGCCCATGGGCAGGCGACAGTCCCTAGTGTTGCAAAGAGTCGAACATGCCTGAAGTGACTTACACACACAAAGCCATCAGGTTGGATGGCTCACCAAATAAGTGAGAACAGATAAAGGAGAAAAGATGATCAGAGATTAAACTATTGAACAGCCAAAATTGGAAGGTCAATCCAAGGAGAGAGTGCTAAATGTGCAAAATACAGAGATTATTTTATGTAAAATAAAGAGAGATTATTTTGAGTAAGGAAAACTTCATGGATGAAATAGCATTTGAATTGAGTCCTAAGAATAGGAGGGATTTTTAGTGTAAATAGGGAGGAAGAATTGTCACATTAGAGTAAAAAGGAATAGGATGAGCAATATATGAATTAAGAACAGCAAGTATTTTACTTTGTTACTAGTATATATCAAGGTTTAGCAATAGGTTACACAGATAACATAGACATTATTACACTGCATAGTAGAGAACTATGTAAGGACTTTGCATACAAGTTGATATGATAAAATGATGATTAAGAAGACTAATCTAGCAATATAGTGTAGCTTAGATTGAAAGGGTTGAGTTTGGTTACAGAGAAATGGATTAGAGATTAAGTAACATAATGAAGTGTATGTAAAAATACACACATTATGTATACTGTATTTACTATATAGCATAGTTTACTCATACTTCCTCATTGTGATTGTTAATTTTATATGTCAATTTAACTGGGTCATGAGGTATCCAGATATTTGGTCAAACATCATTCTGATTGTCTCTATGAGGGTGTTTCTGGATGAGATTAACATTTTAATTGGTAGACTGAATAAAGCTGATTGCTCTCCCTAATGTGGGTGAGCCCCATCCAGTCAGCTGAAGGCCTAAATACAACCAAAAGGCTGATCCTCCTTTAAGTAGGGGGAATAACTTCTGTCTGACTGCTTTGAGCTATGATATTTTTTTTCCCCAGTCTTTGTACTGGAACTAATGGGTTGACCATGTTATGGAAAAACCTGGATGAACTTTTGTCAACCCAGTACATCACTGACTTTCCTGGTTTTAAGCCTTCATTCCCAAATTGGAACTATACCAATCAACTTTCCTGCGTCTCCAGCTTACCAACCGAAGATCTTGGGACTTAATCAGCCTCCATAATTATTTCTTGTTATTCAATCTCTAAGTCATGTATGACTCTTTGTGACCCCATGGACTGCAGCACTTCCTGTCTTTCACTATCTCACAGAGTTTGCTCAGACTCATGTCCATTGAGACAAAGATGCCATCCAACCATATCATCCTCTGTTGCTCCCTTCTCCTTCCATCAGCATCTTTCTCAGCATCACAGTCTTTCAATGAATGATTCCAATGAATTAGCTCTTTGCATCAGATGGCCAAAGTACTGGGTCTTCAGCTTCAGCATCAGTTCTTCCAGTGTATATTCAGGGTCGATTTCCTTTAGGATTGACTGGCTTGAACTCCTTGCTGTCCAAAGGACTCTCAAGAGTTTTTCTCCAGCACCACAATTTGGAAACTTCAGTTCTTCAGCATTCAGCCTTTTTTATGGTCCAACTCTCACATCCATACATGACAACTGGAAAAACCACAGCTTTGACTATATGGACCTTTGTCGGCAAAATGATGTATTTGCTTTTCAACATGCTGTCTGTGTTCTAAAGACATGGTAATGTCTTTAGAAGACAAAAATTAAAGTGTATATGTACTTTCAGGGTGCTGTTAGACATGGAAAGAGAGGTTATTGTTAGCACTGCTCTTGCAAGTTTTAGTTGCTGTGCTAAGAAGTCAGTGATAAGTATATTCTTTCATTATTTATTTGAGTATAGAATATAAATGTTTTACAGATTTTTTCTAATTTCTATACAATACCTATTTCATCTATGAGTTTAAGTGATTTAAAAAAAAAAACAAACTTTACTGTTATATGAGAGGGATTATTATGTGGAGAGACTGCAATGTACTTGATAAAGTATACTGAAAACCAAACAACAGTTTTATTCACATTCTACTAGTTGCCGATTATGAAAATCTTTTTGCGACCCCAGTTTCCTTATGTACAAAACAGTTAATAATATTTTTGTTTAGCTCAATTTGTCTAGAACACTAGCTGAAAAATGCTCAGATGGTTCCACTTTGCAAACTCTGAAGGGCTCTTTACAAGAAGGTATTCACAGTAAGTGCTAGAAACCGTTCCTTGAAAACTTTCCCCTCCCTGCTGCTGCTGCTGCTAAGTCACTTCAGTTGTGTCCGACTCTGTGCGATCCCACAGACAGGGGCCCACCAGGCTCCCCCATCCCTGGGATTCTCCAGGCAAGAACACTGGAGTGGGTTGCCATTTCCTTTCTCCAATGCATGAAAGTGAAAAGTGAAAGTGAAGTCGCTCAGTCGTGTCCGACTCTTAGCGACCCCATGGACTGCAGCCTACCAGGCTCCTCCATCCATGGGATTTTCCAGGCAAGAGTGCTGGAGTGGGGTGCCATTGCCTTCTACATCAAAATCTACCAGTGAGATTTTAAACATTACAGCATTCCTTACCAAGAATCCTCTTAGGCGGGATTACTACCTAAGCTGTCTTTCTTTGGAAGATCCTTAGCAAAATCATGACTCTTCCCTAGTAAATTTCCATCTTGACTGAAGTATGATCTTAAGTAAGTTACCCATGTCATGGTTTCAGTCAGTTTACTTCCCTGTTAGACATGTAGTTCTCTGTTATACTCATTGTATAAATTAGGGTTTTCATTCAAGAAAATGAAAGTAAACAGAAAGAGAGACTTACTACAGGGAACTGGATATTTACAGGAATTAGGTGTTTGCATGAGGAAATTAGGTATTGACAGAAACATTGTAAGGAGGTTGTTGTTGTTGTTCAGTCACTCAGTCATGTCTGGCTCTCTGCAAACCCATGGACTGTAGCATACTAGGCTTCCTTGTCCTTTCTTCTGGAGCTTGCTCAAACTCATGTCTATTGAGTCAGTGATGCCATCCAACCATCTTGTCTTCTGTCATCCCCTTCTCCTCCCCTTCTATCTTGCCTTGTCCCCTTGCCTTCTATCAGGATCTTTTCTAATGGGTCGGCTCTTTGCATCAGGTGGCCAAAGTTTGGGAGCTTCAGCTTCAGCATCAGTCCCTCTAATGAATATTCAGGTTTCATTTCCTTTAAGATTGACTGGTTTGATCTCAGTGCAGTCCAAGGGACTCTCAAGTCTTCTCCAGCCTTGCCTTCTATCAGGATCTTTTCTAATGGGTTGACTCTTTGCATCAGGTGGCCAAAGTATGGGAGCTTCAGCTTCAGCATCAGTCCCTCTAATGAATATTCAGGTTTGATTTCCTTTAAGATTGACTGGTTTGATCTCTGTGCAGTCCAAGGGACTCTCAAGTCTTCTCCAACACCACAGCTCAAAAGCATCAGTTCTTCAGTCTTTAGCCTTCTTTATGGTCCAACTCTCGCATCCATATAAGACTACTGGAAAAACCATGGCTTTGACTATATGGACTTTTGTTGGCAAAGTAATGTCTCTGCTTTTTAATATGCTGTCTAGTGTTGTCATATCTTTTCCTCCAAGGAGCAAGCATCTTTTAATTTCATGGCTACAGTCACTGTCTGCAGTGATTTTGGAGCCCAAGAAAATAAAATCTCTCACTGTTTTTGTTGTTTCCCCATCTATTTGCCATGAAGTGATGGGGCCAGATGCCATGACTTCTTTTTTTGAATGCTGAGTTTTAAGCCAACTTTTTCACTCTCCTTTTTCACCCTCATCAAGAAGCTCTTTAATTCCTCTTCACTTTCTTCCATAAGGGTGGTGTCATCTGCATATCTGAGGTTATTGATATTTCTCCTGGCAATCTTGATTCTAGCTTGTACTTCATCCAGTCCAACATGTCACACGATGGACACTGCATTGAAGTTAAATAAGTAGGGTGACAACATACAGCCTTGACATACTCCTTTCCCAATTTTGAACCAGTCCATTGTTCCATGTCTAGTTCTGTTCCTTGACCTGCACACAGGTTTCTCAGGAGACAGGTAAAGTGGTGTGGTATTCCCATGTCTTTCAGAATTTTCCACAGTTTGTTGTGATCCACACAGTCAAGGGCTTAGTGTAGTCAATGAAGTAGACTATACTACTTTCTGGAATTCTCTTGCCTTTTCTATGATCTAATGGATGTTGGGAATTTGATCTCTGGTTTCTCTGCCTTTTCTAAATCCAACTTGGACACCTGGAAGTTGTGCTGTTGAAGCCTGACTTGGAGAATTTTGAGCAGTATTTTGGTAGCATGTGAAATGAATGCAATTGTGCAGTAGTTTGGAAAATCATGTAGACAGAGGAGCCTGGTGGGCTACAGTCCATGGGGTTCCAAGAAGAGTTCAAACTACCGCACAATTGCAGTTCAAAAAGTATTATTGGAGTCTTGGAAAGACACTTCAGATCTCCTATGGGGAGCAGAGTTAAAGTCACTTCCAAGTGCCATATCTCTGGCTCTATCGTCATTTCTAGAATAAAAGTCCTACTTGTCTCAGCTATTCTCAGCCAACAGTTGTGTATGGCAGGAATGTCAGTGCTGGCCCATGCTAATGTGATGCTGAACATCTCGAGTGGACAAGTCTGGCTTGGGCACTCCCTTGCCCGCTGAGATTTTCTTAGAGCGGTACTGCAGTCGGAGTCTCTACCTCTCCACCTCTCCTTGTCGCCTCTCTCCCTTCAGAGATGTCAGAACTGCACTGCAGTCTGAACGCTTTTCCTGCCTGCTCCTGCTTCCTCCCTTTTATTCTTTGGAAGTGTTTCTTCATCATGGCTCCTGAAAGACTGATCACATCTTGGTGTGTGCTTCTCAGATGACCTGAACAAATACAATGACTTTAAAGATTGCAATTAGAAATTGTTTTAAAGATGGTGAACATGGGATTTCCATCTTCACTGAGAAAAGGAGTAGGATAATTAATTAAATCTAAATAAATGAAGGTACTCTAAGTGTCATTTTTAACTGTAAATTCATGTAGCTACTGAAATGGGATAATATTGGAAGACAAGTTAGAAATACACTTTTTAGAGAATCTTAAGAAGAGAGTCAACATTCAACATTTATAATATATTATACTAAATATGTAATGATTGAATCTGTCAACATTCTCCTTGAGTAATGGAAACCCTTTTGTTGCCACCATGAAACTGTGCTATTGAACCACTGATACTAATTCTCTAGCCCTGAAACTACTATTGAACAGGTTAGTTGCTTTTTGGGTTAAATACGTTCAGGGTTCCTGCTGCTGCTAAATCACTTCAGTCGTGTCTGACTCTGTATGACCCCATAGACGGCAGCCCACCAGGCTCCCCCATTAGGGTTCCTATGACTTACTTAGGTTGCTCAGTCGTGTCCGACTCTTTGGGACCCCATGGACTGTAGCCCACCAGGCTCCTCCGTCCATGGGCTTCTCCAGGCAAGAATACTGGAGTGGGTTGCCATTTCCTTCTCCAGGGGATCTTCCCGACCCAGGGATCGAACCCAGGTCTCCTGTATTAGAGGCAGACGCTTTAACCTCTTATGTGTAAATGGGTTTTAGGTTTCAAATATGGAATGAAAGTTAATTGTAACATAGAAACTGCCTGAGTTTACCATTGTTAGTTCTGTAAATAAAAAAATTACCTTTGCTCTAGAGGGCAGTCATTTCAAGGGTGTAGTATTCTTAGGTTAGTAAAGTATTTTCTCCTTTTTGCCACTGACTCTCCAGCATTTCCCATCATTAATCAACCTATTTCTTTGGCATGGAACCTGGCACTTTTGCTCCCTCCCTAGAATCTACCCCTGCATTATAGGTTGCTTATCAGAGCACTTCCCCTTTTCCAAAGGTCTACATTTTAGGGTCTAGGGTCTAGATTCTGAATTCTGCAAAGAAATGAAAGCTATGCCAATAAAATGTAACAGAATAAAGAAAAAAAATCAGCTATTCACATTCAGTATTTCATATTAACTTTTATTTTTCTGTAATAATAATATTACAGTTTATGAGCTTGTTCAGAATATGTGATTATTTTTCAAATATTTGGCAACTCATTCTTTCCATAAAAGTATCTGTAGATTAGCTGGGAAATATTTTAAATAATTTTGTATTTCATGTGAAATGATCACAATAACCATTTTAATTTGTGAAATTTTCTAATAGATGACAATGTATATTTTGCATTTTTATTATATGCAATATAATTTTAAAGATACATTATATTTGTTCTTTGTAAACTAATTTCTTAGCTCATTTTGAAACTCATCTTGGATGTACAAGATTCTAAATGCAATTCCCTTCAGTCTGAATTTTATGAACTTCTAGGAGCCTCAGCTTCAATATCTGTTTTCTTAGGAAGGCTCTATTTGTATAAATGTATTAAGCTTGATTCTTCCCTGAAAGCAAATATAGCTACATTTATTATTCCCAGTTTGATAATAAAACCTTTAATCATAATCTCCAGATAAAGGACTTTTCCACTCATGGTTCTAAATAAGAGAAATTCTGCTTCCCTGTTTACTTAACATTTGGTGATGATGCAATAAATAAAACAGCAGCTGAAGAGTGATTGTGCCTTTCTCTGCTTTTTCTTTCTACAAGTTGAGTTTTACATGGATGTATGATGTCTCACAACAACATGACGTCTTGGTTAGGTGAGTCTTGAGTCTGTCACACCTGCTTTAAGGGACATTCATGCCACAGAGTTCCCAGGTCAAGACAGTCTACTTTTGGGCAGTCTGCTTTTAGCATTCCTAGCCTAAATGCTGATGAAAATGGATCTTTTTGCTTCCTTGGTGATACTTGGAAGACAAAATTGAATTCCAGGTACCATGAAAATCTTATTTGTTGGATTGTTCTTTTTCTTAATGGGATTCATATTAAAAGTGAATACAAGGAAATGTCTAAAAGGTCCATTGAGATGGAGGCAAAGCAGTATTGAAACAGAGGTTATGAGTCTCCCCTTTCTTATAGAATACCCCACTGTAGAGATTTAGAGAGCTCCAGTAGTGGATACGTCTTATGTTGAAACAGTTAGTACATTATTCACATATGTAGAAAGAATATATTGATTAGTTTTCTTACCTGATCTGTACTTACAGTTTTTCTGCTAATAAATGGTAGCAGAAATATATAAATTTGAGCACTCACTTCTAAAGTTCTCTTGACTTTGGTATAGTTATTAGCAATCTTCTGCTGTAGCAGGTGAGAGCGCTGTAAGGGCAAGCTGGCAAACATCTGCCTGAATGGCTTCTCCTGTACTCTTTGGCAGGGAGAGGAAAGAGTCTGAGTTTTCATGCCCATGTTAGTTTCTGCTGCCATTTAGACTGCTGCTGCAAAATAGCAGATAATAAAGGAAGCTGTACAATTAGCCTCATGCAGTAAAATGAATATTGGCCTGCCAGATATGTCCCTCCATTTGAATCTTGGTCTTTTTCTGGCTACCTGTGGGTAAAACTTGTCACCTTTTAATAGTCATAGTCTCTTCATCTGTCAAATGAGGTGCTCCCATCAGTGCTCACTTCGTCTGTTAAATTAAGTGCTCAGCCTTAATTCTAGGTTTGTGATTCTGTGGATTTTTAGTAAATTAACTAGATTTTTAATGTCTTATGAATGGCAGAGAGGAGCTCTAACTGCTTTGGTTGCCAAAATGATCTACTGTGCACAACTGAACAAATTGATTATGAACATGATAACCATTTAAAAGTATTGTGATTTTTCTTGTGTCTGGAATATTTATAAATAAAACCAGAGGCTGATGAACTGTTTTTTTTTTTTTTTTAAGATCAAAAGTTGTTTTTCTCCTTTTTCTGGCTCCTTGCAGGAGCCATGGTTGTTGATTGAATGAAATATTAAGAACCATTCTCATTTTATGATTTGATGAAATATATTATTTGATAACTCCATATATTGAAATTGGCATTGAAATAGATGGGCAGTATTCCTGATTTCTATTCATCTTTTCTTTTGTACCTTCGTTTCTCCTAGGGAAATATTTCTTTCCTGCATGACCACATCCTTTTGCAGTGCAGAATAATTAAAACATTCAAAAGCAAAGTGTCACTTGCTGTCAAGGCATCTTAAATATGTTCAACTGTATTTTAGTTGAACTTGAACGTTTATAAAAATTTTCTTACTTCTCATGTAACACTAAAATATTAATGCTGACCAAGTTGTGAATGCATTAGTTTTAGTAATCTTGCAAATGATTGATAAAAAACACTGTCATATCTATGAGAATTTGAGAGTCTTGTAATGTCTTCCTGTTGTTAAGTGTATACTCAGGTGGCCAGAAAGAATTTTTCCTTTTTACTATTATTAGACTTTTTAAAGTGAAAAATACCTATCTCAGTATATTTATACCTTTATTTGGAAAATATAAAAGAAATCAATGATGCATATGTTGCTGAGCACATTGTCTATCTTTAATGCTTATATATTTCAAATTAAATATACATTCTCCCCAGGGCTGTGAGAACTTTTCTAGAGTTAGGGTAACAAAGCCTTCATTTGCCTGAAGGGACAGAGGGAACTATATAGGAGGGTGAGGCAATTAAGCAATTACATAACATTTTAGAAACATCAAGCATTTTCTCACCATCTTTTTCACTTCTGGGAAGACTGCTTTTCTCATACTAACAGATTAGAATAGTTGATCCTCATATACCCCTCCTCTCTGTCATTCTTTTTTTCCTCTGTGAAATTATATCTTTCTTTCCAAAAACACTTTCTGGAAAAATTAATGCTTGTATTGAATTTTGCAAATTCAGCCATATAGGAGAGAGACTTTTTTGGGAGGCCACACCCTGTGGCATCCAGATCTTAGTTGCATCAGTGGTCAAACTTGTGTGCTCTGCAGTGGAAGCACAGAATCTTTACCACTGGACGGCCAGGGAACTCCTTGTGACTTTTGTTGAAGTATAATTGATTTACAATGTTGTCTTAGTTTCGGGTGTTTGGCAAAGTAATTCAGTTAATACACACACACACACACACACACATATATATAAAAGAATCTGGAAAATTAATGTATACTTTCTTCTTTTCCATTATAGGCTTTTATAAGATATTGAATATAGTTTCCTGTGCTAGGGCATAGCAACCCACTCCAGTATTCTTGGCTGGAGAATCCCCATGGACAGAGGAGCCTGGCAGGCTATAGTCCACGGGGTCACAAAGAGTCGGATATGACTGAGCAACTAAGTACAGCACAGCTATGCAATGTCTTTATTATTTATCTATATTATATATAGTACTGTATAGCTGTTAATTCCAAACCCCAGATTAGGATGTTTTATTTAAAAAGTTAAAATAAGATAATTTTAAAAATATAATTTTGTTAAGTGTTATCATCTCCAACTGTTTCTTGCAAACTGTTCATGTTATCACTCCCATACACTCATGATGAGGAGTAAAGCAAATTAGACAAAACAAAACTAGGGGAGAATACTCTATCTTAAAACAATAAGAACAAAACTCTTGAGTCTGTATTGGTGGTGGAAAAGGCAAGTGGGAAAAGTAGATGAATAAATACAATATATAGTTAATCCAAAAGTCTCATTGAAGTTTATAATATCAGTGACTAGGAATACAGAACAATTGCCAGCACCAACCAAATTAAAAGATGCAGTTCTGCCTTCTGCTAATTTCCCTTCCCTGCAAACATAATTATCAACAAAATTGAAAGCAACAGAAACAAAGGGAAAAAAAAGGGAAGATTTTGTAAAACCCACTAAGTAGATTATAATTTTCTAACAGTTGTTTAATGGACTATATTCATTGTATGATAACATATTTTTCCTTGTCTTTTAGTAAGTTAGACTCTGTATTATATTTATCTTTGGCAGGACACCTAGCATTTGACAGGAATTCTAACCATCAAATGATAGCATGATAGTTTTATTATCTATGCATCTTAATAGGCCTGGCAAATAACAAATAACATTTCTTTCTCCAAAGGAGAAAGAAATACAGATAGAAGAAGCTTAAGCGAATGAGTTACATAGCATAGTCAAAGAATACTTTCTAAATAAATAGACTATTAAAGAATTGGCAGTCTTATAAAAAGAAAATGGGATTTCTGATATGGAAACCTGGATTCATTTCTCAGTACTATGTGGATATATATCTTGAGGAAGTTACTAAACCTCCTTGTGTTTACTTAACAATAAAATGAGAGAATAAGATTAAATGATCGCAAAGCTTCTTTTCAATTCAGGTAGTCTGTGAAATGACAGTGGAACCTAAGACTTAGGAGGTAATAGGTGTCACAGTCTGTGAGACACTATCACTTTAAGTGTTTAACATGGATTTTACAATTGTCAAGCAACTCTATGAAGCAGACGCTGTTATTAATTGGGTTTATGAGGAAACTAAAGCTTAGGGATTTAAGTCTCTTAAACACTGTCACATGCCTGGGAGTAGCAGAGTTGGTCTTAAATGAGGCCATCTGACTCCAGAACCTACCAGCATAAAGACCATGCTATACATCCTCCCCTTGACATTATTCATGAGCCAATCACAAGAGGAAGTGGTAAGTGTGTGAATTCTGCATTCTTTCCAACTGCATTGTCCCTGAGTAGATGATTATTTGCCCATCAGTCTATCTTGTGCTATGGTAACATATACTTCCTCTTCAGTTAGCATTTTCTGTCTGTGCTCATTCTTTATGATCAAGAGAGTGGCACATTTTCCAGTGGAATATTTCTACTGAGTATTTTCCAGAGACTGCCCACACAATCATCGAACAGGAGTCAGAGGAAAGGCTCACAGAAATTACAAAAGAACAGTCAAGGGAGAGTCTTTCATAGCAGAATTATAGTAGTGTCTCCTTAGGTCAAAGTCAAAGTAAGGATGAATTAACTCCCAAAGCAATTTTGAAAAGGTGAATTCAATGATATTGCAGTTGTTGGACCAGGTGTTAAAATGTTATTGGGTGTTAATTTAATTTTCATCCTGTCAACACTCATCTGAACTGTAACAGCTGCTAAACACGGTTCCACAAGAGCAAACCATCCTTACAGAGGAAGCAGATGCCTAATCAATAGGGCCAATAGAAATGTATGGCTCAGCCGCACAACCTGCACAAGGGGGAATGAATCCCACAGGGCTCTGTCTTACCTGAATAGATAAGAACTTTAACGACAGTGAGACTATTCAAGCAGTAAGAATAGGAGACTTAAAGTCCTGGGTTGGCTTCCTATTGACTCTTTTCTTTCTTTTAAAATTCTCCGTGACCTTGGATTGGACAATGCCTTAGTATTTCTGTCCTCTTTCAGAGATACTAAGGATGTTGTTTCCAGTCTACTGCTATCTCTACTGCAGTTATCATCTTACAGGCTGTGAAGAGTTTAAATTAAAAATCAACTGCTTCTTAACAATGCATGCATTCTCAGTAGCTTCAGCCATGTCTGACTGTTTGCAACCCTATGGACTATTGTCCATCAGGCTCTTCTGTCCATGGGAATTTTCCAGGCAAGAATAATGGAGTGAATTGCCATGCCCTCCTCTAGGGGACTTTTCTGACCCAGGAATTGAAAGGTTTTAACAGTAAAGAGATAATAGTGATGCTGTAGTAATAGTTAATAGCTATCCTTCATTACATTTTAGGATAGATAGATAGGAATAAATGACTTATAACTGGGAAGGTATTTTGGTTTTGAATAATAAAATTGATTATGCCATGCTTTTAACAAATTTTCTGTAAATTGTTGTTCAGTCGTTCATTTTTGTCCAACTATTTGGGACCCTATGGACTGCAGCACACCAGGCTTCCCTGTCCTTTATTATCTCCCAGAGCTTGCTCAAACTCATGTCCATTGAGTTGGTATTGCCATCCAGCCATTTCTTCCTCTGTCATCCCATTCTCCTCTTGCTTTCAATCTTTCCCATCATTAGGGTCTTTTCTAATGAGTCAGCTCTTCACATCAGGTGGCCAAAGTATTGAAGCTTCAGCTTTAGCATCAGTCCTTCCAATGAATATTCAGGACTGTTTTTTTTTTTTGGAATGACTAGTTTGATCTTACAGTCAAAAGGACTCTCAAGAGTCTCCTCCAATACTACAGTTCAAAAGCATCAATTCTTCAATACTCAACCTTCTTTATGGTCCAACTCTCATATCCCTACATGACTACTGGAAAAACCATAGCTTTGACTATATGGACCTTTGTCAGGAAAGTAATGTCTCTGCTTTTTAATATGCTGTCTAGGTTTGTCATAGTTTTCTTCCAAGCAGCAAGCAAGCATCTTTTTATTTCACCACTGCAGTCATCATCTGCAGTGATTTTGGAGCCCAAGAAAATAAAGTCTGTCACTGTTTCCATTGTTTCCCCATCTATTTGCCATGAAGTGATGGGGCTGGATGCCATGTTTTTTGAATATTGAGTTTTAAGCCTGCTTTCTCACTCTCCTCTTTTACCTTCATTAAGAGGCTCTTTAGTTCCTCTTCACTTTCTGCCATAAGGGTGATATCATTTGTATATCTGAGGTCAAGATGGTAGAGTAGAGGAACGTGTGCTCATTTTGTCCTGTGAGAATACCAAAATCAACTAGCAGCTGGACAACCAGCAACAGGAGAATGCTGGATCCCACCAAAAAAAAAAAAAAAAAAAAAAAATCCCATATCCAAGGGCAAAGGAGAAGCCCCAACAAGATGGTAGGAGGGGGCAATCATGTTTAGAATCAAACCTCACACCCACCAGAGATGCTCAGAGACACTTTACTTCCACCATCAGACACACCCAGAACTGGGCGTTGTTTTTGCTTTGGCTCAGCCTCTTCATTCCTTATGGAGCTATTTCTCCACTCTTCTGCAGTAGCATACTGGGCACCTACCGACTTGGGGAGTTCATCTTTCAGTGTCATATCTTTTTCCTTTTCTGTAAATTAGCCTCACCCAAAATAATCACCTTTGTTTATATATCTCAGACTTTATAAATCCTTCTCAGATTGTGTGGTATTGTGCTAGGGATTCTCTCAACTCTGCTAAACACAAGAGTTATGACACTTTGGAATGTCAGTATTATTAGAAGTTTTGGGATTATTTTTAATAAATGAAAACGATTGGGTTTAAAGGAGTAAAATGCCAATTTTATATGGATGTTAAACAGATACATCTTCCAAACAGTTTGAATGTTGAGATAAGTTTCTTTGGTTTATATGCAAACCCTTGGCTATTGTTCTTTTAGGAACCATGAGGGTAAGGTTCATGTGGCTACTTGTCTAATATATTGTCTTGGAGGAGAAATTTTCCATCTTCTTGGGTTTGTCAAATTTAAATGTCAAATGAAGTGAACAACATAAACTAACACTTGTCTTCTACTTCGAATTTTACAGTGTGTATATTGTTTTTTTTCTTCTGCTTTTTATTCCTATAGAAAGTAAAAGCTTTAAGAAAATAAGCCATAGGGATTGGAATAGTGGTTATGTGACCTATTTAAAAAAAAAGAAAAAGGTTAGTTTGGAGAAAATAAGCTAATTGTGGTATTTGGGAGGATAACCTGAACTTTAAAATTTTTTTTGGAGATAAGGTGAATTATTGAGTAGACCATCAGGGCACATTGAAAATTCTTATCCCCCAAATAAATGTAAATAAGGCAGATAAGAGGAACTGAGCCAGACTTTTAATAGAACAATAATTTTGAAATTGCTCTTTGGAGTTCTTAGTAGAGAAACGAAAGGTAACGCCAAGTATCATATTACTTAGCGTTTAATTGAAACTGAGGACAAGAGCCATTACTGGTTATGTTTAGTATGACAACATAGTAAAGTTTCCCATTTTATGTTATTTGAAAAGTCTAAAGTTTGGTACAGGAATATAATATCAGGAATTCTTTCTTTCCTTCCTCTCTACTCTTCCCATCTTCTTTCTTTCGCTCTATCCCCTGTTTTCCTACTGGTAGGAAATGGATGTAGGTGGAACACTCTGATGAATGGATTTTGTTCAATTTCAGTGAAGAAAGATGTACTTACAGGTTAAATTGAGTTTCTGAGTGTGTTAACACATTATCAGAGTCATTTATAAACCATAATCTTACGGCTGTAAGTGAATTTCATTATATAATTTATATAAAATAGATCATAGATTAACAAATGTTATTTCTTTACTTTCACTAATTAGATTATTACTAAATGAGATCAGCTAAATTCTGAAGCTTTTGATGGAAAATTGATGTATCTTTTGTGAGCCTTAGAAATCTTATTTCTTTGTTCTGTCACAGTAATATATACAGATTCATCATCAAAACTTGATATTTAAATCAAATTAAAGAATGTTTTCAGTGGAATGATCAGCCTTATAAAATAAACGAAAACAAATTTTAGAACAAAGTTCATAGAGAAATTAACATTCTGTGTTTTCTGTCATAATTAGGCTTTCTAAAGAAAAAAAAAAATTGCTTGTCACTATTTACTTTCTTTTCAGTGACTCCAGTACAAAACTGAACAGTCTCAGGTGCCCCCTTATTTTGACCACGCTGTCTAGTAACTAGTGTGTTTGTCTGAGAGAGTAGGGTGTTGGGGGTGGGGGGGACAAACTGGAAAATTTGGACTGATATATAAGCGCTGCTGCTGCTGCTGCTAAGTCGCTTCAGTCGTGTCCGACTCTGTGCGACCCCATAGATGGCAGCCCACCAGTCTCCCCCATCCTTGGGATTCTCCAGGCAAGAACACTGGAGTGGGGTGCCATTGCCTTCTCCAATATAAGCACTACTATATATAAAATAGGTAACTGCTAAGGACTTACTGTATAGCACATGAAACTCTACTCAGTATTCTTTTATACTGGAGTGGGTTGCCATTTCTTTCTCCAGGGGATCTTCCTGACCCAGGGATCGAGCCCAGGTCTCCCGCATTGCGGGCAGATGCTTTAACCTCTGAGCCACCAGGGAAGTGATGGCCTGTTAGGGAAAAGAATTAAAAAAGGAGAAAAAGTGCAGTCGCTCAGTCGTGTCCGACTCTTTGCGACCACGTGGACTGTAGCCTAGCAGGCTCCTCAGTCCATGGAATTTTCCAGGCAAGAGTACTGGAGGGGGTTGCCATGTCCTTCATAAATATGGCTAGCCCAGGTGGCGCACTGGTAAAGAATTCGTCTGCTAATGTGGGAGACACAGGAGATATGGCTTCAATCGCTGCGTCAGGAAGATCCTCTGAAGTAAGAAATGGCAACTGGCTCCAGCAGTCTTACTTGGAAAATTCCACGGGCAAAGGAGCCTGGCAGGTTCATGAGGTTGCAAAGAGTCAGACACAACTGAGCACACACATGTAAGTAAAAGTATGTGCATTACAGATGCACTTTGATGTACACTTGAAACTAATACAAAATTGTAAATCAACTATACTCCAAGAAAAATTAAAAGATAAAAATAAAAGCCATCATTGAGAGAGCATAAAAAATGTCGGTTCCATTCACTGTGCATTTAAATCGCATGCTGTTTCCTCAAATTCTCTGACACACAAATGCTACAATTCCTTGTTTACTGACAAACCCAAAGAGCGGGTTAAAACTTGGAGGAAACCTTGGACTTAACTCCTCAGTGGGGAAATCCTGAGATTTGGTGGTTGGTTACTGTTTCATTTTATATGCAAATAGATCTGAGAAAATGCAAGTTGGATCACAAACTGCTTGCTAGAAAGTATAGTTATTCAATCAGGAACCAGAGTAATTATTTTGCTGGGCCAAAAGTAAACAACAAAAGACAAAGTAGGCATTTTTTTCCCTCCATATCTGGCTATCATGGGCTATATCAGAGGTTCTGACACAGAGAAGACTTTTAATAAATGTTTATTTGAATAATAGTAAATGAATAGCTAATATAAACTTAAAAAAAAAGAGAGAGAGATGAATGCTAACAAAATACCCTATAAAAACACCTGTAAGGTTTAGACTTTTGGCTTTGATTGTTTCTTCAATTGTGTCTTTTATCCAGATGAATTAACTGTGGGATTATATAGTGGGTAGACATTAATGTAACATTTTAAATTTTAATTGATTGGTTCATAGTTCATCTAAGAACTTACTGGGCAATATATTTATAGCCATGACTTCACTTATTTCCATATATACCATTTATATATAGGGTGGTGGGCTTATTGTAAATTTTCTAACATAAAATTATATTAATATAAGTCTTCTGCTACTGTTATACAACTGAATCCTCGTTGGCCTTTTTCAAGAGTAAAAATACACTACTTAGTAAATGCACTGATTTATACTCATTCTTTAAGTCTGTACTTATAGAGTGGCTTATATTTCTTCTACAGTGGGGTATGCCTCATTTTTCAAACACATTTATTGAATTATCTAATGTTTGTTTTCTTCCTCAATGTACTCTATCACAGTACCTGTACATGATATATATATAACATTAAATTGAATATGAATTCTCACGTGTCTCATATTTGTTTGAAAGAGTTTGTTCAAATTTACTAGTTGAAAGAAATCAACAGAAAGAGATTAAGATTTGTTCATGATCTCATGATCTTTGAATCTCTGGAATCCTCAATCACTGAATTTTATTCTAATGCTATTCTTAAAGCAAAGCAATAATATAATCCTTAAACTTAAATGTTTCCTATGACTAATAAAACCTGAAAGCTAAGACATGCATTTAAGGACAAGCCTATAATTTAAAAATGTTGAATCTTGCACTAATCCTGCTACTGATAAATTCAAAAAAGTTACCTTAACTCTGCAAAAGTTATTTTCTCACGTCATAACTCTAATAACATTATTGTTGTTGTTGTTCAGTTGCTAAGTCATGTCTAATCTTTGCAACCCCATGGACTACAGCATGCCAGGCTCCCCTGTCCTTCACTGTCTCCTGAAGTTGGCTTAAATTCATGTTCATTGAGTCAATGATGCCGTCCAACCATCTCATCCTCTGCTGCCCTCTTCTCCTTTTGCCTTCATTCTTTCCCAACATCAAGGTCTTTCCAATGAGTGGATTTTTCACATCAGGTGGCGAAAGTGCTGGAGCTTCAGGTTCAGCATCAATCCTTTCCAGTGAATTTTCAGGGTTGATTTCCTTTAGGATTGACTGGCTTGATCTTACAGTTCAAGATACTCTTAAGAGTCTTCTCCAGCACCCCAATTCAAAAGCATCAATTCTTCGGTGCTCAGCCTTCTTTATGGTTCTCTCACATCTGTATATGACTGCTAGAAAAACCATAGCTTTGACTATGTGGACCTTTGTTGACAAAATGATGTCTCTGCTTTTTAATACGCTATCTAGGTTTGTCATAGCTTTCCTTCTAGGGAGCAAATGTCTTTTAATTTCATGGTTGCAGTGATTTTGGAGCCAAAGAAAAGAAAATCTGTCACTGCTTCCACATTTCCCCCTTCTATTTGCCATGAAGTGATGGGACAGAATGCCATGATCTTAGTTTTTTGAATGACATTATACTGGAGTTTTAAAATATATTTCC
This sequence comes from Cephalophus harveyi, assembly GCA_006410635.1. Classification (NCBI taxonomy): domain Eukaryota; kingdom Metazoa; phylum Chordata; class Mammalia; order Artiodactyla; family Bovidae; genus Cephalophus; species Cephalophus harveyi. The sequence continues at coordinate 114,460 of SJYT01069703.1, forward strand.
AAATAGTGCAAACATATGTATGTGTGTGTATATATATATATATATATATTTCCCCCCTTTTTTTCTCATTCATATTCCAATAAGCGAATGAACCATAATTGTGTGTGATTAGCAGTGGCTTCCTGCTTAGCCTTAGTTTTGTTGAACTCTAATCAAACTTAAGTGGCCCTACTGTGAACCCTGAACCATACCTTAGGATAGTTGTTCTGGTAGTATCTTCATTCTGGTTTGGGCTTTGATTGGTTTTCTTCATTGTGTCTTTTATCCAAACGAATTAACTATCAGATTATATTGTGGGTATATATTAATGTAAGATCTTCCATTGTCATTGTAGGATTTTAAGGTTATGGCATTTATTGTTGCTTATAAGGAATGGATTTTTAGGACAGACCAATCAAAGATGGTTACATGCTAAGGTACTATGCTCAAATTCAGAAGTCTATACACAAATGAGCTTGCTTATAGGCCTTCTGTTGAGGCTTACCTCAGAAGTAGATGACTATAATGATAAAGATATATCATGCTTCAAATAAAATAATAATATAATTTGCTAAATGATCTCTGGGAAAGATCTTCTATTTTATGGAACAGAAGTACTTAATATAAATGAAATAGCTTACTCTAAGCTGTAGCTACTTAAAAGGATAATCTAATTTTGATTTTAAATCCCAAGCCTAAGTATCTTACTCACCCTTGATCTTTTTACAGTATCAGATGGCTCTTGATTTTCCTAAAAATTAAAACTTCTTTTCAAGTACAGATGTTGATGATTTACTTTACTAAGTAGGTAGGCCAAATTACTGGAGAATCAATTTCTATATTTAAAAGATAGAAACTACTGTAAGAACAAAATATTCCAAGAAATCATTTGGAAATAGATTTTATTGAAGAAAATATATTGATAGTATGTGACTGCTCTGTAAATTTTGGCCTATAGTAGAATTTGTGTTAGTTTTCAGATGCAAGGAAGAAGAAAAAAATAACTTGCTGCTATGCTAGGGTAATAATAAGTTCCTAGAGGGACATCAGGCTAAAAATAATTTATTGAAACTGCCCTCGATTTCTAAAGACATTTCTGAGTTGCATTTAGAACATAGCCATTGATTACAAAGTGTGATTTGAGAAGGCAAAAGAGGCCAATTTTCCTGCAAACAAATTAAGAGATGCATATTGACTGCAGGGAAGTATGTCATCACTGAGAAATCGAAAGCTATAGGACTTTAGGAAATCAATCAGCAGTTGAGTCAAATTAGATTTTTTTCTCATACTTAGTTGTTGGAAACTTACATGGGATGTACATATTTTCAGCAGATATAAACCTTTTGCTTTTATAGCAGATCCACATCATTAAAATGAATAGAGAGATACTCATTCATATTTTATGTTTTTGTAATCTTAAAAAAAAAAAGAAGTCCCCTAAATCCTATGCAAATGTATATGCTTCTCTACTTCATTTTTTCCCAGTGACCCACTTTTCTTAGCATTTTAGTTTGGGTCCCATTTGGGAAGGTATGACTCTCTAATCTGAAACCAATAACCAGCTTGTTATATTTATTTTAATGTTTTGGGAAATGAGAAAGAGGAAATAAGTGGCTTTTCAATACATAAAAAGACAACAGCACTACATTCTACTAAGCCCTACATGGGAATGTATGTAGTAAGGTCTCAGGTTCATATTTCTCTGGAAATAATAACAGTAAAATAGCTTTTAAAATAAAAATTCAAATCATGTGATTAATGAGATCTTTTTCTATTTAAATTAATTTATTTTAATTGGAGGCTAATGACTTGAGATCAGCCCTGGGTGTTCTTTGGAAGGAATGATGCTAAAGCTGAAACTCCAGTACTTTGGCCACCTCATGCGAAGAGTTGACTCATTGGAAAAGACTCTGATGCTGGGAGGGATTGGGGGCAGGAGAAGAAGGGGACGACCGAGGATGAGATGGCTGGATGGCATCACTGACTCGATGGACATAAGTTTGAGTGAACTCCGGAAGTTGGTGATGGACAGGGAGGTCTGGCATGCTGTGATTCATGGGGTCGCAAAGAGTCGGATACGACTGAGCAACTGAACTGAACTGAACTGAATGACTTTACAGTATTGTGGTGGTTTTTGCCATACATCGACATGAATCAGCCATGGGTATACATGTGTCCCCCCATCCTCAACCCCCCTCCCACCTACCTCTCTCCCCACCCTCTGGGTTGTCCCAGAGCACAAGCTTTGAGTGCCCTGCTTCATGCATCAAACTTGAACTGGTCATCCATTTTACATATGGTAATATACACGTTTCAATGCTTTTCTCTCAAATCATCCCATCCTCACCTTCTGTTACATAGTCCAAAAGTCTGTTCTTTACATCTGTGTCTCTTGCTGTCTTGTATATAGGGTCATCATTACCATCTTTCTAAATTCCATATATATGCATTAATATACTGTATTGGTGTTTTTAGCTTCATGCATCAAACTTGAACTGGTCATCCATTTTACATATGGTAATATACACGTTTCAATGCTTTTCTCTCAAATCATCCCATCCTCACCTTCTGTTACATAGTCCAAAAGTCTGTTCTTTACATCTGTGTCTCTTGCTGTCTTGTATATAGGGTCATCATTACCATCTTTCTAAATTCCATATATATGCATTAATATACTGTATTGGTGTTTTTCTTTCTGACTTATTTCACTTTGTATAATAGGCTCCAGTTTCATTCACCTCATTAGAACTGACTCAAATGCATTCTTTTTTATAGCTGAGTAATATTCTATTGTGTATCTAATTAGTGAGGTCTTAAGTATGTAATGATTCTTTTGAGCATATGTATCCATTCACAGAACATTATGGAATTAGAAGCTAATTGTTTGTGGTTTAAGATAATAAACCAGAGATTTGTAATTACCAAGTGCACAAAATGCCCCACATTTCTAATCTTCAACAACAGCATATTAAAAGGATCATATACCATGATCAAGAAGAATTTATTCCAAGGATGCAAAGATTCTTCAATGTGTAAAAACAAATCAATGTGATACAACATATTAACATATTGAAGAGTAAAAACTGTTTATGACGATCTCAATAGATTGAGCACTTATTTATGATAAAAGCTCTCCAGAAAGCAGTCATAGAGGGAACCTACTTCATCATAATAAAAGCCATATACAACAACCCACAGTAAACATTCTCAGTGGTGAAAATGTGAAAGTATTTCCTCCAAGATGAGGAACAAGACAATGATGTCCACTCTCACCACTCTTATTAAGCATAGTTTTGGAAGACCTGACCCCCACAATTAGAGAAGTAAAATAAATAAAAGGAATCCAAATTGGAAAAGAAGAGGTTAAACTGTCACTGTTTGCATATGGCATGTTACCATATATAGAAAATTCTAAAAATGCCACCAGAAACCTACTAGAGATAATGAGTGAATTTGGTAAAGTTGCAGAATGCAAAATTAATGCACAGAAATCTCTTGCATTCCTATACACTAACAATGAAAGTGTAATTTCTCAGAAAGAGAAATTAAGGAAACAATCTCGTTTATCATTGCAGCAAGAAGAATAAAATACCTAGGAATAAGACTACCTAAGGAGTCAGAAGACACATATTCAGAAAACTGGGAGACACTGATGAAGGAAATCAAAGATGACACAAAGAGATGGAGAGATATACCATGTTCTTGGACTGAAAGAATCAACACTGTGAAAATGACTATACTACCCAAAGCAATCTACAGATTCGATGCCTTCCCTATGAAAATACCAATGGCATTTTTCACAGAATTAGAACAAATATTTGTACATTAGGTATGGAAACATGAAAGACTCCAAATAGGCAAAGCAATCTTGAGAAAGAATAGTCAGATTCTCTGACTTCAGACTATATCACAAACTGTATAGAACAGAAATTAGCTCAGTGGAACAGGATAGAAAGCCTAGGTATAAACCTATGGACCTCTGGTCACCTTATCTATGACAAAGGAAGCATGAATATATGGTGGAGAAAAGACAGTCTCTTCAATAAGTGGTGCTGGGAAAATTGGACAGCTACATGTAAAAGAATGAAATTAGAATATTCTCTATCACCATACACAAAAAGAAACTTAAAATGGATTAAAGACCTAGTGTAAGGCTGGACACTATAAAAACTCTTAGAGGAAATCATATACACTCTTTGACATAATCACAGCAAGCAGTTTTTTGACCCACCTCCTGCAGTAATGAAAATATAAACAAAAATAAGCAAATGGGACCCAATTAAACTTAAAAGCTTTTGTACAGCAAAGGAAACCATCAGCAAACTGAAAAGCCAGCCTTCAGAATGAAAGAAAATATTTGCAGACAAAGCAACCGACAAGGGATTAATCTCCAAAATGTAAAAACAGCTCATTCAACTCAATTAAAAAAAAAAAAAGCCCAATCAAAAAATTTAGTTGGAAGACCTAGATATTTCTTTAAAAAAATTATTTATTTTTAATGGACAGGTAATTGCTTTATAATATTGTATTGGTTTCTGTCATATATCAGCATGAATCAGCCATAGGTATATGTATATCTCCTCACTCTTGAACCTTCCTCCCACCTCCTACCCCATCCCACCCCTTTAGGTTGTCACAGAGCACAAGATGTGAGCTCCCTGTGTCATCCAGCAAAGTTTCACTGGCTGTCTAATTTTACATATGGTAATATAGATGTTTCAATGCTACTCTCAATTTGCCCTACCCGCTCCTTCTCCTTTTGTGTCCATAAGTCTGTTCTCTTATGTCTGCATCTCCACTGCTGCCCTGCAGATAGGTTCATCAGGACCATTTTTCTAGGTTCCATATATATCCTTTTATATACAATATTTGTCCTCTTTCTGACCTACTTCAAGAAGACATACAGATGGCCATGAGGCACATGAGAAGATACTCAGCCTCACTAATTATTAGAGAAGTGCAGATCAAAACTACAGTGGGGTATCACCTCACACTGCTCCGAACGGCCATCATCAAAGAATCTGCAAACTATAATTGTTGGAGAAGATGTGGAGAAAAGGGAACCTTCTTGCACTGTTAGTGGGGATATGGAGGATAGTTTGGAGGTTCCTTAAAAAGCTAAAACTAGAACTGCCATATGATCCATCAATCCCACTACTGGGCATTTACCTTGAGAAAACCATAATTGACATATGTGCCTGGGCTTCTCAGGTGGCTCAGACAGAAAAGAATCTGCCTGCTGTGCAGGAAACATGGGTTTGATCCCTGAGTCAGGAAGATCCCCTGGAGAAGGAATTGGCAACCCACTCCAGTACTTTTGCCTGGAGAATTCCATGAACAGAGGAGCCTGGTGGCCTACAGTCCATAGGATCACAAAGAGTTGGACATGACTGAGCAACTAACACACACTCCATTGTTTATTGCAGCACTATTTACAATAGCCAGGACATGGAAGCAACCTAGATGTCCATTGGCAGATGAGTGGATAAGAAAGCTGTAGTACATATACACAATGGAATATGACTCAGCTATTAAAAAGAGCACATTTGAATCAGTTCTAATGAGGTGGATGAAACTGGAGCCTATTATACAGAGTGAAATAAGAAAGGAAAACACCAATACAGCATATTAACGCATATATATGGAATTTAGAAAGATGGTAATGATGACCCTATATGCGAGACAGCAAAAGAGACACAGATATAAAAAACAGACTTTTGGACTCTGTAGGAGAAGGTGAGGGTGGGATGATTTGAGAGAATAGCATTGAAACATGTATATTACCGTATGTGAAATAGATCGTCAGTCCAGCTTTGTTGCATGAGACAGGGCACTCAGGGCTGGTGCACTGGGATGACCCTGAGGGATGGAATGGGGAGGGAGGTGGGATTGGAGTTCAGGATGGGGGACACATTTACACCCATGGCCGATCCATGTCAATGTATGGCAAGCACCACTACAATACTGTAAAATAATTAGCTTCCAATTAAATAAATTAATTTTAAAAATTTAAGAGATTGCACATAGTGCAATCATTGCAGTATTAACACAATTTGCCTAAATATATTAATGAAAGTGTGGAGTCTATAAAAATAGGAATAGAAGTGTAGACATAGAGAACAGACATGTGAACTTGGAGGTAGAACCAGGAAGTTGGATGAACTGGGAGATTGTGACTAAAATGTACGCACTCCCACGTGTTAAATAGCTAGCTAGTGGGAACCTGCAGTGTGGCATAGGGAGCTCAACTCAAGGCTGTTTGGTAAACCTAGATGAGTGGGATGGAGAGGGATCAAGAGAGAGGGGATATATGTATGCACATGGCTGACTCACTTCATGGTACCGCAGACACCAGCACAATATTATGAAGTAAATATACCCCAATTAAAGAAAAACTATAATAGTATACACCAGAAATCTTTAAAAAATACTTTTAGAGTTACAATATATTCCCCAGATACATCAAACTAGGTTGGTTGATAAAATAGGACTGAAGTGTATAGTGAGTCAATGTTAAAATACTCAAAGTCAATTTGTATCAGTCAGTACTATGTACAGTGCCTTGTGCCAGCTACACTAGAGTATCAAAATTCACTTGATACAGTGTTTCTCTCCAAGAGATCCAGCTCTAATACTGTGTTCAATTAGTACAAAACAGCCTTATAAACCAGTAGCAGCACAGATTTGAGTGTGTTTTTTACTAGAAAATGTCCATTTGCCTTCTATAACCAATCTACGACAGTAAAACTGAATGTTTTAAAATGTATTTAGTTTTTCTTTATTTTAAAGATGTTATTATGGATGTTAAAAACAGTGGCATATATTGTGGATTTTATAATTACAAAAGTAATTTGTACCACGTGGAAAATTTGGATACCATGGATTAGCTCAAAAAAGAAAACAAAAGGCGTTCGTGATTCTGCCACTGAGTAATAAGCACTATATTTGTGACTACTTGGCTACTCTGGACAAAATATATTTACAGTAGTTTAAGATACAAATTGTCATTGTCATACATACCAGTTTGGAACTCACCTCACAATGTATTTATTGTAGAAAAACTTTTAATGCCTAAAAAATTATAGTAATCAGTTGCAGTGCACTTAATTCAGATATTTAAGCAATTGCATATTTTGCTATTTTAAACAATGCTACATTGAACATCCTTATAGAAAAGTTCTTACTTAATTTGATTTTCATTAATATATATAAGCATTCATAAATTTTACTATCATTTTGTAAGATAAGCATAACAAAAATAATACTGAATTTTTTAAATATGTGTAAGAATTTTCATATTTTTCATTGTCATGATTTTTCCAAATTTCTGCAATAAACACATAAAAAACATACTGAGTTTGTATATTTTTAACCATCTTTCTCAATTCTCTAATTAATTTAACCAATTTTTATTTGACTATATTATTTATAATTCTTCATGTCTTTTCAAAGTGTCTTCTGATTGCAAAGTTTGTTTTTCCCCCCAGCAGGCCTCCTGACTCAAGCTGTATACATTTGCAATATCTGATTTTTAACCACACACTCTTCATTCTATTGACCCAGAGTGAAAATTGATACTCTTATCTGAAGGACTGTTCCCTTGAGTGTATTTAAGCCAGACCAATCTCTGTGTTTAATCTGGGTTCATCAGGAACCATTAGCCTTGATTGGTTTGTTTTTCTCCCGCTCCATCTCAGGACTTGATTCATTGAGTTAACAGCTATTTTCCCCAGAGGATGGCTACCACAAGCATGTTTCAACTAATTCCAATATCTTCCTTATAGAAATTGAACTGACCTCTTTTCCTTTTTAGCTTTATTTGAAGAACTACTGTAATGAATACTTTATTTGTTCAAATCTTTGAAGATCTCTGAGGACAAAGCAGAAACTCAGATCTTTGTTATGTTTAGCATGCTATTTATCACTATTTCCATTTTTCATTGTTGATTTATGCAGGCCAGTTAAGATAACAAGCATCACTTACTAAAGACTCATACATTGGTATTCAATGTGTCTTCATTAATTATGATTTGACTATCTTGGGATTTATGCTATTTCAGAAAAGAACTAGGTATGTGTTTATCTTTGTAAAATATCAGGAAAATAGAGTAGGAAGCATTTTAGCAGTATGCATAAGGCTGAAAGAATTATTAAGAACAGACTATATTTCTTTTAAAATACTCTAGAATAACACATTACTTAGAAAATAAAGCAATCTGTTTTTGAATTTCCAGCAAATTACAATCTATGAGCCCCATCACAGTTTTTTGAGTGTTTAATTAAGTTGCACTGCTAATGTGTAATGTACCTCTAAGTAGTTAAACTTTCACTCAAACTTTGCTACTGTAATTCCGAGGAAGGAAAATCATTGCATTATCATTTAAAACATATAGCTCTAGCTCTGATTTTTAATATCTGTGACTTATGATCTCAAGTAAATAATTTAACTTGTCTGAGTCTAATTGCTTATCACTGAAATGAAAAAAGAAAACAAAATATTGAGCCCAAAAGCCACCCTGAAAATTATAAATCAACAAAATTCTGACTAGTCCTTACTATGTACTAGATTATTTTTATTACAAATTCACAAGATGATTTTTGTTTTCAATTTTTAGGTTTCCTATGGCAAGGAGCACAATGGCTTGTGATAGTTTGTCTGTAAAATTATAATTGCTATGAAACAGCTTTGATAATTGCCTTGGCTACAATATTCTGAATAATTCTAAGTTTCACTTAAAATATTTGAATGAGTGAGTTATTTAGGACTAAAAATGATAATCGTGGGGAAATAATAAGATTTCTCATTTACACTCACACACTTTTCATTTTGCAAAAAAAAAAAATCAATTGCATTCAAGACTAAATTCTTTTCAGCCCACATTTCCTCTTATATAAATATAGCACAAAGCTTTTGTATGACAGGTTTTAAAGTAGCAACAATTTTTCCCATATAAAAAAAGAAAAATCCTACCTGAAGTAAATTCAAACTATATCCTTATTGTTGTTCAGTCACTCAGTCCAGTCTGACTCTGCAACCCCATGGACTGCAGCACGCCAGGCTTCCCTGTCCTTCCCTATCTCCCAGAATCTGCTCAATTTCATGTCCATTGAGTTAATGATGCCATTCAACCATCTCATCCTCTGTTGTCCCCTTCTCCTCATGCTCTCAATCTTTCCCAGCATCAGGGTCTTTTCCAGTGAGTCGGCTATTTGCATCAGGTGACCAGGGTATTGGAGCTTCAGCATCAGTCCTTCCAGTGAATATTCAGGATTGATTTCCTTTGGGATTAACTGGTTTGATATCCTTGCTGTTCAAGGGACTCTCAAGAGTCTTCTCCAGCACCAGAGTTTGAAAACATCAATTGTTCAGCACGCAGCCTTCTTCATGGTCCAACTCTCACATCCATACACGACTACTGGAAAAATCTTAGCTTTGGCTATAAACACCTTTGTCAACAAAGTAATGTCTCTGCTTTTTAATACGCTGTCTAGTTTTGTCATAACTTTTCTTCTAAGGAGCAAGCATCTTTTAATTTCACAGCTGCAGCCACTGTCTGCAGTGATTTGGAGCCCAAGGAAGTCAGATGTGTCACTGTTTCCATTGTTTCCCCCATCTAGTTGCCATGAAGTGATGGGACTGGATGCCATGATCTTAGTTTTTTGAATGTTGAGCTTTAAGCCAACTTTTTCACTCTCCTTTCACTTTCAACAGGAGGTTTTTTAGTTCCTCTTCACTTTCTGCCATTAGGGTAGTGTCATCTGCATATCTGAGGTTATTGATATTTCTCCCAGCAATCTTGATTCCAACTTGAGCTTCCTCCAGCCCAGCATTTTGCATAATGTACCATGCATATAAGTTAAGTAGTGTGACAATACACAATCTTGACATACTCCTGTCCCAATTTTGAAACAGTCCATTGTTCTATGTCCAGTTCTAACTGTTGCTTCCTGACCTGCATAAAGGTTTCTCAGGAGGCAGGTCAGGTGATCTCGTATTTCCATGTCTTTCAGAATTTTCCAGTTTGTTGTGATCCACACAGTCAAAGGTTTTCATGTAGTCAATGAAGCAGAAGCAGATGTTTTACTGGAATTCTCTTGCTTTTTCTATGATCCAACAGATGTTGGCAATTTGACCTCTGGTTCCTCTGCCTTTTCTAAATCCAGCTTGTACATCTGGAAGCTCTTGATTCACATACTGCTGAAGCCTAGTTTGAAGAATTTTGAGCATTACCTTGCTAGCATGTGAAATGAATGCAGTTGTGTGGTTAATTTTACAACATTACCTAAGGGTTAATACTAAACTGTCATTAGTGATCTTGCCTGGAAAATCCCATGGACAGAGGAGCCTGGTAGGCTGCAGTCCATGGGGTTGCGAAGAGTCAGATACAACTGAGTGACTTCACTTTCACACATTGGAGAAGGAAATGGCAACCCACTTGGCAACCCAAGTGTTCTTGCTTGGAGAATCCCAGGAATGGGGGAGCCTGGTGGGCTGCTGTCTATGGGGTCTCACAGAGTCAGACATGACTGAAGTGGCTTAGCAGCAGCAGCAGCAGAATTTAAAGGATAGAACAAAGACATGGGCTTAACATTCTCACCTTTTATATATCTTTAAATTTTTATTTATTTATTCATTTATTTTTGGATGTGCCGGGTCTTTGTTCCTGTGTGGACTTTTTTCTAGTTGCAGTGAGTGGGGACTCTTCTCTTGTTATGCACTGGCTTTTCATTGCTGTGGCTTCTCTTGTCCCAGAGCACAGGCTCTAGGGTGCATGAGTAAACAACAAAATTGGGGAAAAACTACTGATCTCACAGAAGTAGTTCTTTTCTAGTACCTGCTCCAGTCAAGAGAAAGATTCTTAGAGCTTCAGTAAGGCGTTTAGCAATCAAGGTGTTGACATGGGTTTCTTACCTCTTCCTCTCACTTGAGTTGATCCTAAACTAATGGGGGTAAAGTAAAATCTACTCATAATTTTAGAGATCAGAAATTAAATACAATCTGTTCTGCTAAGGTTCTATATGCCTCCTTGGCATAAGAGAATATAGAAATGAACAGGCTAAATAGATTCTCCATGCACCAAGACTTATAGTATGACAGATTTTTTTTTTTTGGATGATACTGGCATTGTGAATCAAAAAAAATGGAGGAAACTTGCAGGAGCTATGTGCCATGGATCATATAATGAGATCACATGAAACTTTGCCCCCTCAGATGAGATGATGCCCTTGTGAGGATTTCAATCCACAAACTAGCCTGAAGAACACACTTTGGTGGATGTCACTATAGACAGATGGTGACTGAGGACAACATACCATCTCCCATGGTACCTCCTACAAAAGTTAACTATTTTATTTAGACACAATACCAGGAAGAAAGGGAAGGGTAGGCGGAATCCTTGAGTGTACCTTGCATTAGCAAAGTAATACTTTTTATTTCCTCCTGGGCAGAATGAGATTAAGATTGAAACTAGCTTGAATTATAGAAAATAAAGAAAATTATGATTTTTCATAGCTGAGTTTGTAAATATGCCCCCCGCCAATACTAGTCTTACCATTATAGTGATTGAGTCCTCTTCCTAACATAGAATTCATCCTAATAACTTATCTTCATGTTAGTTAAGTCCAAAAGAGGGTAAGATGAGGAAAATGGCAAATGGCATCAAGTTTGTCCTTTATTTCTTTGGAATATGCTAAGTTTATCTGCATGAGCAGGATTTCGGGGGGGTGGGGGGTGGCAATTCTCTCTACTGTCATGTTTGGATTAAAAGAGCAGTTTATTTACTCTCTGTCTTTTTATCCACTTGAAAATGATTTTTGGAAAGTTCTTACTCTGTTTCAAATGGGTAGAAAAGAACTTTGTTTTTAATTAAAATCCTTTCTAGATAATGAGTTTTTAGTTCTAGGTAATGACTTTTTGATTATAAGGTATCCTTAACTAATGATGGTTCCTGAATTCCTTTCAAGGAGCTTAAATGAAGCAATCTTCTAGAATATGGGGAAGTGACAGCATTTGCAAGGATGGCACACTGCCATATCAGTTATTATTTGTATAGAGAAAATGGAAAAATTAACAAGATTTACTCATCATTCCCCATCCAATGGCACCCCTAGAGGTGGTTTTGATAGCAAAACCTTTCGTCATTAGCCCTCCTTGTGTGCTGCCTTCTACTTATTGCTTATATATTTTCTTTAATCATTAGTATATTCTGATTCAAAATTGATCAAGGATTCATTAGAGAGGATAACTCACAGTGGTTTCATGTTGAGGAGTAGGCTGACAAAAGGTCAATGTCCATAGAAAGTTACTGGATATGGTAGAGCTGAGTTTATATCTGAAGGGCTCAAAAACAAAAATGGAAACCTTTGATCCTTAATTTTTATGTCCAAACTATCTTAAATTGTGTTACAAGAGGCATTTCAATTGTTTTACTGCTCTTCAGTGTACTGTGCATTCCCTAATCCAGCTCTAATAATTCATTCTTCACTCAAGTAAGACAAAAACATATCAACATATTTAAAGAAGCAGAATAGCATTCCCCTACTTCTGTGGTTCTTGTTTTTGTTGTTCAGTTGCTAAGTGAGGTTCGACTATTTGTGACCCAATGGATTGCAGCATGCCAGGCTTCCCTGTCCTTAACTAACTCCTGGAGTTTGCTCAGAATTCATGTCCACTGAGTCGGTGATGCCATCCAACCATCTCATCCTCAGCCGCTCTTTTCTCCTTTTGCCTTCAATCTTTCCCATCATCAGTGTCTTTTCTGATGAGTCGGCTCTGCACCAAGTGGCCAAAGTATTGGAGCTTCAGCTCTAGCATCAGTCCTTCCAGTGAATATTCAGGGTTGGTTTGCTTTAGGGTTGACTGGTTTGATATCATTGTAGTCCAAGGGACTCCCAAGAGTCTTCTCTAACACCAAATATCAAAAACATCAATTCCTTGGCACTCAGCCTTCTTATGGTTCAACTTTCACATCCACACATGACTATGGAAAAACCATATCTTTGATGATATGGACCTTGTCAGCAAAATGACATATCTGCTTTTTTAATATGCTCTGTTGGTTTATCCCAGCTTTTCTTCCAAGGAACAAGTGTCTTTTAATTTCATGGCTGCAGTTACCATCTGCAGTGATTTTGGAGCCCAAGAAAATAAAATGTCACTGCTTCCACTTTTCTGCCATCTATTTGCCATGGAGTNTTTCTTCCAAGGAACAAGTGTCTTTTAATTTCATGGCTGCAGTTACCATCTGCAGTGATTTTGGAGCCCAAGAAAATAAAATGTCACTGCTTCCACTTTTCTGCCATCTATTTGCCATGGAGTGATGGGACTGGATCCCATGTTCTTAGTTTTTTGAATATTAAATTTTTAGCTAGCTTTTTCATTCTCTTCTTTTACCATCATCAAGAGACTCTTTAGTTCCTCTTCACTTTCTGCCATTAGAGTGGTATCATATGCATATCTGAGATTATTGATATTTTTCCAGAAATCTCAATACCAGCTTGGGATTCATTCAGCTGGCATTTCACATGATGTACTCTGCACATAAATTAAATAAGCAGAGTGACAATATACAGCCTTGTTGTACTCCTTTCTCAATTTTGAACCAGTCAGTTTTTCCACGTAAGGTTCTAACTGTTGCTTCTTAATCTGCATACAGGTTTCTCAGGAGACAGGTAAGGTGGTCTGGTATTCCCATCTCTTGAAGAATTTTCCACAGTTTGTTGTGATCTACACAGTCACAGGTTTTCACATAGTCAATGAAGCAGAACTTTTTCTGAAATTCCCTTGCTTGCCATTTCCTTCTCCAAGGGATCTTCCCAGCTCAGGGATCTAACCCATGTATCTCGTGTCTCCTGCATTTCAGGCAGATTCTTTGCCTACTGAGCCACTGGGGAAGCCCCCTGGTTCTCACTATATGTAACTCTAAACCTTGGACAGGACCATATTGTCCCAGAAACTATTTGACTTAATGAAGTTGATTTAGTTCATCAGTACAAATACTGAGACTTTTCGTCCATGTAATAGAAAGCTCACCAGCCTATTCATTTAACTAGTATCTATTGAGCACATGCTATGAAAAGGAATACTTGGTCTTTACATAAGGATATAGTAGCAAAAAATACCAACTCTCCCACTTTCAGTATCTAGTAGAGTGAACAGGTAATTTTTAGCTAATTAGCAGGTAATTAGCTAAAAATAGCTCAGCTGGTAAATAATTTGCCTGTAATGCAAGAGACCTTGGTTCAATTCCTGGGTTGAGAAGATCCCCTGGAGAAGGGATAGGGTACCCACTCCAGTATTCTTGGGCTTCCTTAGTGGCTCATACGGTGAAGAATCCGCCTGCAGTGCAGGAGACCTGGGCTTGATCCCTGGGTTGGGACGATCCCGTGGAGGAGGTCATGGCAACCCACTCCTGTATTCTTGCCTGGAGAATCCCCATGGGCAGAAGAGCGTGGCAGTCTACAGTCCATGGGGTAGCAAAGTGTCAGACACGACTGAGCGACTAAGCACACACAGGCTAAAAATAGCCAGCATCATAATTTGCTCTTGATTTAGGGTAAGTGTCCTGTCATAAACTACCCACTCTATCTTTACTTTCACTTTTCAGCAATTCTATGGACATCTACACACACTTATATTTTTCTTAATACTGAAGATCCCAAACAAATTGTAGTTGAGGTGGGGTGGTGGAGTTAGTAAAAGATTATTCTAGGACCAAACACATTTCTTTTCAAAAAAATAAGGTTTTCTGACAGAGTATCTCGGTGGTTATTTCACAGTGACTGTTCGGGAATGTCCTTCTGAGAAGTTAGTATTTAAGCTGAGCTCTAAATAACAAGAAGAGGATAACTACATGAAGACTGTGTGGGAGAGTTTTGGAGGCAAAGGAAAAGCTATGTGAGTAGAAATTCCAGAGTGTCAAAAGCCTTTTAGATAAAGGTGATGGCAGCAAGAGGGAAAACAGTTTAGAGAGGCAGATATGGGCTGATGGTAATGGTATCAGGGGATTTGGATTTTATTTCAACAGTGATGGGAACCCAGGGTAGACTTTTACACAACAGCATGAAGTGATTTATTTGATGATTTAAAAACACTTCTCTCTATATATTGTAATATCAATGATTAAGTAGTATGATATCTGAAATTAGCTTAAAACTCATTTAAAGAGGTGTTGGGTGGGAGTAAATGAGGTTCAGGTGAAACAAGGTTAGTCATGAGTTTGATACTTGTTGAAGTACATAGAATTCATTATATTATTCCCCCTACTTTATGTGTATCTGAAAATGTTCATAATACAAAGACTGAAAAAAATATAAAAACTACTTTCCCTCCAGTGTAATAAACAGTCCAGTTCCCAAACTTGAGTCTATGATAAAGGAGAGCTTTATTATCGGTCTTGCTAAAAGGAGAAACTTAAAAGGACAGGCTGCTAGGGAGTTGTAGTCAGAAATATGTAGACTTGATGATGATGCCATTTATTGAAACAGTAAAGATAGATCAGAGGCTTGCAGCTTGGGCAGGGAGGATGTTTCCAGAACCTGGAAATCAAAGGTTCATTCTGGATGTGGCAAGGGTGAGGTGTTTATTAGATATCCAACTGGAGTTAGTATGTAGCTCCCATACACATTTGAACCTTGAGTTCAGAGGGTAGTGTTGTAGATGGAATTATCTGTTCACAGGAATTTGTCCTTCTTCTTTGTTATGTTTCCCTATATGCAGGACATACTTCTTACCTTATTACTTTGGGTTTGGCTGCATGAATATCTTTGGCCAATAGAATGAAAACAAATTTGAAAGTTGCTGTATCTGAGTAAAAGTTTTAAATGTGCTAACATTTTTAGTTTGGTTGCTTTCTCCTGCCTCGTCTATGAGGATAGCATATCCCAATGTTTCCCTGACGTTCAAATCTGTGTTCTGAGGTGAGATGACACTGAGGTGCCCTTACGCAAGCTCATCAAAGTTGAAGCACTTAAGAGTGACACAAGAAATAAATATTGCTGAAGGCTACTGAGATATTACAGTTGTTATTCCTGAAAAGTTGACTGATACAGTCAGGGATAGAGATATGCATTTGGAAGTCATCAGCATATTGGTTTTATTTAAAGCCTATTGCTATATAAGATGATCTAAGGGAAGTGATGATCTCTAATTGTCTTTTATGTTGAGAAATGGGCTTACTAAAACAAAACTAAACAAAACAAATAACCTCATAAAATTGAGACATTCTTGGAAATTTATGGCTAAAATTACAGTTTTTTTTGGTTTCTATAATGCTTAGGTTAGTTCCATTTCCAAAACTGGCAAGTAGATACTTTAAATCAACATTTGACAATTTTTTTTTCTTGATGTATCTGCAAATCAAACAAAATGTGAAATGCCCTACTCAAAGTATACATCACCATGAGGTAGAAATTCCTGATAATTTTTCAAGTTTTAACAATGAAGTAGAAATTGGAGAAAAGTATAAAACGAAAGGAGTTAATTTCTCCTTGCCTAAAACCAGGTCACTAGTTTTAAAACATAATAAATTTGATTTTGGAATATATTGTTTCTTGGTAAAAAATTCTGTCACAAAATGGATTCAGCTTTGTTTTAATTAAATGAAATAAGGCATTTGTAACTTGATGATAAATGTCTCTTTAAAATGCATATGAAATTATGCTGGTGGTAATTTGTTAAATTATTATGGAAATTTCACACTTCCACAATAATGTTTAATTTGCTCTTGATTTAGGGTAAGTGTCCTGTCATAAACTACCCACTCTATCTTTACTTTCACTTTTCAGCAATTCTATGGACATCTACACACACTTATATTTTTCTTAATACTGAGATCCCAAACAAATTGTAGTTAAGGTGGGGTGGTGGAGTTAGTAAAAGATTATTCTAGGACCAAACACATTTCTTTTCAAATTTCATGATGCATTTTTTGTTACATGTTATATTTTTTTCTTTTGAGTGGCTTTTCAACTATGGCTTTAAATTTTTTTTTTTTAATTTTTTTTTTTTAATTTTATTTTTACTTTATTTTACTTTACAATACCGTATTGGTTTTGCCATACATTGACATGAATCCACCATGGGTGTATATTAGCTCCCAATCCCGAATCCCCCTCCCACCTCCCACCCCACATCATCTCTCTGGCTCATCCCTGTGCACCAGCTCCAAGCATCCTGTATCCTGTATTCCCTTAATCATTTTTATAGCAAGCGTGGAGTTTCTTTTGTATGCTTTTTCTCTGCAGTTTATTAAAGTCCCAGATATAACGTTGAAATGTGGTCTTATACTACTATAATTTACCCTTTCTGTATTTATTTGACTACTAGTAGTGTTTGCTTCAATCCCTTGTTATCACATAAAAATTTTATCATAAGTCATTTCATTGAAGTAAGGATTTGGGGAGTGACCTCATGAATTGTATATCTTCAGCTATTTATTAACAGCACAATAACTGCCATTTTAAGTTCTTAATGTGTTTTTGGTATCATTCTAAAAACATTACATGATATATTTAAGCCTCATGCAACCTTGTGAAGTAGTTCTGATAATATTCCCATTCAATAGAGGAAGGAACATGTTAAACAACTTTCCCAGTGGTTTGTAGTTAGTAAACTGTGGAATCATAATTCAGGCTCTTCTCTGTCTAATGCTAAAGCCTGCATGCTTAATTGCATATATATATGCATATATACATATATGCACACACACATATATACATATTATATATATACATACAATATATTTTATATATATACATATACATACATATATATACTATATATATGCATATATATACACATATATGCATATATATATATAAAACACACACATATATATACACATATGTATATACATACAGTCCTTATTGGAGTAGACTAACAGCTTCAGCAAACAATCTCCAAATCTCGGCAAACCCTCACAAGAAGTTGGAGGCAGGATTAGATTACTGTTGAGCTAATTGTATTGCCTCTGTCCTTACTACCTCAGGAGTAGTTTCCTTTCACATCTCCTCGATGTTGGGTCTGGCATATTATTTGATTTGGCCAATCAAATGTGAAATTGTTACCATGTAGACCTGTGCTTTAAGAAGCAAAACATTTTGCTGCTTAACCCCCAGAAGCTTCAGAATTCCTTTATGAGGAGTACAAACGAGGCAGGTGGAGCTAACATAGACTTAATCACAGATGCACTCCCCCAGCCAGCTTGCAAACCCACAGACCTATGAGCAAGAAAATAATGCTTGTTATTCCATGCATAAGTGACCTTATGGCTTTTGTTATGCAGCAAAAGCTACTGTAAATTTTTGAAGTGAAGCAATTGTGAAAGAACTGCGATCTAGAGTGGTTAAGTATTCTACATCACTTGGCTATTGAATAGCAGAATTGAGATTCAAACTAAGGCCCTCAGATTCCAAATTAAATATCTTCGACCATTATGCCATGCTAACTCCAAGTAAGCATATTGTTTTCCTGTATAAAGATACACTACGGGCTTCCCAGGTGGCGCTAATGGTCAAGAACCTGCCGGCCAACACAGAACACATAGGAGACATGGTTCTGTCCCTGGGTTGGGAAGATCCCCTGGAGGAGGGCATGGAATCCCACTCCAGAATTCTTGCCTGGAGAATACCATGGAAAGAAGAGCCAGGTGGGCTATTGTCCATAAAGTCGGACATGACTGAAGCAACTTAGCATGCATGCACAAAGACACCTTTTGTAGAAAATGTGTCTCTTATAAGCTTTTCCTATTTGTTAACTATTTATATGTGTGTATCTGTTCACATTTATACATGTAAAAATGAACAAAATTTTTGTTTTCTAAAGACTATAATTTCTCCAGGTGAGTTGTTAGTCTGGGATTCCCAACAAGTTTCTCATTTTGAAAACTGACCTCTTGGATAGATGATCTTAACGGACAATGTTAAGGTAAATCTGAGTGCATACATGGCAGGGAATCAGGCAAATATTCCTCCAACTTAGTTTTGGATAATTATCTCAAAGAAGTGGCACTTTTTGTTGGGAACTTAAGAAAGATGCTTTTAAGAGTCTATTTTTCCATTTGTGCAGAGGGCCTTTCTTATTACTTAAGCAGCATATGGCTGTGGAATGAGAGATGATGCAAGGAAATGCTGTGGTTGAGAAAGTGTGAATGTAATTGTTAAGCGTTATTGTAGCTGAGAAGTGCCGGCTATTGAACTAGCTTGTTGCACAGTTTGGATATGCAAAACATGTTCAAGTTATTATAAAAAGATTTAAAGAGCTCTCAAGTTCCTATATTTCCCTTTGTGTGATTTTTTTCTTTTCAGAGGTTTTTGTAGGTTAATACTATACAACACTGTAATCATTGTAGTTAATATAAATTTAATAAAATAAAAATTGAATATTACCCTAATGTGACTACAACTTTGCTATTTGAAGTGTGGTCCGTGAACCAGTAGCATTGGCATCTCTAAGGAAACGATTAGGAACATAAACTTATGGCCCTAGTCAAACCCAGCTGAATAAAAATATTTATTGTAACAAGATTTCAAGGTTGATGAGAGATAATAACAGAGAAAATTAAAAGTTATTGTTCAGAAGACACCTAATTGCAACACTGTTATTAACCAAGTTGATATATTCTTTACACAATAGTCAAGGAAATGAATTATTTACTAAGATCAAATGGAAAATAAGATAAGAGGAAATGCAAAAATATTAGCTATCGCATCATATAATATATACTTGATTACCAGTTACTGTTCAGAGTAGTGTGAAGAGTTTTTTTAATGGTCAAAATAGTGAGGAAAATGTTGCTATTAAAGTATTTGTTTTTTCAGTTTACAATCCTATTTTTGGAAATTAGAATAAAATCAACATGAATATCAATCATGTGCTAATTGTCTTTCCTTTCTGTTGACTTTGGAAAATTTGGATCATAATATATTTATAAGAATATGACTTAGTTCTACTATTTGATGCCTAATTCCATATCTTTATAATAAGCTCAAATCATTTATTCAAATAATGTTCAATTTAAGATTCATGTGAATTTACATAAATTATGATAGGGCTCATGTTCGTTGAAATATCTGTAATGAATATGCAGGTAAAATGTTTAATATTTTAGACATTATAATGAAGCCCTTGAAATGTTTTCTTTTGCTGAGGATTTTTGTCAGATGATTTGGCACGTCCCTGCTTAAATGCCTTTTTAAAAATAATTAATAAATTAATTTTTAATTTTTGGCTGCTCTGGGTCTTTGTTGCTGCACACAGTCTTCCTCTAGTTTCTGCTGGTGGGGTCTACGCTCTAGCTGTGTTACAGCGTCTGGGCCTTTCATTATGGCAGCTTCTCTAGTGGAGCAGGGACTCTGGGGCACGTGGGCTTCAGTAGTTGCAGATTTGTCTCCAAATCACAGGCTCAGTAGTTGCAGTGCATGGGCTTATTTGCTCTGTGCCATGCGGAATCTTCCCAGACTAGGGACTCAACCTGTGTCTCCTGCATTGGCAGGAGGATTCTTTACCACTGGACCACCTGAAATGGCTTTTAATTTACTTGTAATTGATTACTGTTGAGTCAAGAATCACCTGTTAAATAGTAGCATCCTAATTTACACTGTCTTCTTTTTTCTCTTATTTTTATGGGGCATTATTAGGGACATGAGTCATGGTAAAATATATTTGTTACACAATGTTATGCTTTGATTCAATATTCAGACTCAGTATGATTTGTCACCATTGCTTCCTCTGATATATTCTTGTTTCTGTGTTTTAGTTTTTATGATCTTTGATGTTTAGTGAAATTAAAGAAGCTATTCCTATATGGATGCACTGGGAAACAAATAAACAAAAATGTTCAATAAGTATATAGGTAGAAGTTTAGCAACTTTTCAGAAGCCAGTCACTGTTTGTCCAGACTTTGAAACTGCTGAAGCTGAAGCTCTAATACTTTGGCCACCTGATGCGAAGAGCTGACTGATTGAAAAAGACACTGATGCTGGGAAAGATTGAAGGCAGGAAGAGAAGGGGATGACAGAGGACGAGATGGGTGGATGGCATCACCAGCTCAATGGACATGAGTTTGAGCAAGCTCCAGGAAATGGTGAAGAAAAGGGAAGCCTGGCATGTTGCACTCCATGGTTTTGCAAAGAGTTGGACACAACTGAGTGACTGAACAACAGCAACAAATATCATTAAGAATGAATCTTAACAATGACAAATATAATTCTTAATGTTCACATGTTGACTTCTGACCTGGATAGCATTTTTTCTTAGAAAAAAATGTGTAGTGTAACTTCACAGCTTAATTAATTGAAGAAGATAAATGTTGGTATTTAACTGAATTGTTGTTGTTTAATCTCTAAGTCATGTCTGACTCTTTTGCATCCCCATGAAATTTAGCCCACCAGGCTCCTCTTTCAGTGGGAATTCCCAGACAAGAATACTGTAGTGGGTTGTCTTTTCATTCTCCATGTGATCTTCTGGATCCAGAGATCAAACCTGTGGATCTTGCCACATCTGCTGTATTGAAGGCAGATTCTTCATTGCCGAGCCACCTGAAAAGCTTTTTATTGAGTTGAATGGTGGATCGTAAATCCAATGACAGGTATCATTGGAAAGACAAGGGAAATGTGAGACCACAGAGATACAAGGAAGAAATCAATGTGAAAATAGAGATAGAGATTGGAATCATTCATTTAAAAACCAAGAAATGCCAAGAATACATAGTAGCTATCAAAAACTGGAAGAAGCAAGGAAGGACTCTCCTCTAGAGTCTTGTTATTGTTCAGTTGCTAAGTCATGTCCTACTCTTTGTGACCCCGTGAACTGCAGCACACCAGGTTTCCCTGTCCTTCAATCTCTCCCAAGTTTGCTCAGAGTTGTTCCCACTCAGTCAGTTATGCTGTTTAATCACCTCATCTGCTGATGCCCTCTTCTCCTTTTGCCTTCAGTTTGTCCCTGCATGAGGGTCTATTCCAGATGAGTAGGCTCTTCACATCAAGTGACCATAATTTTGGAGTTTCAGCTTCAGCATCAGTCTTTCCAATGAATATTCAGCGTTATTTCCTTTAGGATGAACTGATTAATCTCCTTGAATCCAAGGGACTCTCAATAGTCTTCTTCAGCACCACAATTTGAAAGCACCAATGTTCACTGCAGCACTGTTTATAATAGCCAGGACATGGAAGCAACCTAGATGTCCATCAGCAGATGAATGGATAAGAAAGCTGTGGTACATATACACAATGGAGTATTACTTAGCCATTAAAAAGAATACATTTGAATCAGTTCTAATGAGGTGGATGAAACTGGAGCCTATTCTACAGAGTGAAGCAAGCCAGAAAGAAAAACACCAATACAGTATACTAACGCATATATATGGAATTTAGAAAGATGGTAATGATAACCCTGTATGTGAGACAGCAAAAGAGACACAGATGTATAGAACAGTCTTTTGGACTCTGTAGGAGAGGGAGAGGGTGGGATGATTTGGGAGAATGGCATTGAAACATGTATAATATCATATATGAAATGAATCACCAGTCCAGGTTCAATCCATGATACTGGATGCTTGGGGCTGGTGCACTGGGATGACCCAGAGGGATGGCATGAGGAGGGAGGAGGGAGGGGGGTTCAGGATGGGCAACACATGTATACCCGTGGTGGATTCATGTTGATGTATGGCAAAACCAATATAATATTGTAAAGTAATTAACTTCCAATTAAAATAAATTTATATTTAAAAAAGTTAAATTTAAAAAAAAAAGAAAGCATCAATTCTTTGGCACTCAGCCTTCTTTATGGTCCAGCTCTCACAGCCATACATGACTACTGGAAAAATCATGTGTGTGTGCTTAGTCACTCAGTCATGTCAGACTCTTTGCGACCCTATGGACTGTAGCCTTCCAGGCTCCTCTGTCCATGGGGATTCTTCAGGCAGAAATATTGCAGTTGGTTACCATGCCCTCCTCCAGGGGACCTTCCCAACCCAGGAATCAAACCTATGTCCCCTACATTGCAGGCTGATTCTTTACCATCTGAACCACCAGGGAAGCCCTAGCTTTGACTATATCCAGTTTGTCAGCAAAGTGATGTCTCTGCTTTCTAATATGCTGTCTAGATTTGTCGTACCTTTTCTTCTAAGGAGCAAGCATCTTTTAATTTCATGGCTGCAGTCCCCATCCATAGTGATTTTGGAGCCCAAGGAAATAAAATCTGTCCCTCTAGCGTCTTAAAGGGTGATATAACTTTGAAAATCTCTTGATTTTGGATTTCTGGGCTCTGGAACTGTGAGAGAATAAATTTCTGTTGTTTGATACTACCAAATGTGTGGTAGTATGTCATGTTGGTCCTAGGAAACTAATATTCTACTGTATCAGATAATTCCAAAGCCTAATGACTTAGCAAAATATATGTTTATTGCTTACACATATCATAGTTTGTCCTGTTGGCAGGTAAAAATCTGCTTCAGGCAGTCATTCACAGACCCGTACTCTACTAATTGTGACTCTACCGTTCACAGGAAGTGATTCTAATGTCTCGGCAATCAATCATGACCCCAACCTGACCAAAAGGATTTGTGAAAACGTAGTCTTCCTGTGTCCCAATAAAGATGATGCCAACACAGCACCATATCTTGTGAATATATGCATTTTTTTTCCTGCCATAGTTTGTCTTTCTGGGGTGAGGTATCTGTTTCGTTCTTTCTTCTAAACATAGAAAACATTAGTGATCTCTCCAATTAGGCAGAAAACCCTAAGTTAATTTATTTACTGACTTCTGTTCAGAGTCAGCCTCTCAATCTATTTCTACTTATGTAGTAATTTTTTAATGATTTTTTTTTACCTTGCTTGCCTTTTTTGATTAATTAATCAACTTCTAGATACCTTAGATAAAAATTCCAGCCCTGCTATTTTTATGAAATGTGAAAATTAAGGTGAAAGAGAAAGTGAATTCATGCCTGACTCTTTGCGACTCCCTGGACTGTAGCCTACCAGGCTCCTCCATCCATGGGATACTCCAGGCAAGAGTACTGGAGTGGGTTGCCATTTCCTTCTCCAGGGGATCTTCCTGACCCAGGGATCAAACCTGGGTCTCCCACACTGGAGGCAGAAGCTTTAACCTCTGAGCCACCAGGGAAGCCCTTTATGAAATGTAATTTTAGGCAAATTATTTCTCTTCCCTGAACCCATTTTCTAGTTTGTTTAATGGTTGGTTTCAGTTAGTGGCTGTAAGTTATTATGAAGCTTCAATCAGATAAGGCATGAAAAATACCAGCATTCAGTCTGTGATTTGTTAGTAGATTGTCCCTTTAAAATTTTGAAGATAAATTGAGTTTCCAAAATGCAAACCAACTTCTCTGCCTTGTGTATAGCAAATAAACAAGTGGATCTTTCAGCGTCATGGTGTTGGGGGACAGGAGTGCTCAGCCGCTCAGTTGTGTCCAACTCTGTAAACCCAGGGACTGTGACCTGTCAGGCTCCTCTAGCCACGGAATTTCCCAGGCAAGAATACTGGAGTGGGTTTCCATTTCCTACTCCAGGAGATCTTCCTGACCTAGGGACTGAACCTAAGTTTCCTGTGATTCCTGCATTGGCAAATGGATTCTTTAGCACTGGGCCACCTGGGAAGCCAATAATAAGCTGTAACTTCTAGGAAGGTATTTGATGAAATATAATTTGTAAATTATTGTCATGGGGCAATTAATTCCATACTTTATTTGAAATGCAAAGGATATTGTGGAATGCCACCTAAAAGGCCTAAAATTCTCTCTCTCTCATCTTAATTTTTTTTTTACTCCCACTTATAGTAAAGTAACATACATTTTCTTTTCTGGTCAATGTGAGAATCAATATGTTTGACTTTCTTTTCAAACCCTAAATTTCATAATTCACTGACATAGATCTTTATAGGTGTAATTCTGTAACTTTTTTTGAAACTATTCGTGACAGTACGGGCACCCACTCATTAAAGTCAGTGAAAGAGCAGCTGTCTATTTAAACTTGGTAGATTCACTGGTACATGAAATTTAGCTCTAAGTCTCTACAAACTTTTGGATACAGTGCTGAACAGAGTTAGATCAAATTCTATATCATGCTGTTTGTTATATCCCATGAATATTATCTACAGATCAACAAAATTATTTCAAAATGATAATGTCACTGATTTCAAGGTATCTCAAATGAAGAGAACCTTCATGGATAACGTACAAAAGGACACAGTTATATAAAGCCACAGTTCAGTTCAGTTGCTCAGTCGTGTCCAACTCTTTGTGACTGGAGCACGCCAGGCTTCCCTGTCCACCACCAACTCCCAGAGCCTACTCAAACTCATGTCCATCGCATTAATGATGCCATCTGATCATCTCATCCTCTGTTGTCCCCTTCTCCTCCTGCTTTCAATCCTTCCCAGCATCAGGGTCTTTTCCAATAAGTAAGTTTTTCACATCAGATGGCCAAAGTATTGGAGTTTCAGCTTCAGCATGAGTCTTTTTGATGAATATTCAGGACTGATCTCCTTTAGGATGGACTGGTTGGATCTCCTTGCTGTTCAAGGGACTCTCAAGAGTCTTCTCCAACACCATAGTTCAAAAGCATCAATTCTTCTGTGCTCAGCTTTCTTTATAGTCCAACTCTCACATCCATACATGACCACTGGAAAAACCATAGCTCTGACTAGACAGAAGCCTAAAAGGTCACTATATACTTTTCAGGAAACATTTATTTATTTTGTGTATATGTTTTTAACTTTATCATTTATGCTGTTAGTTTTTACTGCAAGCGATGGTAACAGTGCTGCTAGAGCCAATCTGGGTGTAGGTTCACTCTATGGTTGAAACGTGCCAGGAAGAAAAAAATCTTAGGGGCAGAGAGATTAGCTTCCTCACTTTTGTGGTTTTATTCTTAGTCCTAGGAATCTTTGTTAAGGAAGAGAATTTCAAAAACCTTTGAACGAAGAGAGGAAGAGTGGCATGGCTGAATGCAGAAATGGTGAGGAGGGTTTCCTGAGTGCTGTGAGTGGAACAACTGGGGAGATGAGGGAAGTCTGTGATCAGATTCTTTACTCTCTGAGCCACCAGCAAAGCTCTATGTAAAGACTTGTTCCTGCCTCAAATAAATGTAAAGTGGAAATTAAATTCTAACCAGGTGTTAGGCATACCGTGGCTCCTGTTTTGTTGCTCTGTAAAGGTACAGAAGGCCTTACGCAACTACAAAACTGGAGGAAAGGAGTATACTTGCCCTGTTTATACATTGCTTTCACACACACATAAACCAGAGAAGGTATTCAAACTATCCTGAAATTCAAACTTTCATAAAATCAGTTGACAGATTTTGATAGTCTTTGGGTCACATATTTGAGACCAAAAGGAAAGTTTTTTTTTCAGACATTGCAACACAGCATGGCTAAATTGTTTTAAAAATTTTATAATTCTGGGTCACTTAGGCAAGTCTCTTAGACTAAGCAATTGTGTTTAAAATCTGATAACAGCCAATTCTTCCAGTCTTTAAGCAGAGATGTTACAGCTTTTTAAAAAGTTCTTGCCTTATTAACAAATGCTAATTATGAGTAATGGAAGTCAAATTAGTTTCCATTTCTCAAATAGCTGTACTGTATTTGCAAAGAATTTTAAAGAAATTGAATTAATCTGAGTTTGTTTTAATTATAATTTGTTTTCGTAGACCCAACTGACAGGTGATACTTAAACTTGCTTGAATTTTGAATTACATCCACGGGTAATATTTTAATGTTTGTGGTTGTATAAATTATTTTAGCTCTGTGGCAATATTTAGGCATAAAATAAGACATGTAAATATTTAAAAACAGACTGAAGTTGTTTATTCCCTAAATAGATTATTACCTGATGGGCATGCACTTAACATCTGTGATATCTAATATAAAATCCAAATTGAATCCAATTTGAATACTCCCTGATACATTTCTTGACAAGTTTACGTTTTTCTCTGGTGAACTGGGTTGCTACATTAGGCAAATAAATATACAGACTGTCATTATGTTTTTCCTGTATTTTCTCCATACCACTCTTTCCTCAATTATAAGATATATTTTTATCTTTTGAACGATAGAAACTTGACAAAAAAGAAAATTCATTTTTCAGGTTAACTTATCATAAAGCTTCCAAGGAGCAAATATGCATCTTTCTAGCTTAAAAATAAAGCCCCTCACTGCACACACTATGAATGCTTCTAGATATGGTTTCTTGCTTTTTCGATGAGCCAGTGGATGTTGGTAATTTGATCTCTGGTTCCTCTGCCTTTTCAAAAACCAGCTTGAACATCTGGAAGTTCATGGTTCATGTATTGTAGAAGCCTGGCTTGGAGAATTTTGAGCATTACTTTGCTAGCATGTGAGATGAGTGCAATTGTGTGGTAGTTTGAGCATTCTTTGGCATCGCCTTTCTTTGGAATTGGAATGAAAACTGAGCTTTTCCAGTCTTGTGGCCACTGCTGAGTTTTCCAAATTTGCTGGCATATTGAGTGCAGCACTTTCATAGCATCAACTTTCAGGATTTGAAATAGCTCAACAAGAATTCCATCACCTCCACTAGCTTTGTTCGTAGTGATGCTTTCTAAGGCCCACTTGACTTCACATTCCAGGATGTCTGGCTCTAGGTGAGTGATGACACCATCGTGATTATCTGGGTCATGAAGATCTTTTTTGTACAGTTCTTCTGTGTATTCTTGCCACCTCTTCTTAATATCTAAAGCAAGAGAGTTTCAGAAAAACACCTATTTCTGCTTTATTGCCTATGCCAAAGGCTTTGACTGTGTGGATCACAATAAACTGGAAAATTCTGAAAGAGGTGGGAATACCAGGCCACTTGAATTGCCTCTTGAGAAACCTATATGCAGGTGAGGAAGCAACAGTTAGAACTGGACATGGATCAACAGACTGGTTCCAAATAGGAAAAGGAGTACGTCAAGGCTTTATTTTGGGGGGCTTCAAAATCACTGTAGATGGTGATTGCAGCCATGAAATTAAAAGACGCTTACTCCTTGGAAGGAAAGTTATGACCAACCTAGATAGCATATTCAAAAGCAGAGACATTACTTTGCCAACAAAAGTCCGTCTACTCAAGGCTATGGTTTTTCCTGTGGTCATGTATGGATGTGAGAGTTGGACTGTCAAGAAAGCTGAGCACTGAAGAATTGATGCTTTTGAACTGTGGTGTTGGGGAAGACTCTTGAGAGTCCCTTGGACTGCAAGGAGATGCAACCAGTCCATTCTGAAGGAGATCAGCCCTGGCATTTCTTTGGAAGGACTGATGCTAAAGCTGAAACTCCAGTACTTTGGCCATCTCATGAGAAGAGTTGACTCATTGGAAAAGACTCTGATCCTGGGAGGGGTTGGAGCCAGGAGGAGAAGGGGACAACAGAGGATGAGATGGCTGGATGGCATCAGCGACTCAATGGCCATGAGTTTGGGTGAACTCCAGGAGTTGGTGATGGACAGGGAGGCCTGGCATGCTGCAATTCATGGGGTCGCCAAGAGTCAGACATGACTGATGGACTGAACTGAACTGAACTGAACTGATGGCTGCTTATCTGGAAGTTTCCTTTCCCCCCCCATTTGACTTCCCTGAAAGTGCTGTCTGATGAAAAGAAAAGAATTGGTCTTAGGTTATAGGAGTTAGAGAGATCTGCTGAAAGATTGTGGCACAAATCATTCAATTTCCTTGAAATTTCAAGTAGGTATTTTTGTCAATTAACATTTAATGATCAACCATTTTCTGTACTAAATGGAAGAATACTTAGGAGGACTCTGTTTCTAGCAGGGAAAGCCAATTGATTTCTAGCCCTGGTACTATGTGATAAAATCTCAGTTCTGCCATTTATTAGCTTATGATTTTGGGTGAACCTTGATTTTCTTATCTGTAACACAGATGAGACTAATCTATATTTAACCAAACAGAATAACATTTTTCTCTGAATTGAAGTCTCAACATGATTGGATTTTTGGATGAATTGCATCAACATTTATATCAACCTTTTTTCCTTTGGATTTCTTCTTGTCTTTTCATATCCTTGCTTCATTTACTCATGTCAGGGTTTTACTTTCATCAAATGTTTGGATATGCAATTAATAAAAATATCATAAGGTTTATTGTTGTAAAGTAGATGTTTGGCATATAAGTGAATAGCTCCAAGTACTTCTAAAAATCTCATCCTTCCTCATCTTATCCTTTCTCTCCTTTTCTTTTTCTAAACTTTTATATTCCTAAGGCAGGGCTTACCAAAAGAAAGTCATTTTTACTATGCTTGCTAAATGTTTTATTTACTTACACATTTTTGTAAGTTTACCCTGACTAATGGGATAGAAACTCAAGTGGAGCCTATGCTATTGGAGTTTACTCTTTTAGTTATTATATCTTTTTTTTAGACATTTTATTTAAAAGAAATATTTGTTTTAATTGGAGGATAATTACTTTACAATATTGTAATGGATTTTGCCATATATCAACATGAATTGGCCATAGGCAAAAATGTGTTTTGATCCTTGGATACATTTCAAGAGAATGCCATGTAAGACAAATTGGAAAGAACTCTAGCTAGAGAGGCATGTAACATGTAAATACATTACTTGCAGACTGGATATAGTGTAATAGTCTTTAGAACTTTTATTCAAGATGTATATATTATTGCTTAGTAATTTAGATCTAAATAAATTTTGGAATCCTTACAGTTGCCAAATAAAATATTTTCTTTGACCTTTATTATTTCTAAAGTTGTTTCATTATTTTAACCAGATGGTGTTTTTCCTGGCGATACCATTTTTCAATCTCGGATGACTACTAGCAAAAGCCTCATTATTCCTTAGAAGATGGTTTAAGTCTTACTCTCTCTAAAGTTTGCTTCTGGTACCTGCAGTGAACATTAGGAATATGTTTCTTGCAAGGATGAGAAATTGAAATCTCCAGTCCATATTGTGGCTGACTGCAGTGTTCTTACTCATTGGATCAAATAGATACATTCCCCTATGTTCCATCCATCTTAACACAAGCTTTCAAGAACTCATCTCTGAGCAGCATTCATCATTCCCTGGAAGAAGGGGTGGATGATGTTTAAGGACAAAAATGAAATCATTTTGGGAGCAGGATTACTTTAATGAATGAAAAAAAAAATCTGAAAGAGGCAACTTAGTATTTTTGTTTGTTTGTTTCTAAGTTTCTATGACATTCAATAAATATTAGTTTTACACCCACCTGTTGGGGATAATTGTCCTCCAAATAAATGTCTTCATCTGCCTCCTTGAAGGCATAGATTACTGAGAGTTTTATTATTGATTTAAATTAATTTAGTTATATATAATCTGCCTCCTTGAAGGCATAGATTACTGAGAGTTTTATTATTGATTTAAATTAATTTAGTTACATATAATAGTACTAAAGTTAGAGTTAAGCTTTCCTTTCACATTCTTTTTTAGGTCTTCACCAATTATCAGAATCTGATCTCATTTCAGACAAAAAATAATTATATGGATGTTTCATTAGGAAAAAATACAATCTGTTATCATATTTGGATCTCTTTATGAATGTGAAATTAAATAGAGAGCGAAAATTATAATCCTGGAACTCTGCCAAAATTCTACTTGAGAAGAAAATTTGGGGATCTGGGTTATCCATAATGCTAGTATTTTCACACTCATTCTACAATTATTTTTCTGTCCACATCATTTTTCTTGAATTAACATATATTTAAAGACACTGTATTTTACCTAGAGTTAAATGTTTCTGTCTTAATAGCTGGCTTGCAAAGATATAGAACAGTGAATTTAGTCATTTACTTGAAAGACTGTCTCTGAAAATAGGCATTTTAAAATATAACAAACTACCAGTTCTCAAAAATTTACTATTGCTTGACCGTTAGGATTTTCCCATTTCAGTGAGAAAAAAAAAAAAAAAAAAAAGATTCTTGAAAGCTATTGAGGTTTTATCAGTTTCTCTGTGACAAGAAATAGCTTGGATTGGCTATGAATGAATTGGTCCCATAACCTAGATAAACATCAGATAATATGTGAGTCCTTAAGACACTTCTGAGTTATGATAAAACATGTCAAGGTATGCAGGGAGCCTATCTCAGTAGCCTTCGAACCACAGCGTATTAGTTTTGAAAGATTAATCTTAATAGATTTTTGAATCAATTTATGCCATTTGCACATACAATGAGACAGCAAAGTTCTTCTTTCTATTCTATTTATATTCTCTGAAGGTTAACTTTCAAAATGTATGTGTATTTTGCACTTGGAGAGCTGTCAGGTGATTTTTAAGACTAGAAAACAGATTAGATTTGGAGATTGAAGTTCCTGTCCCACAGAGAATTTATATTTAAGCAGAAAGTTTGGCTTTATCCATATAAAAATGAAAGAAATTTCAAAATTTTACTTAATATTTTTGAAGGATAAATAACACAGAAATTGTACTAGTTCAATTATAGTTAGAAAAATAATTCTTTAAGGCTTTAAAATATTTCAAAGCAGTTTATGTTCTCTAATTACATTGGGTGTAGAATTTATAATACATGGGTTTATAAAGTCATGAAAATTCTTGAGGCATGTATTTTCGTGGAAATCCTTGAACTAGTTTCTATGTTTTATGCATGAATACTTGCAGAAGCAAGCCAAAATGACTTATTGGAAAGGATGCATTTCCTGTAAGCACCTGAGCATTTGGGTGATCTATGCTTTTGGTGCAACTCTAGCTTAACTAGATGTGAGAGGGTTAGATATTTTGGGAAGTATAATCATTAGCATAATGTAGGTTCTTCTGAAGCAAGGGGAATGTAGGTGATCTGAACGCAATCAAGGTCATGAAACAGCAGCTGATGTGCAGGCTTAACATTCTTTTTGATTTAGGCCACCTTGATAGGATTTTTTTCTTAAATATGTGTAACCATGCTAAGCCCATTACAAGA
Source organism: Cephalophus harveyi (assembly GCA_006410635.1). Lineage (NCBI taxonomy): Eukaryota > Metazoa > Chordata > Mammalia > Artiodactyla > Bovidae > Cephalophus > Cephalophus harveyi. The sequence continues at coordinate 146,350 of SJYT01069703.1, forward strand.
TTATATAAGGAAAGTGATCATTATACTAGCAAATGTGCCTTTGTACAGCCTATCCTGTGAATGTTTGTGATTTCACATGCATTCAATTAAGATAGCAAGTAAGTTAGTTTTTTTTTTTTTTTTTTAAGGCAAATTCATGGTTACAGTATGAAGTCAATCTTCTTAGTTTATAAAATTCCTTTCTGAGTGATGATCCCTAATGATGCCGGATTAGATGTGTTGTCTTTTTTAAAAGAGAGGCAGTGACAGGATAAGACAGAAACATGAATTGTAAAATTTTCTTTCTGGAGCTTTTATAGTTAATAAGTAAACCTAATTATAACTCACCAACAATAAATTATGACAATATAAAGTTGATAACTACTAAAACGCAGCAAGTTTGCAGTGTTTTCTAGCAGCTATTGTGGGCTACTTTATGAAGGGTGTGAAGCAAAGATCAGTCAATCAAGTTAGGATGATGTTCATTTATAAGAGTTTTGGGGAAGACTAAAGGTATGGTTTAGGATTTGCCAGGTGGCTCAGTGGTAAAGAATCTGCCTGCCGATGCAGGGGATGCAGAAGACACAGGTTTGATCCTAGGGTCTGAAAGATCCCTTAGAGGAGGAAATGGCAACCTGCTCCAGTATTCTTGCCAGGAAAATTCCATGGAATGAAGAGCCTGGCAGGGGGAAACCCATAGAGTTGCAGAGAGTCAGACAGGACTGAGTATGCACAGCAGTAATAGCAACAAAGGTCTGGTTTAAAGTATAGTTCAATTAGAAACCTGATTCAGAGGAATGGTATGAGTCTGTCCATTGTTACTATTTGTCTTCTGTGTTAGACATGGTTTTATGTGCAAGTCTAAAGTTGTTGTTTAGTCGCTAAGTTGTGTTCAATTCTTTTGAGATCCCAGGAACTATAGTCTACCAGGCTCCTCTATCCATGGGATTTCCCAGGTGAGAATACTGGAATGGGTTGCCATTTCCTTCTCCAAGGAATCTTCTCAACCCAAGGATCGAACCCACGTCTCTTGCATTGGCAGGCAGCTTCCTTACCACGGAGCCACCAGGGAAGCCCAAGGCCAAAGTTGCAACTCACCACTTAACGAACTATTAACACAAAATTACAAGAAGGGACAGAGAGATCCTAGTTTTGTACTTCTACCTTCTAGCATTGTCATAAGAAAAAGTATAACTTATGGCATTATCTTTAGATAATGCTGCATGATTCCATCCCATTCTCACATGAAAACTGATAATCAACACGAATATTATATTGAAGAAGGAGTTTCAGCTGTCCCCTAGAGACTATCAAATTTACATATTTGTCTTAGAGAAAACTCACATGTGGGCTGTGGGTGTTTCAGTCTTACAGTCATGTCGGGCTTATGTGACCTCATGGACTGTAACCAACCAACCTCCTTTGTCCATGGAATTCTCCAGGCAAGAGTATTGGAGTGGGTTGCCTTCCCTTCTCCAGGGGATCTTCCCCATCCAGGGATCGAACATGGGTCTTATGCTTTGGCAGGAGGGTTCTTTACCATCTGAGACACCAGGGAAGCCCAGGCTAATTCTTTAAATAAATAAATAAATAAGGCTTCTTAGGTGGTGCTAGTGGTGAAGAACCTGCCTGCTAATGCAGGAGGTGTGGGTTCTTGGGTTGGGAAGATCCCTTGGAGGAAGGCATGGCAACCCACTCCAGTATTCTTGCCTAGAGGAATCTCAGGGACAGAGGAGCCTGGCGGGCTGCAGTCCATAGTGTTGCAAACAGTCGGACACGAATAAAGAGACTTAGCACACACACACACACACATTTGGACTGCCTCCTCTGTCCTTGGGATTCTCCAGGCATGAATACTGGAGTGGGTTGCTATGGCCTTGACCAGGAATTCTTCCCAAGCCAAGGATCGAACCCTCACCTAATATATCTACTGCATTAGGCAAGCGAGTTCTTTACAACTAGCACCACCTGGTAAGTCTATATATGTATTAATGTGTACCTAGAAGTTCTAATCTATAGTTTCATACAGTTTTATTTCTAGGCCCCTATCAATTATTTTAAACTTTTCTCATAGGTCTTCTTCCCTAATCATTTTTATTGCTCTACTCTGGACACATTCCAAGGCTTCCACAGTCTCTTAGTAATGGAATCACATGTACCAATAGTGATCTTTTTATGAGCAAAGCTGAATGGAATCTCACTTGTTTTTCCCTCTGCTGCAAGGACTCTGTGGGACTGTCAAGGAGAAAATAAATATTTGTTACTTCTGGTAACGAAAGAAGTATGTGACTCAGCAACACATGGGGAGCAGATGTGTTGAATAAGAGCCCACTCCTGTGCATCAGACCTGTCACTGAATGAAACTATAAATAGAGAAAAACTAGGGGAGAAGAAGCTGCATCCCTGATTCTGTTCAATCACATTGAAACTGGAAATACTAAAGCTTGGACTCTGGATGTATTGATGATTCTGCTTTATAAAGATGGCTGGTCAACCCATACTTAAGTGAGCCATGCGGCTGGAAAACAACTGTTCCTTTACCCCCACTACCATACACAAAGGCATTCTGAGCAGTAAGGATCCTTTGGCTGTTGAAACACATAGAAGTTCATATGGTGGCTATCTGGCTATAAAAATTGCTAAATTTGTCTTATTAGGTTGGCATCTCTGCCCTTTCCATTCTACCTTCCTAGCCTGGAGAAACTGGACTTGTTATAGCACCCTTCATAGGGGAGAGTGCTAAAATCTTTGTTGACCAAGCTGACCAAATGCAAAAGGCATTTTCTTCTGGATAGAAATGTGCCCCAACAAGTTGGCTCCATCTTTTCCCAGGCAAAAATGTTCCATTTGGGGACTGACAAGAAAGCTAGATTTGGATAAATAAGTATTTGAAAATGAAGAGTTTACTAAGGACAGCTACTTAGACCATAATCATCCATTTTGTAGGTGTTGATTCCCTAAAAATAGTACGCTTCTGATTTTGCAATATGACTTTTTCAAACTCATATTATTACATTGATATTCACATTAGGATATTTTTAAAAAAAAATTTATTTTAGATTGGAGTATAGTTGATGAACAATGTTGTGATAGTTTTAGGTGTACCACAAAGTGGTTCATATGTATGCGTATGTTATACATACATGTATACCATGTATAACAAAGTTATACATATGTATCATTGGGGGATTTTTTTATAACATTTGTATAATTCAGTGGAAAATACCTTTTCCCATCTCTTACTAATTTGCCAGATAAATGTTATATAAATATCAGAACTGACTGAAAAGAAGGCAGGGTGATTTGAGAGGTCATACGACAAAAGCCTGGGCTTCCCTGGTGGCTCAGCAATAAAGAGTGTGCCTGTCAATGCAGGAGATGTGGGTTCAGTCCTTGGGTTGGAAAGTCCCCTGGGGAAGGGAATGGCAACTCACTTCAGTATTCTTGCCTGGGAAATCCCGTGGACAGAGGAGCCTGCTGGACTAAAGTCCATGGGGTCACAAAAGAGTCAGACACAACTTAGTGACTAAACAATGATTATATTATCTATCTTCTTGAAGTCTAGGAGCCAGATTTGATCATTTATGTGTTCAACAGAACATTACTATATTGTGTATAACATATAGGCTCAGTGTATATTTGTCCAACTATACTAACAATTCTCTCACAGCTAGGCACTGTAGAATGAAATTTTGAAGCTTTCTACCCAAATCTAACTCAGGAGGGAGTGTTCTCCCAAGCTATCTCTTGGTCACTTTATGAGGAAGTTCTGTTTAGTTAGCTTGATAGGGAAAAAAAAAAAAATGAGAAGCCTAAATATTAAAAACAGTATTTTTCTGTTTATTTAAGCAGATTGCAAAATGTATCTTTATCAGTAAATTAAAATTTTAACCCTGGGCCCTGATAGCATATAGCATATGTTTATTTCCAAGTTGAAAATAGAGCAACAGCTAAATGAAATAACCGTGATGACTATATTATGATGGAACATATTCACTTTCTGAAACCAATCAGTCGCTGACACATTGCTTTGATAACTGTACTGCAATGAAAATTTGATAAGAATTTTTTCTATATTGTGCCATTTAGAAACTGCTGATTAACTCTCATATTATTTCGGTATAAGTCTCAGCTACAGGGCAGAATTGATTATAGTGGTATTCTTTCCTTTTTCTCTCTCCTCCCTGCTTTTTCTTTTTCACTTGCTAACAAGTCTGCTTATTCACTGAAAACTGCTAACACTTTGACCTCTTATTTGAGAATGTCTTACTGATAGACATGAGAAGGACAGATAATTTACAGAATGACCTAACTAAACTGCAATGCCAGGAAACCTAGCAGCCAGATTTGTCAACAGCAAATACCTGAGTTATTATCCTAGGAGGAGGAATTTTTGCTCCTCTGGACCATGGGTGATAGGCATTTTATAAGGTCTTTATCAAAATACAATAAAATTAAGATCAGTAAACCTTCAGTTAACTACAATCAGGAATAGTTTTATTTTTATTTTTTCTAGGGAAATCAAAACCAAAAAAAAATTATTTATAAAAATAAACTTTTCCTCTTATGTTTTACTGATTTTTGCAGTCCCCAGGTTTTCAGTCTCTTTGTAATATCATTCCAACCTCTCAATTTACTCCCCTTTCCTCTCTCTTTCTCTTTTTGTCTTTGGCACTAAGATCCCCTGAATGAATATCTCTCTCTTCCAATTTAGTGTACTATTCTACTGGCTTTACTTCAAATTTTGTTTGTTATTTTTTTAATTTTTATTTTTTTAACTACATGGGAAAGGAATAGACCTCTCACTGTATAATATAATACAGAATAATTATCCATGTACAAGTGAATTTCATACAGTGTAGAAACACACTCTAATTATTGCTCTTTGACATAAGATGCCTGGTCAAAATCAAAAATAATTTTTATTTTTTTAACTACATGGGAAAGGAATAGACCTCTCACTGTATAATATAATACAGAATAATTATCCATGTACAAGTGAATTTCATACAGTGTAGAAACACACTCTAATTATTGCTCTTTGACATAAGATGCCTGGTCAAAATCAAAAATAATTTTTATTTTTTTAACTACATGGGAAAGGAATAGACCTCTCACTGTATAATATAATACAGAATAATTATCCATGTACAAGTGAATTTCATACAGTGTAGAAACACACTCTAATTATTGCTCTTTGACATAAGATGCCTGGTCAAAATCAAAAATAATTTTTATTTTTTTAACTACATGGGAAAGGAATAGACCTCTCACTGTATAATATAATACAGAATAATTATCCATGTACAAGTGAATTTCATACAGTGTAGAAACACACTCTAATTATTGCTCTTTGACATAAGATGCCTGGTCAAAATCAAAAATAATTTTTATTTTTTTAACTACATGGGAAAGGAATAGACCTCTCACTGTATAATATAATACAGAATAATTATCCATGTACAAGTGAATTTCATACAGTGTAGAAACACACTCTAATTATTGCTCTTTGACATAAGATGCCTGGTCAAAATCAAAAATAATTTTTATTTTTTTAACTACATGGGAAAGGAATAGACCTCTCACTGTATAATATAATACAGAATAATTATCCATGTACAAGTGAATTTCATACAGTGTAGAAACACACTCTAATTATTGCTCTTTGACATAAGATGCCTGGTCAAAATCAAAAGTTTTACTTGCAGTTTTAATGACTGTTGTATTTTTCTCTTAAGAATGGATTCCCTTTGTTTTTTCCACTGCTTTATTTTTTGCTGTTTTATTTTTAGGGATTGATAGATTACCAAACCTTTCTGGTATATACACGTGCTTTCTTATACCCTAATATTCTGTGGTGTACAATGTGCATCATCACCAATTCCCCATTTGTCATCTGTCTTGTCCTAAACCAAGTCTTGCCCATGTTAAAAATTCTATAACTGCCATCATCTTGGAAATGTCATGACATTCATGGATCAATAAAATCCTTTCCCAGAGAGGATGAGAAATATATGAAAAGAGCTTACTAATTTCAAAGGGTTTCTTTTAAAGGTTCAATGGATGAATAAGAGATTTGTTTGAGAGTGATTTCAGGGAGTGAGTATTGGATGAGAGAGTAGGATGAAACTGACAAGGTAGGTTACAGAAGTGATAGAATAGGGAAGAAAGGAAGTTCAATTTGAGATGCCTACAAAGTTTTTTTCAGCCTAGAGATTGTTTTCTGTACAGGAATGCAAGTGAAAGGACTGCGAGGTATTGAGGCTCTTCAGTAGCCATCACATCTCTGCAGTACAGGAGGCCACACCAGGATATAATGAGGTGGTTTGTATGCAGTGTGTGTGACAGAGAAAATCAGCTCACCAAATGACTTTTTTTTGTTGTTGTTGTTGGGGTGATGATTTACAGTGAGGGGGCAGTTCTGTGAATTTGAGGGAACATAAGGATGCAGGAAGGAGCAGTGTGTGTCCAGGGAATTGAATAGAAAACAACAACAAAAAAGGATTTTGTTATCTGTGCCCTCAATGTCACCCTAGAGCAAATGAGGAAAGGAAAGAATTGTATGATAAAGGCTGTGACATCAGAAGGATGAGCAAAGTAATTTTATAGTTATAGTTAGAAAATCATTAAAGTCTGATGTTTAATAGGTAGCTGAAATGAAGAAGGTAAGCAGAATGTCAAGGTCCTTTTAAACAGCTGAAAGATTACTAAACAAATCAAAGGTTCTGGCAGCTTCTCAGACACTCACAGGCTAGAAAATTCAGAGCAACAAGGTGTATGGGGTTTCTTTTTTCCTTTTCTGAAACAAAAGGAAATTTGAACAAAAAGTATGTGACAACAAAGCTATATGCTGTAATATGCATGATGAGACCTTTAAAATTTATCCATTTTATAAAATAAAATGTAAATATTTTATTTTATTATATTATATGGATTTCAGTAGGAGCAATTTAGATAGTTGGGCTTTTTCAGAGAAGTAATAAAAGAATCAAAGTCAAGCAGAAACATAAGACAGTCTCAAAATCCAAGATTTTCTCCAAGAGGCAAAATTAATATTCATTTTTTATTTTAATTAAAGATTATAAAACATATGCTCTCCTACAGATACATTACTGATTAATGATGTATTGCAAATTAATTTCTAGATTTTTGGAAGAATTTAGAAAATTAACAATTGGATTAAAATTAACTTTCAGTTTCCCAAGGTAACATAAATGTCGATAGAAATTTTGCTTTTCTGTCACTCAATAAGTGGAAGTATTTTTAATTTCAGAAGAGACTCTGTTGTAAAAAATAAGTGTTATTTCTTACCCTTTTACTCCTTTGTTAAAAATAAAACTGTAAGAAATTTTGTTAGCATTTTAAATTCTATTTGAATCAATACTATACATTATCAATGAAGATATACTTGCAATATTATATAAGGCAGAAGGGCTTAACTTTGATAGGTACTGTGGTATATTTTGCTTCTTAATTTGGTTAAACAAAGAATTATATTTCCAGAATCCCCTCCCATGTACAGCACTGGTGGAAAGTTGGCTAAAAGAGGAATGAACATGTGCAAAGTTGGGTAGATAAATGTATTAACAATAGCCCAGACTCTCTGAAGGTCATTTTGTGGTCAGATGCCATTGCAGATAGATACAAAGGTACCCAGTAGGTTGTAGCTGGTCTTTTCTTTCCTCTTCTAGGTGCCCAGCTCTTCTCAACTACCATCCTATTGACCAGCAGTGGGTTGAGTTGCTAAGTCTTGTCTGACTCTTTGAACCCCATGGACCATAGCCCACCAGGCTCTTCTGTCCATGGGATTTTTCAGGCAAGAATACTGGAGTGGGCTGCCAATTCCTTCTCCAGGGGATCTTCCCTGCCCAGGAATTGAATCTGGATCTCCTGCATTGCAGGTGGATTCTTTACCAACTGAACCACTAGGGAAGCATCACTGAAGGGGGATTAAACCAAATTCTCAACCTTCCATACATCTTCCCATGAGCTATTCCTTGGTGGGTCCACTTTTAAAGTTAGAAGTGGTTGGCTTAGTAGGCTGGTAGATTGTGGTAACTCTTTCTCTGAACTTCCACATCCAGTATCCAGTCTTTGCTTCCCTAATTCCTCCCACAGTTGAGCATGTTGCTACTTCCATAATATAATTAAACTCATTGGTAATTCTTTTGCTCTGACTGGTGCAAACAGTAATGCTATTGTTTCTGTTGGAAGTAACTATGCAGATTGTATTATTGCTTCTAATTATTTACCCCTTCCTGTGTCCAAACCCTTTTCCTGTATCCCAGTTACTCCCAATAGAGACAAAACATTTGCCCTACTTCATGATGGGATTGGCCAGGTAGTTGTCAAATGAAATGTGGTGGGCAGGAAAGTGTAGAGTTTAAATGTTAAGAGGCCATGTGTTGCTGTTTATCCTGTTGCCATTGCCATGAATAAAACACACACTGGAAATATTCTCTGTTCCTGAAGAATAAGTCTGGATATTCTTCAGATATACACTCTCAAGGAACTAACTCAGAAATCTCTGATAATGATAATAAATGCAACTGAACTTTTGGGTTGTTTGCTATGTGGCAATAGCTAACTGATACAACAAGGAAGAATATAGGTAGTGATTCATTAATTACTTTTTACAGGCTTACAACTGTTGATCACTATGGCAGATTGTGAATTCAAAATGGGCCATAGCAGTATTTCTGATCCTTTAAGCTCTTTCAGAATCTTGCCAGGTCCTGCCAAGATTTGGAATGTATTTCTCCTTCCCATGGAAATGAGTGCTACCACTCTAAATAGTATAGGGCTGAAGGCATGCTTTGTGATGTCCAAGGTTAGATCGTAACAAAATGGTAGGACTTCTACCTAGTCTTCTCTCTCTCTCTCTCTCTGTTTTCAGGACATTAGCCTTTTAATTCAGTCACCACGTTCTGAGGAAGTCCCAAGCACACGGGGAAGCCATTGTAGATATTTTGATCAAGTTCAGTTCAGTTCAGTCGCTCAGTCGTGTCCGACTTTTTGCGACCCCATGAATCACAGCACGCCAGGCCTCCCTGTCCATCACCAACTTCCGGAGTTCACTCAGACTCATGTTCATCAAGTCCGTGATGCCATCCAGCCATCTCATCCTCGGTCGTCCCCTTCTCCTGCCCCCAATCCCTCCCAGCATCAGAGTCTTTTCCAATGAGTCAACTCGTTGCATGAGGTGGCCAAAGTACTGGAGTTTCAGCTTTAGCATCATTCCTTCCAAAGAAATCCCAGGGTTGATCTCCTTCAGAATGGACTGGTTGGATCTCCTTGCAG
>SJYT01069703.1:160526-229803 GCA_006410635.1 Cephalophus harveyi
CTCCTTCCCTATGCTCCCAATAAGACTGTTTAGCATATTTTTTCTTACATCTTTCTTGAGTTTATTGAAATAATATGGAATGGTAATTTTAAATGATTTAAAACATTTTTACAATGTACTCTACATCAAAAATAATACTTTACTTAATTGAGTTAAATATTAGTGGCAAGTAAATTTTTAAAAATAGGTATTTAGATGTTTAATTTTAACTATGCTTTTCTGTGCTGTTTAACTTTTTTTGGGGTAGATAATTTAACTTTCTGTGTGTGTGTGTGTGTGTTCTCAATCATGTAGGACTCTCTGTATGAGATTATAAGATTTCCTCTTTGATTTTAGAATTCAGAGATTTCACACACATGTGTGTGTGTGTTTTTAACCATCCTGACAAAAATTTTTGATCTGAAAACTATAATGTTCTTCTCAGGAAAAAGATATATATATAAAAGTTACTACTGTTACTCTCTTCCATTTTTCTTCCTACTCTGAAACTGCATTATTTGAATATTAGATACCATTCATCTATCTTGCTTCAGATTTCATTTTATATTTTTTTCTATTCTTTTGCCAAGTGTGCTAGAATAACTTTTTGCTTTGTCTAAAATTATTATTTTTGTATGCCAGTTCTGTATTTGCTTCCTTCATAAGTGGTCAGATACTTTTTGTCAGGTTTGTTTTAATTCTAGTTGGTTCCGAAGTACACAGCATGGAATTAATCGTAAACTTTGGATCATAATCAGCTATCAATGCAAATATGTTTTCATTTATTTATGAAATAGTAAATTAATTTTGATGATAAGCACACATTGAACCCACTACCTAAGGCAAAAGTGAGAACTTTGAAAGTAACCTATATCTATCCATATAGTCACCTCATCCCATCCCTCTGTTTTCATTTGAGATTGTAATCAGCTTGAATCCTCCTGTGTTCATTCTGTTTGATTTCCTTTTTATTGCCTCTCTGATTCCAAAGGCACATATTTTTAAATTTTAGTTGTTTTAACTTTGGAAACTTTTTTCACCTTGCTATATAAATGAAATTTATGTGTATAATAATAAGAGTTTTAAAAGTTGTGTTTGCAACAACTAGACCTGTTTGCACTTAATTTTTGTACCTGATGTGTTAGGGATGCAATTTAATTTTCATTCTGTGTATGATTTTTTTTGTTGTTAATCTTACCTTATTGAAAAGTTAATGCTTTCCCCCACTGAACTGACATACCACCTCTGTCATATGTAAAAGTTTTATGGAAAATGCGTTTTTATTTTCCCCCTTTGCTGTTTTGTTCCATGGTTCATTTTGTGAATACCATCCTGTCTTCATTGTTAAGGCTTCATAATAATCTCTGTACCGAAACAGTAAGTTTGCTCTTCTTCCAGTGTGCTTTGGTAGCTTCCTTAGAAAGTTTAGAATAACTTTACCAAGTTCTCTGAAAAACCCCGTTTGAAGTTTTTTTTTTTTTTTCCTTCAGTAATTTTATTGACCCTGTAGACCAGTTTGGAACTTCTAACATCTTTTATGATATTGAGTCTTTCTATTCATGAACAGGGTGTATTTTTTTTTTTTTTTAATTTAGCTCTACTTTAATATTTTTGTTGTTTAGTTGCTAAGTCATGTCCAACTCTTTTGCAACCCCATGGGCTGTAACCCGCCAGCCTCCTCTGTCCATGAGATTTCCTGGGCGAGAATACTGCAATAGGTTGCCGTTTACTTCTCCAGGGGACCTTCCTGATCCAGGGGTTAAACCTGCATCTCCTGCATTGCAGGTGGATTCTTTACCACTGGCACCCCACTCCAATACTCTTGCCTGGAAAATCCCATGGACAGAGGAGCCTCTGGTAGGCTGCAGTCCATGGGGCCGCCAAGAGTTGGTCACGACTGAGCAACTTCACTTTCACTTTTCACTTTCATGCATTGGAGAAGGAAATGGCAGCCCACTCCAGTGTTCTTGCCTGGAGAATCCCAGGGACGGGGGAGCCTGGTGGGCTGCCATCTATGGGGTCGCGCAGAGTCGGACACGACTGAAGTGACTTAGCAGTACCTGTAGCAAGCCGCCTTAGATCTTTAATATTTTTTACTTGATTTATGATTTTCACAGTAGAATTCATGTACATTATTTGCCCTATATAGGTGATACTTTCCATTAACAATATTATAAAGTGCTTTAAAATGTTTGTTACTGGTGTGTGTTCTAAAGGAGATCAGTCCTAGGTGTTCTTTGGAAGGACTGATGCTAAAGCTGAAACTCCAATACTTTGGCCACCTCATGTGAAGAGTTGACTCATTGGAAAAGACTCTGATGCTGGGAAGGATTGGGGGCGTGAGGAGAAGGGGACAACAGAGGATGAGATGGCTGGATGGCATCACCGACTCGATGGACATGAGTTTGAGTGAACTCCGGGAGTTGGTGATGGACAGGGAGGCCTGATGTGCTGCAGTTCATGGGGTCGCAAAGAGTGGGACACGACTGAGCGACTGGACTGAACTGAACTGGTGTGTGTGAATGCAGCTGACTTTCGTAGATTGATTTTATATCTTGCCACTTTGCTAAAATTTTTTCTGATATTTTTTGAGAGATGTTTTTGGATTTTTTATATAAAGATTGTGTAAATAAATCATGATAATTTTATTTACAATTTTTATGCTTATAGTTCATTTTTTTTTGTATTAGCTAAGACGTCTGATAAATGTTTAGAAGTGATGATGGTGGATGTTTCTATTTTATTGCTAATTTTAAAAGGACAGTTCTTACTTTGGTAGCTGATATACTACTACTTTTTTTTTTTTTAGATTAAAGTTTTAATTATTTTTGGTTGTGCAGGGTCTTTGTTGCTGTTCTTGAGCTTCCTCTTCTTGTGGCTGCAAGTTGGGGCTACTCTCTGTTGTGTGTACAGGCTTCTCACTGCAGTGACTTTTCTTGTTGTGGAGCACAGGGTCTAGGCGTACAGGATTCAGTAATTGCAGCACGAAGGCTCAGTAGTTGTGGCGCACGGGCTTAGTTGCTCTGCGGCATGTGGCATCTTTCCAACCCAGGGATCACACCCGAGTTCCCTGCATTGGCCACCAGGGAAGAATGGTCCCTGGAAGAATGGTGTACTTCTAAAGTGTTTTTCTTGGGCATATACATAACTGTTGTAAGGTATTGCTAAATGGTTATTCAGAATGATTGTACCTTCCCATCAGGAATGCATGAGAGTTCCAGTTGTCTATATCTTTGTAACACTGTTATCAACTTTTATATGTTAGCAATTTTAGTAAGTAGTGGTACTTCATTGTGATGTCAGTATATGTTTCCCGATTGAGTGTGGTTTTGAACACCTTTTCATGTACTTATTGGCTATTTTTTGGATGATTTTCAAGTATTGTTTCTCATATTATTTAGGTTTACATTCTCACAGGATCAGCAATAACAAAAGCTACTTATTTTTCGAAGTCTGAAGATGACAAAAAAGTTAAAGATGTTCCCAGAGGTAAAAACATTTATGGGCCAGTACTATATGCATACAAAACAAAGTGAAGTTGCACAATTTTTCCTACATTTTATATTTTTTCTAGTAATGCCTCATAAAAAGGCTCCCTGCTAATGAAGAGGCTTTTCTTCTTCATGCCTCAAACTAACGCCAAATTAATCTCTTTATTAATTAATTACACGCAAAATAATAATTATGATGTCTATTTTGTTCCATAGGGTACAAAAATACTTTCACATTGTAGTTGGCTTGGAAGTTTGGAGAGAACTTGGGGTACCAGTGATGGGGTGGGATAAACTGTGGACAGGTAAGCAATTAAGTAGAGAAAGACGTTTCTTATGGTTTTTGGTCCATGTTGGAACAAGACAGAAGATTAGCTTGTTTTGAACTAGAAACTTCTTATTTGTTGGGTTTTTGTTGGTGTTGTCCAGCCTGGAAGTGGGTCTGTTGGGCTGAGTGGCACTAGCTTTGAGGGCAGGATTGACTGTGGAGCTGAGAGCTAGATCCTAGGTAAAGAGGAAGGATACGGGAGAGGATATGGAAAGAGGGATCAGGAATGAAGAACCATTAGTGGCCAGGATCTGATGCTGAGCTTGTACTAATGTGAGAACCAACCATACACTTGCATATACATAAGTTTATGCATCATAATTTGAACCAGGGTACATGCAAAATCAAATGTTACCTTTGTTTGAGATGGAGCTACAGAAACAAGCTTGGACTCGGGGTGTGGGTCTTTCTGTATCCTCCACGGAGGCCTCTGAGCTGGTCTTGGCACTTCAGAAAGAGGACCCCTGAAGTCTTCCCATAAAGCTTTAAAGAAATTGGTCAGGACAGGGCCAAGGAAGCGTGTTGAAAAGAAATTAGCATCAGTCCACTGCCTCAGGTCTAAAATGACCGGTTTGGGAGGCAGAGAGGCCTGCCTCTCTGCGCAGGCCTCTGTTCTCATTGCTCCATACAGATTCTCAGAACTGAATTCCAGACTTCTTCCCCAGTGGACTGGGATTTCAAGTTGATAATAAAACTGCAGAACTAATAGAACTGATTATTTCCATTCCTGCTAGTGGCTTCAGAGGGAGGGCTCTAGTGCGCCTGAGCGTCTGAGGCTGCGATGGGGTAGAGAAGGCAGCAAGTGAGCATATTTGGTGGTTCACTTGTAGTTATGAACCATTAACCATTCTAGTGTTGATAGGTTAATTGGTTATCTTTTTATATGTTTATGAACCATTGTTTTTTTCCCTGTGGAATTCACATTTGTTTCTGGTTGTTTGGGTGGGGGGAGGGGGAGTTGTTTTACTTTTTCCTTTTTGATTTGAAGGAATTCTTTATAGTTTAAATACTATTTTTTTCCCTCAACTTACATATCTTGGAGATGTTTTTTTCCATTTTCAACATTTTTCTTGCTCCCTTTGTGTTTTTCTTCCATGAATAGGAGTCCATTTTTATTTAATCTCATATGTAGTTCAGTTCAGTCACTCAGGTGTGTCCGACTCTTTGCGACCCCATGGACTGCAGCACGCCAGGCCTCTCTGTCTGTTACAAACTCCCAGAGTACACTCAGACTCATGTCCATTAAGTCAGTGATGCCATCCAACCATCTTATCCTCTGTTGTCCCGTTTTTCTCTTGCTTTCAGTCTTTCCTAGCATCAGGGTCTTTTCCAATGAGTCAGTTCTCCGCATCAGGTGGTCAAAGTATTGGAGTTTCAGCTTCAGTATCAGTCCTTCCAATGAATATTCAGGACTGATTTCTTTAGGATGGACTAGTTGGATCTCCTTGCAGTAAGGGGCTCTCGGGAATCTTCTCCACCACCACAGTTCAAAAGCATCTTCAGTGCTCAACTTTCTTTAAAGTTCAACTCTCATATCCATGCATGACTACTGGAAAAACCATATCTTTGACTAGACAGATCTTTGTTGGGAAAGTAATGACTCTGCTTTTTAATATGCTGTTTAGATTGGTCATAACTTTCCTTCCAAGGAGTAAATGTCTTTTAATTTCATGGCTGCAGTCACCACCTGCAGTGATTTTGTTACCCCCCAAAATAAAGTCAGCCATTGTTTCCACTGTTTCCCCATCTATTTGCTATGAAGTGATGGGACCGGATGCCATGATCTTCGTTTTTTGAATGTTGAGCTTTAAGCCAACTAGTTCACTCTCCTCTTTCACATTTATCAAGAGGCTTTTTAGTTCTTCTTCACTTACTGCTATAAGGATGATGTCATCCACATACCTGAGGTTATTGATATTTCTCCTGGCAATCTTGATTCCAGCTTGTACTCCATCCAGCCCACCGTTTCTCATGATGTACTCTGCATATAAGTTAAATAAGCAGGGTGACAGTATACAGCCTTGAGGTACTCCTTTTCCTATTTGGAACCAGTCTGTTGTTCCATGTCCAGTTCTAACTGTTGCTTCCTGACCTGCATACAGGTTTCTCAAGAGGCAGGTCATATGGTCTGGTATTCCCATCTCTTTCAGAATTTTCCACAATTTATTGTGATCCATACAGTCAAAGGCTTTGGCATAGTCAATAAAGCATAAATAGATGTTTTTCTGGAACTCTCCTGCTTTTTCGATGGTCCAGCGGATGTTGGCAATTTGATCTCTGGTTCCTCTGCCTTTTCTAAATACAGCTTGAACATCTGGAAGTTCACTGTTCACATATTGGTGAAGCCTGGCTTGGAGAATTTTGAGCATTACTTTACTAGTGTGTGAGATGAGTGCAATTGTGTGGTAGTTTGACATCGTTTGGTATTGCCTTTGTTTGGGATTGGAGTGAAAGCTGACCTTTTCCAGTCCTGTGGCCACTGCTAAGTTTCCAAATTTGCTGGCATATTGAGTGCAGCACTTTCACAGCATCATCTTTCAGGATTTGAAACAGCTCCACTGGAATTCCATCACCTCCACTAGTTTTGTTCATAATGAAGCTTCCTAAGGCCCACTTGACTTCACCTTTCAGGATGTCTGGCTCTAGGTGAGTGACCACACCATCTTGATTATCTGGGTCGTGAAGATCTTTTTTGTACAGTCCTGTGTATTCTTGTCACCTTTTGTTAATATCTTCTGCTTCTGTTAGGTCCCTACTATTTCTATCCTTTATTGAGCCCATCTTTGCATGAAATGTTCCCTTGGTATCTCTAATGATGCGTGGGTCGTGTTGGAGAGGTCTGACAGATTGTGGTCCACTAGTAACTTAGATGTAACCAAAATTAAAAAAAATATATCAGAATAACAAGGTTAATTTAATTTGACAGATGGTAGTTTTTATAGAAGCTCTATTGGCATTTTCAGCTTCAACCAAGGAAAGTAATGTATATATATCAGCATTATTCTTACAAAATATGGTTATTAAACATACAGAGTAGATTTTATTGCTGTTGTCATCTATATTCCATCTGTAACCTCAGTACTTATTTGATAGCATTTGTTCTAGAGTAGTGGTCTCAGCCTTTTTGTTGTCAAAAATCTTCAGAGACGTGCCCCCAGGTTTGATCATAGTTTAAAACTTTATTTTGCTGTACTTCAGTAAATGTATTATACTTATTCCAGTATCTCCTCTGAACAGGTTTTGTGATTTAGTGTAGAGCGGAATACACTTGTTATGAATAAGAGATAAACAATTGTACCTTACTTTTAAGTTAATCCTGAATACGTATTATTTGTTGAAACTTGTCAATTTTGCTATGAGCACGTCTTAGTGCCTGGATAATCAGGAGGGTGGGATACTACTGAACAGTGTGGTAACTGCTTTTGCAGACACCATGGGACAGTATTGTTGTACTGGAGGAATAATCGCATTCTAATTACTGCCACCTCCCTTAAGAGTTGTTGAATTTTGTTGTGGTGAAGGTTTCAGATCTTTTCGAGTGTGCTGCCAAAAATGCTTAGTATTTAAACACGTACTACAAACACAGGGAAGTTGAGAATTGATGGGTAAGAAGACAGTCTCAAGTAGGCCTAGGTATGGGCAAGATTTTTGCTTGTCAGATTTTGCTGTGTATTTACAGTACATATATTTAAAGTATGTACATTTGGGCTATACAGCATACTAAAGTTTGGTTGCTAATACCACGGACTGTGTGTTTACTTAACTGTAGGAGTTTTTCAAGATTTGGTCTTTGGTTTTCTGCTTTCTACTTTGCAAGCTTTGAGTGTTTATGTAATTTGTCGTTTGTATATGTTCATTACTACCAAATTTGTATTTTCAAAATAATTTAAAACTTTCACCCTCACATAAACTCTTGTCTCATGTTTTCAGTTGCATTTCTGCTTAGATATCCAGTTATCTCTCATTATCATGTCCATCTATTCATTTATTCTTTTTTTAAGCAGATAGGTATAAACAATACACTATAAAATAGCTTATAGTTTGGTGGTGGTGGGAGCCAGAAATGCATACATTATATTAAAAGTTAAGTGAAGTATATGGAACTTCCCTGGTGGCTCAGACAGTTAAGAATCCTGCTGCCATGCAGGAGTCTTGAGTTCGATCCCTGGGTTGAGAATATTCCCTGGAGAAGGGAATGGCTACTCACTCCAGTATTCTTGCCTGGAGAATACCAAGGACAAAGAAGCCCAGTGGGCTGCAGTCCATGGGATCGCGAAGAGTCAGACATGACTGAGCAACTGATGCTTTTACTTCTTTCCTTAAGTGAGGTTTATACAGGATATATTGCTAGGACCAAGGAAAGGATCTAAGAACAGGAAAGACCTCACAGAGGAGGTGATGTTGAAGATGTATAGGGAGATGGATTGTATCATTTGAAGCAAAGAGAAATCCATGAGCAGAACAAACAACAATTTGGTGCCTTGGTGTATCTATAAATAGCTATATGTGACTGGCTGTAGCATAATATATAATACTCTCTGGCTGCTCCTTCCTCTCATCCTTATCCCCTGGCAACCTAAGGTTCATTCTTTAAGTCTGTGAGTCTGTTTTTGTTTTGTGAATAAGTTAAATGCAAGGTCTGCTGTATATTTTTGGTGGTTTTTTTTTTTTTTTAATCTAAATGAAACAGTGAAAGACTAAATATTTAGTCTTTTCCTTTGGTTTCTGTCACAGAAATTTGCTGCCTTTTGTATGTTAATGAGATAACTCCTGGTTGGGGGGGACTAGATTGCTTCAGGATGAGAGCTTTGCTTCAGAAAAAACAGCCACTATGATTAGAGCCTACTCCCCTGTCCAAGGAGGAAAGAGGGACTAGAGGTTGAGTCCAGTCACCAGTAGCCAACAATGTAATGCATCGTGCCTACATAATGAAGTCTCTAGTGCCTTGTACACTTTTAGTAAGTGCTCAGTAAGTGGCGGTTCTAAGAAAAAACCAACCGTATATGGTTAATTTTCCCCTTCTTGATTGTTTTTGAGACTTCTCTCTTAAAAATACAGAATTGTATCAATAATATATTATTAGGATACAAAAATTGCTTTTAAGGAAGTTGATTGTATGAGTAAGAGTCCAGTTAGGACATAGAAACTATACAGTAATATGAATGGGGAAAGTTTAATATAAAGAAATATTGACTAGTAACAAATGATAAAGTGTTATCATTTGAATTATCATTTAAAGAACTCTAAAGAATAGAGGAAGAAATATGTTTGGGAGAGGTCTCACCGAGCCCCGAGACTGAGATTCACTTCTTATTGAAGAAGTTATGATTGAAGCCCACTGGATGGAGGGCATGTGTTCTGAGTTGCTGGAGCCTGGACACTTATGTAAAAGACCCATATATCGGTCCGGGAAAGAAAGTGGTATAGCGCACATGCTTTATTAAACCTAGCCGTATGTATAGAATAATGCAGTTTCTAATAGTCAATAGTGAAAATGTTAACGGCTCATTCGTGTCCTACTCTTTGCGGCCCCGTAGTCTGTCCATGATATTCTCCAGTCAAGAATACAGGAATGGGTTGCCATTCCCTTCTCCAGGGGATCTTCCCCACCCAGGGATCAAACCCTGATCTCCTGCATTGCAGGCAGATTCTTTACCATCTGAGCTACCAGGGAAGCTCAGTCAATAGGATATACTGTATTTGTAATTAGGATGACCAAATACTGTATTTGGTTTAAGAAATTGTTTGTGACACATAGAGCTGCCAGGAGTTATATGGTATTCTAGTTTGAAAGTTCTACTTAGAGCATGCTAATTTTGCTCTATTAGTTTAAGGGATTTTTTTTTTTGGACTGGAAATTAATAAAAATTTAAGTACAGAAACCAAGAGACACACAAAGATTTAATTGGGCAAGGGAGAAATATATTAGGATTCAACCAAATCATTAGCATCAAAAACAAGTTAAAGATACACTTGATTTAAACTGTAGAGATCTCAGTTCACAGATACGAGTTGATTCATGACAGTTTTGTTTACCCACATTTTCCAGAATATAATCATTCTAATTTAAAAACACACTGTTCCAAAAGATTTTGCAAGTTGGGTTTTTGTAACTCTAAATGCATGTTCCCATAGAAACCATGTTTCATGGTATTAGATTTTTGTTTGGCCTAGAAATGTATTTAACTCTGTGTGAACTTAGCTTATCACTCTGGGTCAGGAAGATCCCCTGGAGTAGGAAATGGCTATCCTCTTCAGTATTCTCCTCTGGAGAATCCCATGGACAGAGGAGCCTGGTGGGCTACAAGTCCATGGGGTCACAAAGAGTTCGACACGACTTAGAGACTAAGGACACACACACAAAACAGTATATTTTGGGGAAACTGTTTAGTTTCTAATTCTGTTGCATATCTTTTGTCTGCCAGTTAATAGGGATAGAGGGTTCTCTTCAGGGCATGGACATCATGCAGATGTTAGACTGGTTAAAGGGCTGCAGTAGGGGTATGAACTCTGAAGGGAGGAATGATGGAAACTTTTATTGAGGATGAGCAAAGTGTCTTATTTCTTCACCTTATTCTTCTTTGTTTTTTTTAGATTACGTAGTGCTTAAGGTTGTAGATCTGGATTCTATAAAAACGTGGGGAAAGACTTTAAGTTCAGAATTTCTGAGATTTCTAAGGCTAAATGTAAATAGTGAAGAATACAAAAAGCATACTTTTAGATTTATACATCCATAAAGGTATGGGATTATTTTAATACTGAAGTGCTGTTAACCCAAAAAGATTGAGATGAACCTTAACTCTCTGGCAGTAGAAAATAAAAGATAGCACAACTATTCTTGAGATTAATATGTAGATTATTTGAATTAGGAAATTGCAACAATACTGTACTATACACTCCCCTTCAGGCAGGATGGACATTACCAGGACTAGGCAATAAGGCCTTCTGTGAACTTCTCAGTGCAATGTAGGAAAGTGTAGAAAGGTTGCTAAGCAGTTGGGCGTGATTTATACACGCTTCTTGTTCCCTTCTCCAGTTTAATTTGTACCTTTTTCCTGTGGATGAGTTCAAGCCCTGTGAGGTGACTTACTCCAGTTCACCCCTGCAAACTGTGGTTTTCATTTATTTGGTCAGTATTTATTGTGTTTCTACCACATGCCCGACACTGTACTACTTAGTTACCAGGAACACAGTGATGAGGGAAATAGACATCCTGTGTTCTTTTCGGTATAGAGTCTGATGATTAATCATTATATATTATTGCAGTCTGTGGTGCTGGAGAAACCTCTGACCTTACCAGAAGCAATTGAATATCCTCAGACCTTTGAATTAGGAAGCAGAATAGTATTGTGTCTGCCCTGAATGGAAGAGGAAGCGCAAGAGGGGAAAGCAGTGTAAGGTCAAGCTAGAAATAGCTGGGGAATATAAAGGGCCCTTTAAGCTGTGAGAAGGATCGCACTGTAGGTAAATTCCTCAGAGAGGTCATATGAAGGTGCACATATATTATTTGAGGTATATATATGAAGAGAAATGAAAGGTTGTCATGTTGTTCTCCTTGAAATTATGGATTAAAAAAAATACAAGATTTATGAAGATTTTTTTTTTTCTTATATATCTGGTTAGAGGCAGGTTTGGGTCTTACAATGAGCTACATGAAGGATATATAATGTACTTGAAATTATCTGTCAGTGAACTTTGAAATGTTTTCATTTGGTTCCTAGCAATGCTAATTCTGAAATTTAAGTCATGTGATTTTGAAGTTGATGAATGCTTTGGGATTTCCTATCAAATTGGGTTTTTTTTTTTTTCCTTGGAAATGTTTAAAGTTTTTTTTAGAGGTTCTTAGGAGAGTTACCATTTTTTCGCCTGAAGATGGAAACCTTTGTCTTCTTGCTTTTGCATAAACTGTTTTATTTATATTTAGAAATTCAGTCAAAGGAACCGAAGACTGACTTATGAGTCACTCACCCCTTAACACAGAAAGCTTTCCTGCCTTGTGGTCATCAGTGCTCCAGTTCTTTTGTACCACTTTCTTCTATCAAAGTGTTTAATGTCAACATGGTAATGGATTTTGGGGCTGAGTATTTATTTTTTTTACTACATCTTTAATCTCCAGAATCAGATACCATGGAGAAAATGTGGGAGACACATGGACTGTGGAATTTGAAAAATTAGACAATCATTTCTGCGTTTGTACTTCTTCAGTTCAGTTTAGTTCAGTCGCTCAGTCGTGTCCGACTCTTTGCGACCCCATGAATCTCAGCACGCCAGGCCTCCCTGTCCATCACCATCTCTCGGAGTTCACTCAGACTCATGTCCATCGAGTCTGTGATGCCATCCAGCCATCTCATCCTCGGTCGTCCCCTTCTTCTCCTGCCCCCAATCCCTCCCAGCATCAGAGTCTTTTCCAGTGAGTCAACTCTTCGCATGAGGTGGCCAAACTTCTTAGTCTCTAAATATGTTATTCGTTATAAAATGAGAGTGATTTTCTAGAGGATTTGTGTGTGTGCATGTGTGCATATATTATTTGAGATTATATACCAAAAACATTTAACAGTCTGGCATGCAGTAAGAGCATAATAAATATTTGTATTCTTTTTTTGCCTTAAGTCAGTGATCCTTTTTTGCATTTTCAAGAAATTATGCCAATGTAAATATGCTGTAGTCTTACTTAAATAGATTTAAAACAGACCCAGTATTATATAGGATATAGGATCAACAGGGGAAGGAAAGAATTCTCTGAAACACTCTGATCCATACTTTATATTGAAGTTACTGGTACCTTCTTCTCCTTGAAATGCACAGTATTGGATTTTACACGTAGTAGGTACTTAAGGATGTCGTCACTCAGTAAAAATAACATCAATGAAGAAATCTGAAGGCCTGTAGATAGTCTGGGCTTGTTCGCTTACTGATCTTTGTGGTGTTTGCAAACCACTGAATCTCTTTGAACATTGTGTCTTGCCCTTCTTGATTCAGCAGTGTCAACAGGTTACAGCCACCTCCTTATACTGTTCAGTTCAGTTCAGTCTCCCAGTCGTGTCCAACTCTTTGCAACCCCATGAACCGCAGCAGGCCAGGCCTCCCTGTCCATCATCAACTCCTGGAGTTTACCCAAACCCATGTCCATTGAGTTGGGGATGCCATCTAACTATCTCATCCTCTGTTATCCCCTTCTTCTCCTGCCCTCAATCTTTCCCAACATCAGGGTCTTTTCAGAAGAGTCAGCTCTTCGCATCAGGTGGCCAAAGTATTGGAGTTTCAGCTTCAACATCAGTCCTTCCAATGAACACCCAGGACTGATCTCCTTTAGGATGGACTGGTTGGATCTCCTTGCAGTCCAAGGGGCTCTCAAGAGTCTTCTCCAACACCACAGTTCAAAAGCATCAATTCTTCAGCACTCAGCTTTCTCTATAGTCCAACTCTCACATCCATACATGACCACAGGAAAAACCATAGCCTTGACTAGACGGACCTTTGTTGGCAAAGTAGTGTCTCTGCTTTTGAATATGCTGTCTAGGTTGGTCCTAACTTTCCTTCCAAGGAGTAAGCGTCTTTTAATTTCATGGCTGCAGTCACCATCTGCAGTGATTTTGGAGCCCAGAAAAATAAAGTCTGACACTGTTTCCACTGTTTCCCCATCTATTTCCCATGAAGTGATGGGACCAGATGCCATGATCTTAATTTTCTGAGTGTTGAGCTTTAAGCCAACTTTTTCACTCTCCTCTTTCACTTTCATCAAGAGGCTCTTTTGTTCATTGTTCCTTACTGCCATAAGGATGGTGTCGTCTGCATATCTGAGGTTATTGATATTTCTCCCAGCAATCTTGATTCCAGCTTGTGCTTCTTCCAGCCTAGCGTTTCTCATGATGTACTCTGCATATAAGTTAAATAAGCAGGGTGTCAATATACAGCCCTGACGTACTCCTTTTCCTATTTGAGACCAGTCTGTTGTTCCATGTCCAGTTCTAACTATTGCTTCCTGACCTGCATACAGGTTTCTCAAGAGGCAGGTCAGTTGGTCTGGTATTCCCATCTCTTTCAGAATTTTTCACAGTTTATTGTGATCCACACAGTCAAAGGCTTTGACATTTTCAATGAAGCATAAATAGATGTTTTTCTGGAACTCTCTTGCTTTTTCGATGATCCAGCGGATGTTGGCAATTTGTTCTCTGGTTCCTCTGCCTTTTCTAAAACCAGCTTGAACATCTGGAATTTCACGGTTCATGTATTGCTGAAGCCTGGGTTGGAGAATTTTGAGCATTGCTTTACTAGTGTATGAGACGAGTGCAATTATACTGTAGTAGATAAGAAATTTATACAAGGAAGATCTCAGCTCAGAAAAGGAATTCTGGAGATGATAGTTTGTTAGGTCCACTTTGGATACAAAATCATTAGTCAAAGAAGAGAGAACCACAAGGCAGGACATTTGTAGTTAAGGATCAGGGTGTTTCAAGGACCAGAAGTTTGGTAAATAAGAAGTTGCAAACCTTGAAAGAAGACCAGAGTCTTAATCACAACAGAAATAAAAGCAGCAAAATCATGAGATTGTAGGAAATGAAGGTGCAATTTTTCAAAGATAGCAAAAAGCACAGATGGAGGATGCCAGTAGCAAATAGGAAAACTTGACAGATGAGGTGGTTTCTCTTCGATAAACTTAGAATTTTCTCATTGCTTACCTCTAATGATCTTGTTCCCATTTCTTGCTTAGTTAAGAAAATTCATTTACTTTTTCTTTTTCCCACTCAGCCTTCTTTCCTACCCTAATCCTTTTCTTTGTTTCACTTTCAGTCAAAATTCATGAGACTGAGAACCATGCTAGACATGCACCTGAACAATTTTGTTAGGATTGTTAGCTGACGTTATTGTGAAAAATGAACAAAACACACCAAATGATAACAAAGTTCTAGATGTTACTTTTCTATATAAAATACTCTTATATGAGTATTCTTATTGTACTCACTTGCAGTCACCTATCACTGTAACAGACCACACCAAAAGTTAGTGACATCCCAAATATTATCATGTTCAGATTGGTTGGTTGGGGTGGCTCTTCTCATGTGGCTCATTCTTTTGGGGCAAGTGGGCTACCCAGGTTATATTCTTAATGAATTGCACAAGTTCAAGAGGGCAAGCCCAACCATGCAAGCACATTTCATGTCTCCTAATATGCCATTGATGAAAGCGTGTCTCATGGCCAAGCCAGTCATCAGTGCAGCAAGAAAATACATTTCTGAAGCTTCAGTATTTTGGCCATCTGATACAAAGAGCCAACTCATTGGAAAAGACCCTGATGCTGGGAAAGATTGAAAGCAAAAGGAGAAGGGAGTGGGAGAGGATGAGATGGTTAGGTGTCATTACCGACTCAATGGACATGAATTTCAGCAAACTCCAGAAGATAGTGGAGGACAGAGGAGCCTGGTATGCTGCAGTCCATGGGGTCACAAAGAGTTGGACATGACTTAGTGACTGAACAGCAACAACTAGTGGGAGGAAGTGAGAAGTGGCAAAGTGTGTGGATACACAGATGGGAGAAGAATTGGGAGCCTAATGCAGGCTTTGTAAGCTTTTCTGTGTTTTACATTCTTTTTACATCTTACCTTGTACTCGTTAACATAGACACACTATTTTTGTAATCTTAGCTTAATATGATTTAAGCTTAGCTTAATATAATTTGTTAAGATTAACTTCTATATAGATTATATATTTGCTGTTTAAAAATACACAGTTGTTTGTTTAAACCTTGCTTCTAGGCTCATCTGTATCAAACTCATTTGAGATGTTTACTAAAAATGAGGATCCCTTAGCAGATCCAGATGCTTCTGGAATCACTATCTCTGGGTGTGGGGGCCTGGGAATCTTCTTTATTGATAAATTTATCAGGGCATTGTCTTGCACATTACAACTTAGAACTTCTTCATTAGTGGAAGGACATTTGCTTTGTTTCCATTCGAATTGCATTATAAATAATAGCCAGCATCATTTGTACAAATGATTAATTTATTTGGGGTATTCAGAAATCTTTCCCTGATACACAATTGAATAATTTGCAGTTGAGGAAAATTATATTCTGTGTAAAGAATAGGGTTTGGAGTGCTGGTATGGGTGGTTACAAACGAGCTTGTAAGATCTTTCAAGTATTTTATGTTCACTAAAATGTAGAATTAGATAAAGGGAATTTCTGTATAATTTGTATACATCTTTAATTTGTAATGTTGGGTATTGTATAAGTTAGTTGTGGTTCCATTGCTTGCTATTGGTAATTTTTAAAATGAAAGTAGAAAAGTTGACATGTCTAAAGAAAATTTTACTTTTCTCATATTTCAGCACTCTAAATTCGGCAGTTCAGTTCTTTTATTCAACTATTTTGTTTATATGACCTTTGTTCATATACCTTACTATATATTTTATTTTTAGTCTCAGTTAAAGCTTTTAGTAAGATTTTTATGGAAATTAAAACTTGTTGATGGCATAGCAGATACTGCCAGTGGCTGTTTAGCATACATTCTTCGTTCTTTTCTTTTTCCTTAGCAACAAATTTGAAGTGAAGCTTTTTGCCTAACTGAAAAATACATTTCTCAACCTTCTTTGCAGACATCAAGGGCCACATGACATGACTTTGTTCTGCTCAGTGAATGAGGCACATGGGGCTTGGTAAAGAAGGTGGAATCATTTAGCAGGCACTCTGTCCTTTCCCCTGTATCTTATCTAGCACCTGGACTGGATGCTAGAGGAGGAAGTATAGAGTGACATTTAATAAATGCCATGTAAGAATGGTTAGTTGGGAAGACAAGATTTCAACAGATCCTTTTATTCTAGTGGGGACTTGCTTTCCATGTCGTATCACCCATTGAGCTTTATTTCATGGTTCTGTCTTCAGTTTTGGGGAACTTGCATTAAGAAATGTAGAGATGGAGGGAGGACCGTATTCTTAATTAGGGAAGTTTAGGGAAGGGTTTTGGTAGTAAAATGCTATCCTATCTGTTTTTCTCTTTAGTAGAGTATGGTAGATCAATAGAATATAAACACATCTAAAGCAAATGGGCCCAAGTGACTCAGACAGTAAAGAATCTGCCTGCAAAAAAATCTGGGAGATGCAGATTCAATACCTGGGTTGATAAATTCCCCTGGAAAAGGGAATGACAACCCACTACAGTATTCTTGCCTGGAGAATTCCATGGACAGAGGAGCCTGGCAGGTTATAGTTCATGGGGTTGCAAAGAGTCGGACACGACTGAGGGACTGACACACACACAAAGCAAATGGGGGCAAGTAATCAATTTTATTTTGGATCTTTTATGACAGATTGGAGAAAGAGGTATTTTTTTTCCTCCCTTGAATAGGGTGTGGTGGTTTAGTCATTTCCCCAGTGTAATATATCCACCTACTGCTTGTTCGCCAAAGGCATATTTTTTCCGTAGATCCTAAATGCCTAGATGCTGGCTGACTTTAGGGGCAGGGAGAGATTCATAGGACTGCCTCAATTTCATTCTGGGGTCTCATCACCTAGTTAGAGTACACCAGTGGATACCTGTTGCCCTTAGTTCTTCTTAGGTTTAGCTGTCACAGAGATCACTCCTTCTCTTATTAGACGGCATACATCAGACAGTGAAGAATCAGCTTTTAGGAACATGAAAATGGAATAAGGACTCAAGCAGCATGGTTCATTCTTCTTAAAATAATGAAATTTATTCAGTCTTTCTCAAGTTCTGTATATTTTTGTTTTTTACTCTATTTTGTGTTTTCTGTCCTTTTTCCCAAAGGTCATTTATTTTCTTGTCTTTGTACATTTTCAGATTTGAGTATAACACTTTTGGTTTTTCCCTTCTTCCAGCACCAGCAGACGTTTCTGAATCAACTACGAGAAATTACGGGGATTAATGATGCCCAGATTCTACAGCAAGCCTTGAAGGTATGGCCTCTGTTTCATGAGATACAGTTTCTGTTACACCCTCTTCTCCACCACCTACCATATTGGAAGTTGAGTTTTTTAGTTATACAATGTGTAGTACCATAGACACAGGGGAGAACTTTTATAAAGTAAAGGCCTTACTTAACGTAGCATTGGACTAGAAAGAAAGCTGAGTGCCGAAGAATTGATGCTTTTGAACTGTGGTGTTGGAGAAGACTCTTGAGAGTCCCTTGGACTGCAAGGAGATCCAACCAGTCCATCCTAAAGAAATCAGTCCTGAATATTCATTGGAAGGACTGATGCTGAAGCTGAAGCTACAATACTTTGACCACCTGATGCAAAGAACTGACTCATTTGCAAAAAACCTTGATGCTGGGAAAGATTGAAGGCAGAAGGAGAAGGGGACAACAGAGGGTGAGGTGGTTGGATGGCATCACTGACTCAATGGACATGAGTTTGAGTAAACTCTGGGAGTTGGTGATGGACAGTGAGGCCTGGCGTGCTGCATTCCATGGGGTCGCAAAGAGTCGGACATGACTGAGCAACTGAACTAAAAATGGAATAAGGACTCAAGCAGCATGGTTCATTCTTCTTAAAATAATGAAATTTATTCAGTCTTTCTCAAGTTCTGTATATTTTTGTTTTTTACTCTATTTTGTGTTTTCTGTCCTTTTTCCCAAAGGTCATTTATTTTCTTGTCTTTGTACATTTTCAGATTTGAGTATAACACTTTTGGTTTTTCCCTTCTTCCAGCACCAGCAGACGTTTCTGAATCAACTACGAGAAATTACGGGGATTAATGATGCCCAGATTCTACAGCAAGCCTTGAAGGTATGGCCTCTGTTTCATGAGATACAGTTTCTGTTACACCCTCTTCTCCACCACCTACCATATTGGAAGTTGAGTTTTTTAGTTATACAATGTGTAGTACCATAGACACAGGGGAGAACTTTTATAAAGTAAAGGCCTTACTTAACGTAGCATTGGACTAGAAAGAAAGCTGAGTGCCGAAGAATTGATGCTTTTGAACTGTGGTGTTGGAGAAGACTCTTGAGAGTCCCTTGGACTGCAAGGAGATCCAACCAGTCCATCCTAAAGAAATCAGTCCTGAATATTCATTGGAAGGACTGATGCTGAAGCTGAAGCTACAATACTTTGACCACCTGATGCAAAGAACTGACTCATTTGCAAAAAACCTTGATGCTGGGAAAGATTGAAGGCAGAAGGAGAAGGGGACAACAGAGGGTGAGGTGGTTGGATGGCATCACTGACTCAATGGACATGAGTTTGAGTAAACTCTGGGAGTTGGTGATGGACAGTGAGGCCTGGCGTGCTGCATTCCATGGGGTCGCAAAGAGTCGGACATGACTGAGCAACTGAACTGAACTAACATAACATACTGCAATTTTGAGAACATTAGCTTTTAGCACCCTGATGTTCCATGATGCCTTGGAGCAAAAGAAGACCTCCCTCCATGTGAAACAGTTTTCATGCAAAATGGAGTGATATGACTCCCAAGTACTAATGGCCAGTTTTACTCAAGAGAGATTTTAGTGTTTAATTGGGGATGGAGGGGTAGAATGGCATAGAAGAGGAAGAGGAATCAGGAGAAAATTAATACAGTATCAGAAGCTTCTCTTTTAATCTTCCAGGAAGGAGACATATAAATCAGCTAACCTTCAGTTAATTGAGTGTTTAAGATCATTCAACATCAAACTGTTCAATTATGCACAAAAAAGGGCATGATTTTTGTTGTATCTTGTGAAATATACTCATTGCCACACAGAGGCACCCAGATGAGTCAGATCACATGGATATGCACATTGAAAGAGAGCGAATGAAGGAAAAATGTTAAGAACTAGAACTCCACTTGAAGTGTATTTATAGATCACTGCTAAAGGCTAACATCAGCAGTACAGCAGTTGTGCTGCTGTAGACACACACACAGCTTCCAGTCCTTTGCACGTTGCTCTGAAAGACTACATTATTTTTGATTTGGAGCCAGAAGTTCTTCCTTTTTTTCTAGAAATAATTTATCTTTTGAATGACTGTAATCATCATCGTTGTAGTGGTAATAACTAGCACTTATTAAGCACTTGCAGGAAGTACTAGGTGCTATTCTAAGTACTTTGTGAGGCTAACTCCTCCTCCTAGTAACTTTGAAGTAGGTGTTATTTTTATCCACCTCTTGAAGGGTAAGGAGAAACAGAGAGGTTAAAATGACTTGCTGAAGATCACATAGTTAACATGTGGAGGAGCTTGGAATAGAAACCAAGCAGCCTGCTCCCAGTACCACACATAACTTCTGCTTTTATTGGAAGCTTTGCTTCAGCTTTTTCCTGCATCAGGAAAATGATCAACCAGTATTGTTAGGAGCATTTTAAAGCATAATTTATGAAGCCGCTCTTAAGTAGCTGGAAAGGAAGCAAAAATGTTGTACCTCAATTTTTATGATTATGACATTTAGATGATTGCCAGTCCATTCATTATTCTGCTAAATATGACAATCATTCCATATCTATTTTCAGAAATGGCCTTTCCCATTCTGTATCACTTGAGTCTGGGGTTAGACCCATTACCTTGTCAGGGCAAATTTGGGGAATTCACTTACTTTTTAAAAAAACTTAGGAAACATGTAGAATATGTTTAATTAAATAAACATAAAAAAGTAGTGTCCACATTTTCTTTGAGCTAAGTTACGTGACTGTGTTTTTTTTTTTTAAACTTGTTTCAGTTACCAGTATCTGGGGGAGAAAACAGTGTACTTAAATCTTAATTGTTGCTCAGTATAAATTTGTAAAATGTTTAATAATGGGTTGACTATCTCAGCATTATACTGACACAGAGTCTACTTTTGGGAGCCACAATGTCGTTGATTGATTTTAGCACTTTTATATTGAGAATCTCTTTGTATGTTCAAAGTAAGCAGCCTTCAAGTTGTATAGATCCCTGCTGCATTCAGTTTATCATTATTATCATATGAGGGAGTATATGGAAAGCATTTGGTACATTTCTTGGCACTTAAGTGTTCAATAAATGTTAGCCGTTGTTATTAAAATTGTCTTACATCTGGTTTGTCACAAACTGTAGACTGTGTTAAGCTCATGTTTTAGATGAGTCATTTAAGAGTCTAATGACAGTTTTGATAGGTAACAAAGTTAGAACGTGCTCTCCTACTGTTTTCTCTCCTCAAAGGCTGTTAAAAGTGGAGTTGGGCTGAGTTGTTCCAGTTGCTCAGCCATCAGATTGTGGAATCATCCTGGTCTTTCTCTTTTTATCCCTCCCCACATTTGATATGATAGCAAATAATATTGGGCTCTGCTCCTCCCGATTCTCTCCTATAGTCTGTTGCCCACATATACCCACAGTAATCCTTTTAAAATGTAAGTCATACCATGTCATTTCTGTCCAAAACCTTCCACTGGCTTCCAGTTAAACTTTGTAAACTAAATTTCTGAAGGCTTCAACAGTATTATGTGTTCTGGCCTTTGATACAGAGATAGCTTCATTATTAATACCTGGATTTCATAATGTGGTTTCAATTAGCAGTCATAGAGCTAATGTTGTTTTTATTGTTAACTGTAGAGAGAATATAGAGATAACTGGACAAGTTTCTCTCTTGATTTTGCTGTCAAAAATTCTTTAGTGTTTTTAGCATCTGTTTTTCTTCTGAATTTTTAGAATATTATTTAGGTATTTAATTTGGGTAGAATTTTCATCTCCACAGTCATCTGGAGTTCTGTGTGTCTCTCTATCAAGGATTCAGGCCACTGATGCTGTTTTCTTCTTATGAGTCTGATATTTGCTTGTTAGTTTGCCTCTAAGTAGGCATTCAGCATAAATATTAAAGAGAATATCTGTTATTGTTCTTGTTTGCTGAAGTACTATTTTAAATATTTGTTTTTCACTGTTTAGATAGCAAGTTCCAGAAAACATTTTTTAGTTTGTCCATTTGCTTCGAAGTATAAGTTTATGATTGGACTTCTGTTAAGCAGATATTAAAAAAAAATGGAAAACAAAATTATTTATAGAATTGATTTTTGCATTATATTAGTTTTAATTAATAGATAAAGGAATTAGTGTTGATACAGTATACTGTGTTTACAGTGAATTTATATTGTAAAATTAATCACATAGTGTAATTTAAAGTCTGAAAATGATTCTTACTATTAGTGTTATGGAGAAAATTACATAAATCATATGCAAATGTATACTTACTTCAAAATATTTGATGTTCTGTTCTTGATATCTGAAGGATAGTAATGGAAACTTGGAGCTAGCAGTGGCTTTCCTTACTGCAAAGAATGCCAAGACCCCTCAGCAGGAGGAGACCACTTACTACCAAACAGCGCTTCCTGGCAATGACAGATATATCAGTGTGGGCAGCCAAGCAGACACAAGTAAGGTTACTTCTCTTTCTGAGTATTTTGATTAGAATGTAATGAAAACTTTTGCTTGGGGCTGTGTTTTGTTTAAGCAGGATGTGAAGGATGAAAAAAGGAATGACTTTAGCTTTGGCTCTTCTTGTAGTTGAAAGGTGCATATGTTTTTATTAGCTGCTGTATTTTTTTCCATTTTGGAAGTAAAAGATTATATTTAAGTTACATACTCTTTCATAAAATATTTCATATAGTGTTGTTTTAAAATATGGAACATCCAAAGGTGTTGTTTATTAAAAATTTCTAGAATTTTAAATAGGGCACAGTCATTTGTTTTATAGATGTTAAGTGTTGGTAGAGACCTTAGTATTATTTTTGAAGATAAAGTATTTTTTTAATTACTGGTATGATTTACTGTTTAACAGAATTTTCCTTCCCTCAACTCCAACCCCGCTCCAAAATAAAGATCTTGGAAGAAGTAGTTTATACAGCAGAACAAAATAAATAAACATGCGTATATACATACAAACATATAGAAAATTTTTCATGGAACTCTAACTTTTCTTCATAATATGAATAATTTATGCTTATATAGCCAAGTGTTTTTCTTTATTTCTATCTCATTATGATGTAGTAACTGCATTATATAAAATGTAGGTATTTCTGTGCATTCTGGATTTGAAAAGTGTGGTTACTAACTTGTCCTTAAAGAGAATTTTTTGGTTTTGTTTATAAATGTTCTTAAAGTTAGGAAACAGCCAGAAAGATCCCATTCATATAGATGTTTATAGTTACTGATTGGCATTAAATGCTGTTTAATGTTGTTGATAAAATATTTTAATCTCAGAATTTCAAGGTAATCTTAGTATTTTTGCTCCACAAGTGGTCTTGTGTCTCCAAAGCTGAGATACTCCTATCTCACACAGATAATAGGTGATGGCAGAAGTTTTGTATAAGACAGACTCAATTGCTGTGTCCAAGTTCAAGACAAACTGTGTTTTGGCCACTACCTACATCTCTAACTTCATTTTCCACTGTTTTCCTCATCTCACTTTACACTATAGTAATGGCAAATAGCTTGGAAGTTCTCTTCCACACAATGCTATTTAATTTCTCCTGTCGTTACACATGTTACTTCCATCTGGAATCCCCTCTGGCCTTCACCACCAATCTGATTTCTTCTGGGGCTCTAAGACACTGCTCAGGAACTGCTGGCTTGAGAGTATTTCGTCTAGCTTCTATGTTAAACTGAGTGCTTCTCTTAACACCCAGAGTGCACTTCTGTCTTAATGAGTATTGTGTTATTGTGAAATTATTTGCTGTGCCTTTCTTGCATACCAAACTGTAAACTTAACAGGGCCATAGAGTGTCTATAGTCCCACCATTATACTAGGATGTCATGGTTTCTCAAAAAAGTGCTTGTTGAGTTATTTTTGATAATATGTATAAAAAAAGCCATTTTGAAACCAATGAAAGTTCTCTTGAGCAAGATTGAAAAACTTGTTACAAGAAGTTAGAAAAAAGATAGTGGTATAAATAGAGAAGGAATTAATATGTGAGAATAACATTTCATATCTTTTAAGGTTCTGAGACTTGGGAGGAAAATGAAGTTAGGTAGAAAAAGGACAAAAGATTTTGACTGAAGACAGCTGGTTAAGGTGAAAGAAACAGGAAATTGAATAGACATGGTTCCTTGTTCTAGTGGAAAGGATGGAAGTATTTTAGATTGATAGCTGTCAACTCTTAATACAGATGGTAGACTTTGTGACATGAGACAACATATGCAGGGAAGAATTAGGATTATAAGACTGTCATCAAAAAGATACCCTATTTGTTGTATGAAAATTAGAAAATGTTCTTTAAGCCACATGTTAACACCTGTTCAAGAATTTTGACAATGAGTAATGAGAATGTTATGGACAAAATGAAAGATTTGAATAGGTGCTCTTAGGGAGAAAGCAACCTGATTTCAGAAAGTGTGTGTCCCATTTGTTAATTGAGAAAACAAAATTTTTGTGTGTGTGTGTATATGTGTAGCTCTTGAAAAATATGCACTAAGTACTCCTATATTCCCCTTGAAAGAAATGATAGAGAGGTGGAGTTTCTGGTTTCATCTCATTGATTTCTTACTGAACAAATTGCTTGTTGTTTTAATTTCTTTATTGATAAACTGAGCTATCCTTCTAATCAGAATGCTAGCTCATATTTAATAATTGAATAATTTGTATAGTATATTCATAAACTTGGTTTGAGATTATTGAACTGTAAAAATATAGTGAGGTGATTGTACTATAATAGTATCAAAGTGGGAAAATATAGCTAATGAGGTAAAAATAATTTTTTTCCATTTTACAACTTACATCTTTTTAAAATTTTTAAGTACAGCTGACTTTAGGAAATAGTATTGATTCAGCATTTAAATTTAGTCATGTCATAATAGTATTACATGCTTTAAAACTGAGAAAGTAAGTAAATGTCATGCATTCAGCAGATTCTTTAAATTACTATGCTATAATTGCTGAGGAAAAATGAAATCTCTTGTTTATTTTTAATTCTTGGCAGGAGTGGTTAAATATGGGAAGGATAGAAAATAAATGTTAAGTGAATATATATATTTAAATGCAGACCTCTTCTTGAATAAAAGTGTAAGTGCTAAAGGAGTGTGGAGTGTTGGAGTGATCAGAGTGTGCGGAAATTTTCAAGGAATTGTTCTAGATAAAAAAACTCTTTTTGAGCATTTTCTCAATTTTATATGAAATGCCTTGTAACTCGAAAATTGACCTTCAGTTCAGTTCAGTCGCTCAGTCATGTCCGACTCTTTGCGACCCCATGAATTGCAGCACGCCAGGCCTCCCTGTCCATCACCAACTCGCGGAGTTCACTCAAACTCACGTCCATCGAGTCGGTGATGCCATCCAGCCATCTCATCCTCTGTCATTCCCTTCTCCTCCTGCCCCCAATCCCTCCCAGCATCAGAGTCTTTTCCAATGAGTCAGCTCTTCGCATGAGGTGGCCAAAGTACTGGAGTTTCAGCATAGCTAATGAGGTAAAAATAATTTTTTTCCATTTTACAACTTACATCTTTTTAAAATTTTTAAGTACAGCTGACTTTAGGAAATAGTATTGATTCAGCATTTAAATTTAGTCATGTCATAATAGTATTACATGCTTTAAAACTGAGAAAGTAAGTAAATGTCATGCATTCAGCAGATTCTTTAAATTACTATGCTATAATTGCTGAGGAAAAATGAAATCTCTTGTTTATTTTTAATTCTTGGCAGGAGTGGTTAAATATGGGAAGGATAGAAAATAAATGTTAAGTGAATATATATATTTAAATGCAGACCTCTTCTTGAATAAAAGTGTAAGTGCTAAAGGAGTGTGGAGTGTTGGAGTGATCAGAGTGTGCGGAAATTTTCAAGGAATTGTTCTAGATAAAAAAACTCTTTTTGAGCATTTTCTCAATTTTATATGAAATGCCTTGTAACTCGAAAATTGACCTTCAGTTCAGTTCAGTCGCTCAGTCATGTCCGACTCTTTGCGACCCCATGAATTGCAGCACGCCAGGCCTCCCTGTCCATCACCAACTCGCGGAGTTCACTCAAACTCACGTCCATCGAGTCGGTGATGCCATCCAGCCATCTCATCCTCTGTCATTCCCTTCTCCTCCTGCCCCCAATCCCTCCCAGCATCAGAGTCTTTTCCAATGAGTCAGCTCTTCACATGAGGTGGCCAAAGTACTGGAGTTTCAGTGTTAGCCTCATTCCTTCCAAAGAACAGCAGAAAGTGAAGAGGAAATAAAAAGCCTCTTGATGAAAGTGAAAGAGGAGAGTGAAAAAATTGGCTTAAAGATCAACATTCAGAAAACTAAGATCATGGCATCCAGTCCCATCACTTCATGGGAAATAGATGGGGAAACAGTGGAAACAGTGTCAGACTTTATTTTTGGGGGCTCCCAAAATCACTGCAGATGGTGATTGCAGCCATGAAATTAAAAGACGCTTACTCCTTGGAAGGAAAGTTAGGAACAACCTAGATAGCATATTCAAAAGCAGAGACCTTACTTTGCCAACCAAGGTCCGTCTAGTCAAGGCTACGGTTTTTCCAGTAGTCATGTATGGATGTGAGAGTTGGACTGTGAAGAAAGCTGAGTGCTGAAGAATTGATGCTTTTGAACTGTGGTGTTGGAGAAGACTCTTGAGAGTCCCTTGGACTGCAAGGAGATCCAACCAGTCCATTCTGAAGGAGATCGGTCCTGGATGTTCTTTGGAAGGAATGATGCTTGAACTTAATTCTTTCAAATAATGGCAAGGGTTTTTGTTTTTTCAATTCCTTCTCTCTCTCTCTCTTTTTTTTTTAAGTGTAAAATCTGTTATAAACAGGGCTAAGGCATAAACAAACATTAGTAACTTTTTGTCGTCTCTTGGTTGTAGTGCTGACAAAACATTTATGTTTTGAAATAAAAGTCTCTAATGCTAAATACATAATGGTTCCTTGTTGTTATAAACTAGTTTATAAACTATAAACTTGTTATAAAGCTTGTAACTAAAGGTCTTTTTTTGAAGAACTAAACCTGTGTTTTTTTGATGACTAGAAAAATTTAGTTTTCAAATTAATGTTCCATAGAAGTCATATTTGGGGTTGTAGGGAAATTTTCATATACCCAAGTATATCAGAAAAGAAACCAAATTATGTCATTTGAGAGGAGAACACATATTTGTGAACTTTAATACTGGAGAAGTAATTACATTTTCAGTAGTTGGTAGGACGATTATTGGCCTCAGTGTATTTTTACTTTTCATTTTTGACAGAAAAAGGAAACATTTCAAGGAAAGCTTGTACTCTGCATAATAAGGAATTAAGAAGTATTGTTTCAGTAACATTCCAAGCTGTAAATAAATACTGCTGGTTTCTAGGGGCAAAAAAAAAAACAAAACAATGTAGTACTGTTAGCATATAGTTGAGGCACATTTTAAAATTACTTTTATCCCCTGTTTAGACTGGATATTGTGAATTTTCAAATGAGTGCCTCCTGCCTCCAGCTTAAATGAGAAGTAAAATGATTGTGTTAGGAATTTTGCAATTAAAAATGCAAAGAGGATTAGGAAATGGTGCAAGATACTGAGGTATCATAGGTGTATTTAATAATCAGAGAAGAGATTGTGTGAAGTTTTTGTGTCATGACAAACTCTGTCATAGACATGACCATACAATGCTTTTGCCCAATTTGAAATCAAATAGTAATATTCTTTCTTTCTTGATCATTCAATTCTTTTGAACTTTTTTAAAACAGGAAAAAAACAGTATATGCCCACCAGAACAAGATGTGCTACAGTTGAGCAATCAAAGTATGGATCAAAAGATAAGAGGGATTTGGGTAGGTAATTTTAACATAGAAAATAATGCCACATATTGACTTAAGTTTTAGAGAAATTAGTACAACACGCTGGAGTGAGTGTTAAGTGATAGACCCTTCACAAATTTAGAAGCATTGTATTTTTTTAAAAAAATTACTGTATTTCTTTTTACAGAAGAACTTGAATTGTTTGGTAAGGATTGCACAGAAAGTGAGAAACATGTTGAAGTTCTGTCCTGGAACTCTAGTCTTAGTTATATTGCTTGACTAGTCTAAAACTGATTTTTTATTTTTTCTTAGATTTAAAGCAAAAATTATAAACAGATTCCAGTCTAGTCTTCTCATCCCTGCTGAGGGTAAATCACTTATGTCGAGAAGTTTAGGATTTACTAATTGAACACTGATAATTTTTTCCATTCACCAAATTTGTTAAATAAGCAACTGCAGAAAGAAAAAAAGTGAAATAGAAGTGAAATCTCTTTCTGTAGAGATTTCTAATGCATAATGCATGATTCACCAAAAGTCAGTTAAGCCTAAAAATGAGATGCTACAGTGGTATGCAAATAACTTGTAGCTGATTAGATGCAGTTAGGCATACATTCTGTGTTAGACATACACTGTAGAATTGCTTGTATAACTTTATTTTCTGTGATTTTAGGACAAAATGATAGCTATGGCATTTGCACTTTTTGTTGACTAATACAGAATGATAATTTTTACTTTTTTCCAAGTCGGAAAACATGATGAAATAGATGACAAACTCAGGATATGCCTCCTTTATTATCCCTTTTCTTAGTTAACAGTGCTGCCGTTATAAATTTAGCAGCAACTGTTAAAAACAGAGCAAGACCGTTTAGAACTGAGTTGTTAATACAGTTGCCAGTAGTTACATGTAGCAACTTAAATTTAACATCAGTTTAAATAATCCAGAAGCTCAGTTTTTCTGTTGCCATAGATACATTTAAAATGGGCGGTAGTCATCAACATGTAACTAGTGGCCACTGTACTGGGCTGTGTGGATAATAGTGCATTTCCCCCATCACAGGAAGTTTTATTGGACATCACTGTTTTGGAGAACCTGAGTTTAGCAACGATAAGATTGGAAAAGAATGGGAGAGTGCAGTGAGTGGCACAATTTCTGTTATGTCTTATTGCTTTTAAGTATTCTTTTAACATGACACCTTATTATGCTATTTGTCCTTTATCTGGAGAAAGGTTTCGATGGATGAAGTATATATTCTCAAGGATTCTAACTAGTGCCACTATGAAGATCACTCATTAATTTTTATTTCTATTCCAGTCTAGATATTAACCTTTACTTGCTTAACAGATATTTATTGGTTTCCTAATACAAATCAAGTACTCTTTTGGCCATTAAAAATATCAAGAAGTGTCTGTATTAACATAGGGGGAAGACTGATGGTAAATAGTAAATAAAAAATGTCTGGTAGTAGTAAGTTTATGAAGAAGAACAGAGCAGGGTAGAAGGACAGAGGGTGACAGGGATGGGTTTGTAGTTCAGACACAGGGTGTGGTATTTTAGATGGAGGGTTGGGCAGTGAATATCTCACTAATACAGATGCCTCAGGAAGAGAGGGGCTGAACCTCCAGGATATGTGAGGGAAGTGTGGCCCACGCTGGGGCCTTGAGGCAGGAGTGTTTTTGGCTCAGGAGGTGAGTGGTGAGGACAGGAACCGTGGTTGAAGCAGAGTGAGGCTGAGAATGTCTTTTCCTCATTTCCATTCACCTGCTTATGATCTCTTTCTTCACCTTTGCTTTTTTCCTTTCAAGGGCATCCCCTTCCTTTTGGTGGCTCAGTGGTTTTTTTTTCTCTCCAGCTTTTCCTCATCTCCCAGAACCACCGTGTAGTTTGCAGTTCTGTCAGTTTTTACGTGCCTGCTTTCCCCTTCAGTGTTTCTCTGTCAGTTTTTAATCTTCCTACTTTTTCCTTCAGTTTTTCTGCCCTTGTACATACTCTTATTACAACTCTTCTCAAACGCTTGTTCAGCACTTTTAATGCTTAACTTCCCAAACAGTTCTTTCTGTTCATATCACTTCTCTGCCTAGAAA
Organism: Cephalophus harveyi; assembly: GCA_006410635.1. Taxonomy (NCBI): domain Eukaryota; kingdom Metazoa; phylum Chordata; class Mammalia; order Artiodactyla; family Bovidae; genus Cephalophus; species Cephalophus harveyi. The sequence goes on from SJYT01069703.1 coordinate 190,042, forward strand.
TCTTTGCTGATGGTAAGTATAAGATTGGCTTATTAAAAAAAAAAAAAGAAAAATGTTTTCCCTAGGGTTAGCCTTATGTAGGTGAGGAAAATAATGAAAGAACTTTCTTCCCACCTAAATCAAAATCTTACATTGTAGATGTAACTACAATCTTACATACATTATAGTTCAATTAGATTATGGGCTAAATTGGCTCTTCTGAACTAACTTGGGCTCCTTATGTCATTTTATGTACCATTTTCATGAGAAAATGAATTATGAATGATAAATGATGTATACATTTGAAGTCTAATTTATTGTTAAGTTGATGGCTTTCTCTATTTTGGAGTTAGCAGAGAAATGTTTGGTAGTTGGTGTGTAAGTTTTTAGAAGGATTTTTTAAGGTGAATGTTATGTTTATATATATATATTTCTGACTTTAAAGGACAAAAATGTTTTATTTTGGGCAGTCTTGAAATGTTGGAGAATACTGTTCAAAGGTTTTCGTACTGTGATTTTTCTGCAGTGTTACTCAGCTGACACTAACATGCTTGTGTCCTTGGATTCCATTCACATTTATTCTAATAATGAAGGGAGGATTGGTTGAAAGAAAGCTTAGTATTTTACCAATGTTGTCCCTTGGCATTGGATGGAATTTTTTATAAAGGCTAAATTTTTGTAATTGACTTTTGCCAATTAGAAATTGTTTACTACTAAAGCTTGCTGAGCTATTTCAAATCCTAAAAGGTGATGCTGTGAAGTGCTGCACTCAATATGCCAGCAAATTTGGAAAACTCAGCAGTGGCCGCAGGACTGGAAAAGGTCAATTTTCATTCCAATCTCAAAGAAAGGCAATGCCAAAGAATGCTCTAACTACCGCACAGTTGCATTCATCTCACATGCTAGTAAAGAAGTAATGCTCAAAATTCTCCAAACCAGCCTTCAGCAGTAATGCTCAATATTAATGCTCAAATTCTCCAAGCCTTCAGGCTTCAGGCTTCATGAACCATGAACTTCCAGATGTTCAAGCTGGCTTTAGAAAAGGCAGAGGAACCAGAGATCAAATTGTCAATACCCGCTGGATCATGGAAAAAGCAAGAGAGTTCCAGAAAAACATCTATTTCTGCTTTATTGACTATGCCAAAGCCTTTGACTGTGTGGATCACAATAAATTGTGAAAAATTCTGAAAAAGATGGGAATACCAGACCACCTGCCTCTTGAGAAACCTATATGCAGGTCAGGAAGCAACAGTTAGAACTGGACATGGAACAACAGACTGGGTCCAAATAGGAAAAAGAGTACGTCAAGGCTGTCTATTGTCACCCTGCTTATTTAACTTATATACAGAGTACATCAAGAGAAACGCTGGGCTATATGAAGCACAGGCTGGAATCAAGATTGCCAGGAGAAATATCAATAACCTCAGATATGCAGATGACACCACCCTTATGGCAGAAAGTGAAGAGGAACTAAAAATCCTCTTGATGAAAGTGAAAGAGGAGAGTGAAAAAGTTGGCTTAAAGCTCAACATTAAGAAAACGAAGATCATGGCATCTGGTCCCATCACTTCATGGGAAATAGATGGGAAAACAGTGGAAACAATGGCTGACTTTATTTTTTGGGCTCCAGAATCACTGCAGATGGTGACTGCAGCCATGAAATTAAAAGTTAGGACCAACCTAGATAGCATATTAAAAAGCAGACATTACTTTGCCAACAAAGGTCCATCTAGTCAAGTCTATGGTTTTTCCAGTGGTCATGTATGGATATGAGAGCTAGACTGTGAAGAAAGCTGAGTGCCAAAGAATTGATGCTTTTGAACTGTGGTGTTGGAGAAGACTCTTGAGAGTCCCTTGGACTGTAAGGAGATCCAACCAGTCCATCCTAAAGGAGATCAGTCTTGAGTGTTGATTGGAGGGACTGATGTTGAAGCTGAAACTCCAATACTTTGGCCACCTGATTTGAAGAACTGACTCATTAGAAAAGACCTTGATGCTGGGAAAGATTGAAAGCTGGAGGAGAAGGGACAACAGAGGATGGGATGGTTGGATGGCATCACCGACCCAATGGACATGAGTTTGAGTTTGAATAAACTCCATGAGTTGCTGATGGACAGGGAGGCCTGGAGTGCTGCAGTCCTTGGGGTTGCAAAGAGTTGGACATGAATGAGTTACTGAAGTGAACTGAAAGCATGTTCTGTTCCTTTTTTGAATAAGCACGTAAGAAAATCATAGAGGATTATTTTTCATTGTGAAATTGATAGCTCATTACATATTTTACAGAAATCATTCTACTAAACTCTAGAAAGAGATTAAATTTAGGATCAATCACTATTAAAATAACATTTTACTTTCTTAATATCTGTTCTTAAAATCATATGTATTTGATATGCATGTAGGTTATAATAATTCAGTATTGCTGTATGGCTGTTCTAAAATAATCTATGAAAATAAGAAGATCTATGGTTTTTCCAGTGGTCATGTATGGATATGAGAGCTAGACTGTGAAGAAAGCTGAGTGCCAAAGAATTGATGCTTTTGAACTGTGGTGTTGGAGAAGACTCTTGAGAGTCCCTTGGACTGTAAGGAGATCCAACCAGTCCATCCTAAAGGAGATCAGTCTTGAGTGTTGATTGGAGGGACTGATGTTGAAGCTGAAACTCCAATACTTTGGCCACCTGATTTGAAGAACTGACTCATTAGAAAAGACCTTGATGCTGGGAAAGATTGAAAGCTGGAGGAGAAGGGACAACAGAGGATGGGATGGTTGGATGGCATCACCGACCCAATGGACATGAGTTTGAGTTTGAATAAACTCCATGAGTTGCTGATGGACAGGGAGGCCTGGAGTGCTGCAGTCCTTGGGGTTGCAAAGAGTTGGACATGAATGAGTTACTGAAGTGAACTGAAAGCATGTTCTGTTCCTTTTTTGAATAAGCACGTAAGAAAATCATAGAGGATTATTTTTCATTGTGAAATTGATAGCTCATTACATATTTTACAGAAATCATTCTACTAAACTCTAGAAAGAGATTAAATTTAGGATCAATCACTATTAAAATAACATTTTACTTTCTTAATATCTGTTCTTAAAATCATATGTATTTGATATGCATGTAGGTTATAATAATTCAGTATTGCTGTATGGCTGTTCTAAAATAACCTATGAAAAGAAGAAGCTTTATGAACATCATGGAGAAAATTATGAAACTATACTAAACCTTCTCCATTGCTTAAAGGAACAAATCTCAGGATTTCAATTAAGGACCGATAGTCTGGTCAGTCAGTCTTCCTAGCATTGAAGACTATAATTACTTTTTTCTTCCTCTGTTCACACTTAATTCCTCTGATACCAGATATGTGAGGTTTTTTTTTCCCCTATATACAACCAGTTCTATGACATCAGCTGGGTGTTCTACAATTCTGACACCATTTACCTGAAGTTAGCATCAGATGCCACAGGCTAAATTCTCAGTCCCACAAATCTCCTACCTTAGACACCAGTCACAAGTATTGGGTCCCCAGGTTACCTATGTTCTGTTTGACCTGACTTCAAATTGGAAGTTCTCATGACCTCCTCAAGTTTGATAATTTGCTATAATGACTCACAACTCAGGGAAACACTTTTTATTAGTTTATTATATTAAAGGCTATGATAAAGGATGAATAGCCAGATGGAGAGGTGTATAGAGCACACCTCTGTAGTCTGGAAAAGTCCCAAGCCAGAAGTTTTCTGCCTTGTGGAGTTGAGATGTACCACCCTCCCAGCATATGGATATGTTCATCAACCTGGAAACTCTCCAGACCTTGTACTTAGGGAATTTTTATGGCAGTTTCATCAGGTAGGCTTGTTTGTTAACTTAATCTCCAGTCTCTCATATATATCTCCCTAGAGGATGGGACATGCAGCTCCAAGTTGCAAGCTTCTCTTCATGACTTAGTCTTTCTGGCCCATCCTGAAGTCAGTCTGGAGCCCACCAACAGTCATCTCTTTAGAACAAAAGATGCTCCTCTCACCTAGGAAATGCCAAGTGATATAGGAGCTCTTTGTCAGGAACTGGGTCAGAGACCAAGTATTAGAACAAAAGATGCTCCTAGGATCTTACCTTGCGCTTGGAATTGACTTGTTAATCCATGCATGATTTAGTAACACAATGCATTGGTAATTTGGAAAAGATTTCCTTCCAAATGTTGGAAGAACATCTACATTATAAAACAAATAGAAATTGTTAATATCACTTGATTTTACCAGAAAAGCCTTTGGAGTATTGGGAAGATACCACTCTCATAGTGACAGAAACAAGTTTTCTGAAGTTGCAATATCTTGAAAATTCCATAGTTGTCATTGGCAGCAAATAGTCTCATTTGTTTTACAAGTGACAGGCTCCCCCTTTTTTGAGAAAATGTCTGCCAAATATTGATGTCCGAATAATCATAGTTTGTAGTTTATCAGTTGTAATATCAAGTAAAAATAGTGGTTCATGAAAAAAATTCATTGAGTTCAACTTGCAGCTCAAGCTGCAAAAAACTAGTGTTTTTTTCTTTAGCAAACAGCATACTTTGCATATATAACAGAACTACTATGCATATGTTCAGTTTTGTCACATAGAAGTAAAAGACCATGTAAAACAATGTTTGAGATTTCATAAAATTAGTTTTCTCTTATTAAGGATTTAAGAGAGATTGGCTTTTTAAAAAAATTATGAGTGTGTATAGTTGTAATATAATGAATTGCTTATATAACTTGATGCTGCTACCTTAATTTGTGCTAAGACAGTGGTTTAATGCACTGTTGTTTTGCATAATCACCGGAAATGTGACCATAGTAGGAAAGACGGATAACATCATAACATTTTTTATGAGAGCATTTTTTACTTAAGGAACCCCTTCCCTTATAGAGTCACTGGGAATCCCCAAGAATCCATGGATTACACTTGGGTACTGCTAGTATGGAGGGGAGACTACTGGATTTAATAATTTGAGGACTTAAATTTGAAGCCTGTCTACCTTTCTTTTATTCTTATAATATTAGATTTCATTTCTTGCAACTTCAGTTATTTTGTTTATGAAATAGGGTTAAAAGCATCTTGCCTTACTTTTTGCTTTTGTGTTTCTCAAGTTACGATTGCTGAATTATGAAAAGCTCGAAATATAACTTCTTGCTATTTCTAAGTGAGTTTCTGTTCTAGCCAGCTTAGTTTACTTGTCAGTTGTGAAACAGTACACACTTTAGATAGTTTCAAAGAAGAAATTTAATACAGGGGACTAGATTGTTAAAAAAAAAATTGGTGGGAGTGCCGGAGGAAGGATCTCTAGCTCAGCTTTCTGAAATGACTCCCAAATTCTTGCAGGACTGGCCAGCCAGCGAAGCTACTCCGTCTGCCACAGTCAGGGAGACAGTGAATCAGGAGACTGCCTGTGGGACAGTTGAGAACATAGCTTTATAGCTGTTGCCCAGGGAGAGCCAGCCAGGATTAGGTAACTGCCACTAAGCTGTGCCTGGACACTGGAGCGCTGAGTCTGGTTACTACTTCTACTCTCTCTCTTGACATCCTGAAGCTGGAAACTGGAAACTGGATTGCTACTGTGGAGCAGCCCACATCTGTTCAGTCATGCTGGAAATAAAAACAGCCAAAAGCAGCAGGAGAGTGCCTTCCTCCTCATAGCTGCCTTTCACATCTCATGCTAGCATATTTGATTGGTGGAACCTAAATTTTCTCCAAAACCGTAACTACAAGTGAATCAGGAAAATAGATTGGTTTGCTTTAATCTTTTCGGCTTCTGTCATTGAAGAAAGCATACTAGGAAGATGAGACAGTGGAGTCTGAGGGGCTAATTGATCAAGTCCTCCAAACCTGTTTGCTTCTTCGTGATTTTCAAGTTATTGTCTTTATTATTCTCTCTTTAGCCACCCAAGTTTTAATCATTTTTAATGACCATGATCTCATTTTTATGAGGCCATTTCATGCCTCTCTAGTTCTCGCTTCTTTAATCAATATTTCAGCTGGACTGAATGATGACACACACCGGTGACACCATCCATCTACAGCTGTGGTTTGGTGGACTTGTAAACCAGATATATGAAACCTTTGACCTGCTGACAGGTGTATCATTGCAGTTCTGTAACTCTCTTCCATGTTTTACTTGATTGAATTTTTTTAGACCTGCCTGCAATGCTGGGAGATCTGGGTTCAATCTCTAGGTTGGAACTATCCCCTGGAGAAGGGAACAGCTACCCACTCTGGTATTCTGGCCTGGAGAATTCCATGGACTGTATAGTTCATGGGGTCGTGAAGAGTTGGACATGACTGAGCGACTTTCACTTTATTGCACATTTGTAAGGTTTTATTATACTGTCTAAGGAATTTTAAAAAATCTTCTATGGCCAACTGTTATTTCTGATATTTTTAGTATTCTTATAAGCTACTGTTTGGAGGAAAAAATGTATATAACAATAGAAGTAGACTTTTGAATCTATTGATGTATTTTATTTATTACTACGTGTGAAAAAATTTTTTCAATAGTTACATATAACCCTTAGCTAGATGGGATTCCCTTGTGGCTCAGCTTGTAAAGAATCTGCCTGCAATGCAGGAGACCTGGGTTTGATCCCTGGGTTGGGAAGATCCCCTGGAGAAGAGAAGGGCTACCTACTCCAGTATTCTGGCCTGGAGAATTCCGTGGGCTGTATAGTTCATGGGGTCACAAAACGTCGGACACAACTGAGCAACTTTCACTTTTACTTTTGGGCTTTCCTGATAGCTCAGTTGGTAAAGAATCTGCCTGCAATGCAGGAGACCCTCGTTCGATTCCTGGGTCAGGAAGATCCACTGGAGAAGGGATAGGCTACCCCGTCCAGTACTCTTGGGCTTCCCTTGTGGTTCAGCTGGTAAAGAATCTGCCTGCAATGCAGGAGACCTGGGTTTGATCTCTGGTTGGGAAGATCCCCTGGAGAAGGGAAAGGCTACCCACTCCAGTATTCTGGCCTGGAGAATTCCATGGACTGTATAGTCCATAGGGTCGCTAAGAGTCAGACACGACTGAGGGACTTTCACTTCACTTTCATATAGTAGAATGCAGACACCTTATGTCCCACTCCTTACTCCTTTTTCTTGTTTCACTCTTGTAATACTTGGATTACAACGGAAAAAAATTTTTTAACATGTCTCAAATACAAATAAACAAAATGAATATAAAATGTGTCCAAAATACTAACCAGCATAATCCCAGCGATGTAGAGATGAGGTAGTAATAGCTATACTTCTTTCTCTTTCTCATCCTATTATTTTGTAATCGCCTACTTAGCAACATGTTATGGTTTGCCATTGTTTAAATGATAATAGAGGTATAATTGATCTCTTTTGGGTTAAGGAAGTAGATCAATATATGTTGGGAAATTGGATTACAAAGCAGTTTTTCTGAATGTGGTAATAGTTGTAGATTTTATTCTTTTGAGAAAGAATACTTACAGCATCAAGACTATTTTATTCTCACTGAAGAAAACATTTCATTTAGTGTGTATTTTCTTTTTGTGAAATGAAAACTTCTCTTTATAATTAAATGAAAAGCATAGAACAGAAAATAGAAAGCGAGAGATCCTTATACTTTCTTTTCCTCCTAATCCTCTTTCTTAAAACTAACCACTGTTAAACGAAGATCATGGCATCTGGTCCCATCACTTCATGGGAAATAGATGGGGAAACAGTGGAAACAGTGTCAGACTTTATTTTTCTGGGCTCCAAAATCACTGCAGATGGTGACTGCAGCCATGAAATTAAAAGACACTTACTCCTTGGAAGGAAAGTTATGACCAACCTAGAGAAGGAAATGGCAACCCACTCCAGTGTTCTTGCCTGGAGAATCCCAGGGACGGGGGAGCCTGGTGGGCTGCCGTCCATTGGGTTGCACAGAGTCGGACATGACTGAACCGGCTTAGCAGCAGCAGCAGCAGCAGACAGCATATTGAAAAGCAGAGACATTACTTTGCCAACAAAGGTCCGTTTAGTCAAGGCTATGGTTTTTCCAGTGGTCATGTATGGATGTGAGAGTTGGACTGTGAAGAAAGCTGAGCCCCGAAGAATTGATGCTTTTAAACTGTGGTATTGGAGGAGACTCTTGAGAGTCCCTTGGACTGCAAGGAGATCCAACCAGTCCATTCTAAAGGAGATTAGCTCTGGGATTTCTTTGGAAGGACTGATGCTAAAGCTGAAACTCCAGTACTTTGGCCACCTGATTTGAAGAGTTGACTCATTGGAAAAGACTGTGATGCTGGGAGGGGTTGGAAGCAGGAGGAGAAGGAGACAACAGAGGATAAGATGGCTGGATGGCATCACCGACTCGATGGACATGAGTTTTAGTGAACTCTGATAGTTGGTGATGGACAGGGAGGCCTGGCGTGCTGTGATTCATGGGTCACAAAGAATCGGACATGACTGAGTGACTGAACTGAACTGAACAGCTTCATACATTCTTTCCGACTTTAAAATTGCATATAAGTATAGATGGTCAATTGGGCTTCCCTGGTGGCTCAGCAGTAAAGAGTCCACCTGCAATGCAGAAGACCTGGGTTCGATCCTTGGGTCAGGAAGATCCCCTGGAGGAGGACATAGCAACCAACTCCAGTATTTTTACTTGAAATCCTACGGACAGTGGAGCCTGGTGGGCCATGATCCATATGGTTGCAAAAGAATTGAATGTGACTTAGTGACTAAACCATGGAACATAACTTTGAGAGCTCATTTAATTATTATACTTTGATAAATGTCTAGGTTATATGGACTAACTAACATATGTATATGTGGGTTAGCTTTGGAAAGCATAAATGTAAATGTTTAATTGTTGCTTTCAATTTTTGTTATTACAGAACCTGTTTTTAGCAGTCTTTCTGCTTGTTAGCTTTTAAGCAGAGACTTCATAGTACTGAGTCCTCTCTAATGAGAAATACTTATGCTCTAATTTTATAGGGAAGAACATTAAATTGCAAAGTATAACCAATTTAAAATGTGTTTGTGTTCTCTTTGGAGAGGTTCCTGTACAGAATTAAGTTGGTGCTGGGTTTGATTTGAAAGGGTATATTGGGTATAAAATCTCCATTAGGAATTACGTTTCATTTTGTTTGACTTAATTTTGAGAAACATAGTTTTGCTTTTCAGATGTGATTGATCTTACTGGAGATGACAAAGATGATCTTCAGAGAGCAATTGCCTTGAGTTTGGCGGAATCAAACAGGGCATTCAGGGAGACTGGAATAACTGATGAGGAGCAAGCCATTAGCAGGTAAAAATGCAATTTGTATAGATATAAGTACTATTTATAATAGAAATAATAATTAACTTTAACTTGAAGAGGCACAAAGATATACTTTATTATTCTAAATAAACTATTAGTAAACTTCAGTATTGTTGTTATATTTTATGTAACCAGAATGTTCATTGCATTTGAATGTTAGATTTAGTTTTGGAGTGGCATTTTGAGGCATTAAATTTAAGCATATATTTTAATATTCCTTTGATTTTTTTTTTTTTCTTCCCTAACTCCTTTTGGATCCATTGTCCAATTCAACTTATAGTCATTTATAGCAGGGATCAGCTGACTTTATCTGTAACATGCCAGTTGTAAATATTTTAGGCTTTGTTGGCCATCTGGTTTCTGTTGCAGTTACTCAACTCTAGTGTTGTAGTGTAAAAACAGCCACTGATGATACATAATTTAATGAGTACAGTTGTGTTCCAGTAAATCTTGATTCACAAAAACATAGACAGCCAGCTGGATTTGGCCCATGAGCCATAGTGCCCATTTCTGATCTTTAATATGATAGTATATTCATAGGTTTTTTTTTTTTTTTAAAGAAATGAGCAAGGATTCCAAGATTGCATCTTTTGATTTAATTACCAAAGCTATTTAGTTTGAAACAGTTTGATCCACCAAAGAATTAAATAAGTTTGGTTTTAAAAAAAAAACTTTAAATTATAACAGACTATAATCGTCTACACAACTCTTTGGACCCAGGGGCAATTTAATCTTAATGTGGAAGAAATTTATCTTTGAAAAGGTTAAATGATTTTCCAAAGGTATGCANAACAGTTTGATCCACCAAAGAATTAAATAAGTTTGGTTTTAAAAAAAAAACTTTAAATTATAACAGACTATAATCGTCTACACAACTCTTTGGACCCAGGGGCAATTTAATCTTAATGTGGAAGAAATTTATCTTTGAAAAGGTTAAATGATTTTCCAAAGGTATGCAGCTAAGATGAGTCTTATGACTCCAGCGTTCTTTTCCCTGTTAACAGAGTTGTTTGGTAGCAAAATGTACCACATAATTTCCCTTGACACAGTAGCTAATAGTGTATTTCTAAGTAATCTGAGATTGCTGTATGATAGGAGACATCTCAAAATGCTATGTTTATTAGCAAAGGCACATCATTTTTCATAGTAATACCTTTTAATGTCTCTAAATGTTACTTTGGAAACTGTTTTGTAAGATATTAAGATGGTAAGAATTAATTGAAATTCATATTCTTCTTTAACTGTAGCTAATATCATTTAATGCCAGTAATTTTAGATAAAAACCAAAAGTGCATATCTATTTTCAGTCATTTTGTTTAGGCTGATTTTTTGAAGGATTTGGAGAAATTATAAAGTTATGTTTTGTCTTATAAACATGAATTGATATAATTGTCTTGAATAACTATAAAATTTGATAATACTTAAGCTTTGTAAGAAATATGAAATACATCAGTTGAAATTTATATTTAAGGGGAATGAGGATCTATTATGTGAAAAAGAGATATTAAATGTAGTATATGGCTTCCCAGGCAACCCTCTCCAGTGTTCTTGCCTGGAGAATCCCAGGGCCAGGGGAGCCTGGTGGGCTGCCGTCTATGGGATCACACAGAGTCGGACACGACTGAAGTGACTTAGTAGCAGCAGGTGGCACTAGTGGTAAAGAACCCACCTGCCAGTGCAGGAGACAAAGAGACTTGAGTTCAATCCCTGGGTCGGGAAGATTCCCTAGCTGAGAGCATAGCAACCCATTCCAGTATTGTTGCTTGGAGAATCCCATGCACAGAGGAGCCTGGCAGGCCACAGTCCATGGGGTTTCAAGGAGTCAGAACCACTGAAGCAATTTAGCACGCTCATATACTGTGATACAAATATTTTTTAAAGTACATGTATAATTTTGTATATACTGATTTACATTACTGCATAAATAGAAACATGACTGGAGGATTATAAACCAAGTTAGTATCAGTAGTTTTATGTCTTTTGTTTTGTAATTAAAATAGCATATAATTAGGTAAAAAAAAATTGAAAGTGAAATTAATTTTTGTCTAAATGGAAAAAAAATCTCTTTAAGATAATGTTCTTTCTTATTCTTGACCTTTTAATTTTAGCATACCCTTAAATAGTAAATATTTTGCAAGTATTTTTATTGTAGATAACATTACAGAGACTTGGTATAGTGTTATATGACAAATTTTACATAAAATTATACTCCGTTAAAGTAGGAGCATTTACCGTTGCACGGTGTAATTTTTTTCTTGATATGTGTATAATATCAGGTAACAAAAAATGTTAAATGCAACATGCAGTAAATAAGCATGTTTATAAATCACATTGTATTAGAAACAAGGGTAACTAGATGAGCATTCTAGTTAGACATTTGACAACTACAGTATTCTGCTGCTGCTGCTGCTGCTAAGTCGCTTCAGTCGTGTCCGACTCTGTGCGACCCCATAGACAGGAGCCCAACAGGCTCCCCTGTCCCTGGGATTCTCCAGGCAAGAACACTGGAGTGGGTTGCCATTTCCTTCTCCATTGTGTGAAAGCAAAAAGTGAAAGTGAAGTCGCTCAGTCGCATCCGACTTCTAGCGACCCCATGGACTGCAGCCTACCAGGCTCCTCCATCCATGGGATTTTCTAGGCAAGAGTACTGGAGTGGCTTGCTATTGCCTTCTCCGTACAGTATTCTAGTGAATTTTATTAAGACTTAAAGCTCTAAATTCAAAGGGTAAAATATATTTAAACATATATTTTCTAAAAAGTATTTTTAAAAGTGAATTTAACTATTTGATGATAAAATCTTTCTAAATAAAATCCCAGAGTCATTTGACTATGATTGTATTTCAGTATATATACTTTAATATGAATTCACACAGTTGGAATACTGTGTTACTGTGTATAACTAGATAAGCTAAAACCTGTTTTTTTACATCATAGAGTCCTCTGTTTCAGCACCCATAAATTTCATGGTAAAATTTGTTAAGTTGAACATTTTAAAAGTGTACGTCTTAATATAGTTACTTTTTAACGTCAGGATTGGATGTATTTATTACTGCTCAGACAGGGAACAAGTAGAGTATGGATAGCTGAAATTTGTTAGCAAATTGCATGTGGCTAGCTTAGGCTAGGCATATTTGTTGTGAAAATGGTTGCTTCATGAGATGACTGACTAAGTTGGGTAGAAAGTAGGGCTAGGTTCTAGTTAAAATTGTTACAAACAGCTTGCCTTCAACTGTGTCAGGAAATATGGTAGACTAAAACAAATTTTCTAGTGTAAGCAACCAAAATGTGTTGTTTCTGTTGGATGTAAAATATTTTAAGATCTCTTGAAAGTATTATAGAGTTGTTCAGATAGTAAGGGCTGTAATCAGATTAAATCAAAGTGAAAGAACGTACCCAAGGAAATAAGTTTGAAATGCTGCAATTCACTTTTTGACATTATGAAATTTGCTTGTGTCAGTTTTGATATCTCTATTGAATGTGGGAAAAGGAAGTCGAAGGCCATTGTCTGTAAGTAGGTGGGAAGCATTAATAGAAAATCATTCCCCTTGTAAAGTGGTTGTGTCAGTAGATGACAATCACCTTAAGGATAAATCAGAAGTATCCCCTCTCCAAAATGCCTATAATTTAACTGCAAAGATAGTTCTCTTGGCTTGAGGGGTGTTGTTGGAGGTGATGAGATTTGCCCTTGAGAAATTGTACCATGGTTGTGCAGCAGAAATTTGTGTCACTTTAGTAATTCAGTAAATCTCTACTTGAAAAAGAACTGTGAAAATATCTTCTAGAAATTATTAAGTTAAAAAAAAAAAAAGGAGAAAAAAACAGAACACAAGTTTAATAGATTAGAAATAGCTAAAGAATGTGTTAGTAGTCTGTAAGCTGTATGAGAAGAAATTACCCAACATGTAAAAGATAGCTAAAAAGATAAAAAATATGGAGAAAGGTTGAATGACATGGCAAATAAAATGAGTAGGTCTAACATACATTATTTGATATTACAGAAAGAGAGGAAGATGTGGGTCAGAGGCAGAATTTAAAGAGATCATCACAGAAATTTTTTAGAAGTGATAAGATAACTTATAACTTCATGAGTCTACAAATTCCATTAGAAAAAAGAAGCCCACACCTAAATTCATTATAGTGACACTCTAGAACACTTAAGACTGCGAAAATCTTAAAATTTCTTAGAGAAAAAAGGTAGAATTGTCTTAAAAATAATGACAGTGAAAGTGACAAATTATGCAAATTTACATGGCAATAACACATATGAAAATAATGAAAAATGATTTTCAGTGATTGGAAAAAAAAATAACTGCCAGAATTTTGTGGTATGGGATAGCCTCACCAGGGTGTTTTTCTTTCTCATTAGGGCTGTAAAGTCATTTCTGAAAGACAAAGAATTATTAATGTTTCCCGTGTTCGTGGATCTACCATATCCCATACTCACAGATGTGGGGTGGTTGTAGTAACTCCAGTGCTACAAAATGTGTCCCTTTCCAGTAGTTCTAATTTTACCTTTTTTTCCCCAGTAATTTCCTACTTGTACCTGAGGTTTCATTCAGACAGGCTGATACAAGGGAAACAATAACATTTTTGTAAAATTTACATGGACCCTTTGTACCTCCCACTTTGGCTTACATGGGGGCTTCCCAGGTGGCACAAGCGGTAAGGAATTCACCTGTCAATGTAGGAGATGTAAAAAATGTGAGTTCATTTCCTGGGTTGGGAAGATCCCCTGGAGAAAGACATGGCAACCCACTCCAGTATTCTTGCCTGGGAAGTCCCATGGACAGAGCCGCCTGGCAGGCTACAGTCCATGGGGGTCTCAAAGAGTCAGACATGGCTGAGTGACTTAGCACGCACGCACACGCATCCTCTTCTTGCCTCCTGCTTTGGCTTACATGGGCCACTGTAGAGGAACTGGATGAGCAGTGTGCTCCTCCAAGTAATCATTATTTTTACACTCTAAGATCATTCAGTCCAACAAAGAATTTTAGGTGTCTGAATATAAATTGAGTTTGGGAGCCACTTGGAGGGTTTACCAACCAGGACAGCCTAGAGTTGTCATTAGGGAAAAAATAAAGCAACATGTCCGGGAATGGTTGGGGCAGGATTCTGAATTTTAAAAACCTATAACCTAAAAGTTATAGGTTTCTGTAACTCTCACTCTTTTCATCTTGATCAATACCTAGGAAGCAGTTATGAGGGTTGAATGCCTTAAGATGATGTTTGGAACAGGGGTAGGTGGGGGGGGGGGGTAATTACAAATCTTTTGAAGTGAATTTGTAAGGATAATTTTAAGGCTCAACAATACTAGATGTCCATGGATGGTAGAGAACATAGAAGGTCCATCCAATTCTTTGACCATCATTCCTTTTTTGAGTGGCTTTTATAATAAAAGATATACCATTTTCAGATTACAAGTTGAAAAAGTGGAAAATATGAAACATTAGTTTCAAGGGCCTCAAGAGTATGGGATGAGATGACCAGTCAGACTGGGAGAGCAAAACTGTAACTCAAAAAAAAGTGTCAGCAACCATGAGGCACTACTGATAGTTCTGAGAAGGGTCAGAATGCAGACTGGAAGGTGATCAAAGGGCCAGTGTAGTCAGTCTGTGAGGAGTGGGCAAGAGCTTGCTTACCACTGGAGAAACAGATCTGCTTTTGGAAGTAGTTACATATCCAACGTGCAGTTTCTGTGTCAGAAACACAGAGTTCTTTGACTGGTGTTCAGTACATGATTATGGACTAGTTGCCCTGTGGGATATGATGATAGGTTACAGAAGTAGTGGTAATCCCTGGTGCAAGCTTGGTGAGTCACCTCATTGGAGAACAGCCATCGCTATACAGCCAACACAATGACTAAAATTAGACTGACATACCAAATATTGGTAAGTATGTACAGCAGTTGGAAAGTGTCATATATTGTTGATAAGAATGTATAATGGTATAACCACTTTGGAAAACTGAACATTTCTAGTGTATTTCAACATATTTTATGCTTGGACTTAGCATAGTCTGTTTCCACTCCTAGGTCTAGACCCTTGAGAAAGGAGTATACAGTCCCTTTATTAATCATAACTAAAAACTGTAAGCAACCAAATATTTGTAAGAGCAGAATAGTTAACAGTGGTGGTGCATTCACACAGTGGAATACAAAGCAATGTAATGGAAAACATTTTCCAGATTCTTTTAAAAAATGTGGAGGAATCCCCAAAGCAACATGTTGAGTGAAAGAGACGATGCAAAGTGTAACTGCTCTATGAATCCATTTACGTGATATTTAAGGACAGGCATAACTAATTTATGGTGGCAGAAGTGGTCACAATGCTGATTATCTGAGAACTAGAGAACACTGTTTGTTGGAAAAAGGGCATGAGAGAATTTTGGGGGATGATAGAAATTTTCTATATCTTGGTCTGGGTGGTGGTTACATAGATGTATTCATTGGTAAAAATTTCATTGGACTGTACATTTAAGTTTTGTGTATCTTATATACAAATCACCTCTCAATAAAATACTTTTACCAGGAAAAAATGTATTTAGCTATCTATGTTAATTGATAATATACAAAAAGTTATATTTTTATGTATAATAAAGAATGATAAGGAGAACAAAATTTAAAGCTACCATTTATAACACATAAAGCTATTAAAGACCGGGAATAAAAAAGAAATGTGTATGAACTTCTAAGAAGAAAATTATTAAATAACACTGAGACATATTAATGAATATGGAAATAATTGGAAATATATTGTATTTTACAAATTGAAAGATTTAAGATTGCAAAACTGGTTAGCTCTCCTTAAATTGACTTATGTATTTAGTGTGCTGCTGCTGCTGCTGCTGCTGAGTCACTTCAGTCGTGTCCGACTCTGTGCGACCCCATAGATGGCAGCCCACCAGGCTCCCCCGTCCCTGGGAGTCTCCAGGCAAGAATACTGGAGTGGGTTGCCATTTCCTTTTCCAATGCATGAAAGTGAAAAGTGAAGTCGCTCAGTCGTGTCCGAGATCCCAGTTAAAAACCAAGTTTTTTTTGTTTTTTTTTTAAAGGAAATGTAGATGATTCTTCCACCCTCTATCCCTCCCTTCCACCTTTCTTTTATTTTTTTTTTTCCAGTTGATGTGTATAGCTGAAATGACATGCAGATTTTCCAGTATGTTGCTTGCTTAAAATGGATTTGAATGATCAAAGTGGAATGTTTTCTATAGTGCTTTAAATAAAAATACACACACACACACACACACACACACGCCCTCAAAATCAGTACTAGGAATGGGAACATTTACCATAAGTAAGTGCTTTAAAGATTCCTTCAATATAGTGTGTGGAAGGAAAAGAGCAAAAATGTTCTGTCATCTTTTTCTGTTGTTGAATGTCATGGTCATGACTAGTATTGGGAAGGTAAGGTGATTCTAGTTGGGGTTGGTTTTGGGGGTTGCCTTTCTCTGTATGCTACATTTTTTTATAAGCTATTTCTGAGCTCTGAGATTTGCAGTGTTGTTTTTTATTCTCTCTCTCACTCTCTTTAAAGTCTAGGTAGAATCATTGGCTTTACTTTGGTGAGGCCAGGAAGGACCCTTATGAGGACTTGGTTTATATAAAATTTATATTCATAGTGCAAGAACTGGACTCTCAAAACAGACAAGAACTTGGGACTGGAGGGCTCATATTTGGGTTAGAGGTTGGGCTTTTGCCAAATGACAATAATAATAGTAATAACAAAGATATAGCAATATCTGATATCTAGCATTATATTTGAAACACTTGTTTAACTCCATTTTTTTTTTTTTAACCAAGTATGAAACAAATCCCTGTTTCTATCCTCTGATGCTGATAGGAGAGACTGGTTGGTTCAGAATTTGGTGCAGTGTAACAAATGTGTATATAAGGAGGAAACCTACTGGAGCATGTTGTAAGTCACTAGTGATTACAAAACTGAACATGCTGTAAGTTCTAAATTAAGGAGATCACAAAGTCATGGCATTCTTTCATCCACGGTACCATAATTCTACCATATTATCACATGATTAAGGAATATTATAGGGCTTCCCAGGTAGCACTAGTGGTAAAGGACCCACCTGCTAATGCTGGAGACACAAGAGACATGAATTCTATCCCTGGGTCTGGAAGATCCCCTGGAGGTGGTGGTGCTTGTTGTTCAGTTGCTCAGTCATGTCTGACTCTTTGTGACCCAATGGACTGCAGCACACCAGGCTTCCCAGTCCTTCACCATCTCCCAGAGTCTGCTCAAACTCATGTTCATTGAGTTGATGATGCCATCCAACCATCTCATCCTCTGCCTTCCCTTTCTGCTCTTACCTTCAGTCTTTCCCAGCATCAGGGTCTTCTCCACTGAGTTGGCTTTTCGTATCAGGTGGCCAAAGTATTGGAGTTTCAGCTTCAGCATCAGTCTTTCCAGTGAAAAGTCAGAATTGATTTCCTTTAGTATTGACTGGTTTAATCTCCTTGCAGTCCAAGGGACTCTCAATAGTCTACTCCCCTTGAAGAGCAAATGGCAACCCACTCCACTATTCTTGCCTGGAGAATCCCGTGGACAGAGGAGCCTGGTGGTCTACAGTCCATAGGGTTGCAAAGAGTTGGATGTGACTGAACGACTTAACACACACATACGGAGAATTATAAGTCTATATCTTTAAAACTCATATTTTTCTTATAATGTATGATGATCTTTACCATGCACACATACTTAAAAAATTTTTTACATCTTAGGTCACTTTGAGAAGCAGTGAACATATGTCTCTTAGGCTCTATTCAGTTATTACAGTTTGTATCCAATTGTTCCTTTGTAGAAAAAAAGATCCATGGGAATGCTGGGGAGATGGTAATTTCAGTTATATTCTTGACTTTCTTTCCACCTCCTGCTGTTGCTGCTAAGTCGCTTCAGTTGTGTCCGACTCTGTGTGACCCCATAGACGGCAGCCCACCAGGCTCCCCCATTCTTGGGATTCTCCAGGCAAGAATACTGGAGTGGGTTGCCATTTCCTTCTCCAATCCATGAAAGTGTAAAGTGAAAGTGAAGTCGCTCAGTCGTGTCCGACTCCTAGCAACCCCATGGACTGCAGCCCACCAGGCTCCTCCGTCCATGGGATTTTCCAGGCAAGAGTACTAGCTTGTAATAAAAAGTTCAGGTAAGCTGCTCGCTCCTAGAAAATGCATTTGAGGCCATACATTTCCCACCGTGAAAATTAAGAGATGTATTTTCTTGGTGGGAGGGGACTGAACAGAAGGGTGACTGAATTAACTATATTGAAACATTTAAAAATAATACCTTCTAGTTTTTAGTAATCTTAACTAGATCTGGAATTAGAAGAATATTGTTACCTCAGAGCAGTCTGAATTGTAGATTTGGAATGGGTTGTTGACGGGTATGGGGAGCAAGAGACCTAGCTTTACTCAGTGTTGTCTTGAGACCGAGTCTCATTTTGTTACTAACTTCATGTGACTTATGTATAGATTTTAATTTTTGTAGATTGGGTGTATTTTGTAGAGATCAACTCTTCTGAAGTTTTCCATAACTAATGTCTATGTGACCTGTGGCCTGGTCATTATGATACAAGTGATCTGATGTGTTGGCATTAAAAAGGGTTATTTCTATTTTATTTTATTGTAACTAGAGTTTTAAGTTGTTATTTTATTATAAATAGAAGTTTAAAAAGATACAGTGGTAGAGGATCATCCACCTAGGAGATTTATGCATGAGTGTAGTTCTTGACTTTTGACTAGCTTATGCTTCTGGAATATACTATAGAGTCCTCTTTTTTTTTTTTTTTTTTAGTGTTTATTATAACTGCCCACCAGTGCTAGTCAGTTGCTGGATGCCTCTTCTGTCTTTTATATTAGGTTGGTGCAAAAGTAATTGTGGCTTTGCATTGTTGAACTTTGCCACTTGATATTGGAATACATTCTTAAATGTAGTTACATATCATTAAAATGCACATTTCTTTTTTTTTTTTTTGGCTAATGGCTTATTACTTGCTGTTTATATATATTTTAGAGATGGAAATGATGTTAGAAAAAAACAAATTTGAGCAATTTTCTTGTTTGAGTTCAAAATGGGTAGTAAAGTAGCAAAGACAACTCACAATATCAGCAATGCATATAGCCCAGGAACTGCTAAAGAAACGTACAGTTAAGTGGTGGTTCGGGAAGTTTTGCTAAACTTTGAGACAAGAGCCTTGAAGATGAGGAGCTCAGTTGCTGGCCATCAGAAGTTGACAGTGACCAATTGAGAGCCATCATCGAAGCTGATCCTCTTAAAACTACACGAGAAGTTGCCCATGAACTCAGTGTTGACAATTCTGTGGGTATGTGGCATTTGAAGCAAATTGGAAAGGTGAAGAGGTTTCATAAGTGGGCGCCTCATGAAGTAAAGTCGCTCAGTCGTGTCTGACTCTTTGTGACCCCATGGACTATAGCCGACCAGGCTCCTCTGTCCCTGGGATTCTCCAGGCAGGAATACTGGAGTGGGTTGCCATTTCCTTCTCCAGGAGACCTTCCCAACCAAGGGATCAAACCTGGGTCTCCTGTATTGCAGGCAGATGCTTTACCATCTGAGCCACCAGTACTCCTCATGGACTGACCACAAATGAAAAAATTGCCATTTTGAAGTGTTGTCTTCTCTTACTCTATGCAACAACAGTGAACCATTTCTCCATTGGACTGTAACATGTGATGAAAAGCGGGTTTTACATGACAGCCTGCCATGACCAGCTTGGTGGTTAGACTGAGAAGAAGCTCCAAATCACTTCTCAGAGCCAAACTTGTACCAAGTGTCATGGTCACTGTTTGGGGATCTGCTGCCCTCTATCCACTATAGCTTTCTGAATCCAGGGAAACCATTACATCTGAGAAGTATGCTCAGCAAATTGATGTGACTCACTGAAAATTCTAACAGCTGTAGCTGGCATTGGTCAACAGAAAAGACCCAATTCTCCAGAGCAATGCCTGACCACACATCACATAACTTTGGAAGTTGAACAAATTGGGCCATGAAGTTTTGTCTCATCTGCCATATTCGCCTGACCTCTTGCCAACCAACTACCACTTCTTCAAGCATCTCGACATCTTTTTGCAGGGAAAACATTCTGCAACCAGCAGGAGCTGGAAAATGGTTTTCAAGAGTTTGTTGAATCCTGAAGCACAGATTTTTATGCTATAGGAATAAACAAACATTTCTCATTGGCAAACATGTTAATTGTAACGGCTCCTATTTTGATTTAACATAGGTCTGTCTGAACCTAGTTATAATGATTTAAAATTTAGGGTCTGAAACCACAGTTACTTTTGCATCAACTAGTTGAGCTATTTCAAATCCTGAAAGATGATGCTGTGAAAGTCCTGCACTCAATATTCCAACAAATTTGGAAAACTCAGCATTGGCCACAGGACTGGAAAAGGTCAGTTTTCATTCCAATCCCAAAGAAAGGCAATGCCAAAAAATGCTCAAACTACCGCACAATTGCACTCATCTCACACGCTAGTAAAGTAATGCTCAAAATTCTCCGAGCCAGTCTTCAGCAATACATGAACCGTGAACTTCCAGTTGTTCAAGCTGATTTCAGAAAAGGCAGAAGAACCAGAGATCAAATTGCCAACATCTGCTGGATCATCAAAAAATCAACAGAGTTCCAGAAAAACATCTATTTCTGCTTTATTGACTATGCAAAGCCTTTGACTGTGTGGATCACAATAAACTGTGGAAAATTCTGAGAGAGATGGGAATCCCAGACCACCTGACCTGCCTCTTGAGAAACCTATAACGCAGGTCAGGAAGCAACAGTTAGAACTGGACGTGGAACAACAGACTGGTTTCAAATAGGAAAAGGAGTACGTCAAGGCTGTATATTGTCACCCTGCTTATTTAACTTCTATGTAGAGTACATCATGAGAAACGGTGGGCTGGAAGAAGCACAACTGGAATCAGGATTGCTGGGAGAAATATCAATAACCTCAGATAGGCAGATGATACCACCCATATGGCAGAAAGTAAAGAGGAACTAAAAAGCCTCTTGATGAAAGTGAAAGAGGGGAGTGAAAAAGTTGGCTTAAAGCTCAACATTCAGAAAACGAAGATCATGGCATCTGGTCCCATCACTTCATGGGAAATAGATGGGAAAACAGTGGAAACAGTGTCAGACTTTATTTTTCTGGGCTCCAAAATCACTGCAGATGGTGACTGCAGCCATGAAATGAAAAGACACTTGGAAGGAAAATTATGACCAACCTAGATAGCATATTGAAAGCAGAGAGACATTACTTTGCCAACAAAGGTCTGTCTAGTCAAGGCTATGGTTTTTCCAGTGGTCATGTATGGATGTGAGAGTTGGACTGTGAAGAAAGCTGAGCACCAAAGAGCTGATGCTTTTGAACTGTGGTGTTGGAGAAGACTCTTGAGAGTCCCTTGGACTGCAAGGAGATCCAACCAGTCCATCCTAAAGGAGACCAGTCCTGGGTTTTCATTGGAAGGACTGATGCTAAAGCTGAAACTCCAGTACTTTGGCCACCTCATGTGAAGAGTTGACTCTTTGGAAAAGACCCTGATGCTGGGAGGGATTGGGGACAGGAGGAGAAGGGGACAACAGAGGATGAGATGGCTGGATGGCATCATGGACTCGATGGACGTGAGTCTGAGTGAACTCCGGGAGTTGGTGATGGACAGGGAGGCCTGGCATGCTGCGATTCATGGGGTCGCAAAGAGTCGAACACGACTGAGCGACTGAACTGAACTGTATTCAGTAAATACCACTGGCACTAATTCTTTGCTGTTTGTAATATATTTGCCACTTTTCCCAGAACCCATTGGTTGTTTTAGTTTGTTCATTTCTGATTACCAGTGTAGAAATAAGATTCATTAATTTATACTTCTAGATATACATATGTAAGAAAGGGAACAGACTTTTCAAATGAAAATTGCTCCCACTTATAAAAGTCAATAAATGATTAAATATACCTTTTTATATAAAGCAGACTTTGATATTGTATTTACCTTTTGTATACTATGTGTTAACTCCTCTCTTTCGAAGTGGTCACCTTGTACAAATTTAATTTGTACAGTTGATTTTTCTTGTGTCTTGCTAAATTGTGCAAGGAACAGTAGGAAGTCTCTCAAGTTGGCTCTTTGACTTGCTTCCCTTTTATGTTCTTGAGAATTTGTTTTTTGGTTAGAGTGGAATGTTGCAGATAAATGCTGATATTCTTAAGTCTGGAATCATCTAACTAAATACCTTCCAAGTAGTTCCAGCACTGTTTATTGTTAAATAATTCAAGAGAAAAAGCCTCTAGGGGCTGAGGTTCCTTGTGAGAGTTGATGGTTGGGCAGAGTACTGCTGCTAATGTTAGATCACTCTTAAAAGTGTAAACTGTTTATTTTTAAATATGTGAGTTTACTTTGATCTTTACATTTTAATGTATCATGTTTTCTGCTCCCCGCCCCCAGTATGTGATTTAATTGATTCCCAAAGAAAAACTCCATCCTATATTCATATAAGTTATTTTAAGTAATACTGATTTGGAATCTAATGCACTGTATCTAAGGTCATATTACAAAGTTAGAGATGAAAAATATTCTGCTTCTCCTCCATAATTAAGGAAGGTAGCTGTATTAGTTTGGCATTGATCTAATAGAGCAAAATCTTTAGGATAAAAATAGTGTAGCATGAATGAGATGTTTTTCAAGAAGCCAAAAAGTTGAAAAAACTCATACTGAGATTTTGTAATGAACATAAAATGAGTTAAGATATTTGGCTGTTATTCGTGATAATTTGGAATAGTAAGTAACACATCTTGAGTAGGCAAAATGCATGATTAGTTTATATGTAGGGATTAGGGTTTTTCAGCATTTTCTTGCTTAAGAGCAAGATAAACACCATTAAGCAGAGTAGCATTACTGTTAGTCGTGTTTAAATATGTTTTAGATATTCTGTAGATGTACTTATTTTGAAGAGGTTTATCTTTTATTATTCTGATATGTAGGTGTTTATTGCAGTAGATTTTTCTCTAGGCAAACTATTGGGGAATGAAGTGAACACATAAATACTCTCTCCCTTTATTTTTCAGTAGCTGTTGTAGAGTATGGATCTGTAGAACTGACAGGAACCTTAGAATTTACCTTAACTTTTTTTTTAAATAGAAAAGGAAATTATTGATCAGAGGGATGAAAGTGCAGTGTTTTTCAGTTTTTAATTTTCTTCATGATTCAAAGAAATTCTTATAAAAACTAATCATTATGTATATTGTAAATATGCACTTCAATACAATGATTTTTCAGAAAACTTATCTAGGTCCTATATTCCTGATACTAAGCCTCTAATTTGTTGAAATATAACTTAATATATATATTTCCTATTGCTATCTTTTTGTGATTACAGTCTGTTTTCTGAGGAAAAGCTGCTGCCTGTGTTTTGATTTATTAGCATTGCTACTGCTATGTTCTTGACAACGAAAACTATGCTATGTTCTAGAAAACTAGCCTCCACATGAGTAAATTTAGTGTTAAGTATTCCTTTTCCAAATGCATTGTCTAGACCTTAATTTATCAAAATCCTTAGTTTATAGTATGCTGTTTTCTACCGTACAGTGCTAAATTAATGCTGTATTTTCCCCCCATCATTTTCTACTCATCGTTTAAGAGTTCTTGAGGCCAGCATAGCGGAAAATAAAGCATGTTTGAAGAGGACACCTACTGAAGTTTGGAGAGATTCTCGAAACCCTTATGATAGAAAAAGGCAGGACAAAGCTCCTGTTGGACTAAAGAATGTTGGCAATACTTGCTGGTTTAGTGCTGTTATTCAGGTAAGAATCTTTATGCAGATCTTATCTAGTGGGCCTGGCAGCAGTGAAAAGTGGGTTTGAGTTGTGTTTCTTTTTAGTTGTTATATATATACACACACACACAGACACACACCCTGCAAACAAGGTTTTAATATGCCTTTGTACTAATGTATTTTGGCGATTGCAGTATTCCCCACTCCACTTTGTTCTTCATTCCCAGTATGGGCTTTTCATGATAAAACACTGCCAGTGCCTTATTCAGAATTAATTTTTCCTCCTTCTCTGTTGTTGGGAATTGTTGTCAGAGTGAAAAGAAAATATTTTTGTATATAAATCCCTGCAAATTTAGGAAAAGATATAACCAAGATGGGGCTTCCCTGGTGGCTCAGATGGTGGTAAAAACAAAAAAAACAAATCTGCCTGCAGTGCAAGAGACCTAGGTTTGATCCCTGGGTTGGGAAGATCCCCTGGAGAAGGGAATGGCTACCCACTCGAGTATTCTTGCCTGGAAAATTCCTCGAATAGAGGAGCCTGGTGGGCTACAGTCTGTGGTGTCACAAAGAGTCAGACATGACTGAGTGACTAGCACCTCACTTCATAACAAAGATATGAAACCAAGACTGGTGGCTTTTTTTGTGTGTGTGTGTGTGTGAGTCAGATCAGATTTATTTATATATAATAGAAAATGTCATTCAAATAATTATAGTTGTTTAAGTACTTTTTTTTAATAAAAGAGGACATTTTATTTCAGGAGGAAATAGATTGACAAATAATTCTCAATACATATGTGAGAATGAAAGATTAAAAATAAAGAATAACATTTTCTTTCTAACTTGGAATTATTTATTGAGCTTCTTATTCTAAAATGAAAGATGTGTATAAGAGACAGGTATTGCTCTTTACAGCATCGGATCTTGCTTCTATCACCAGTCACATGCACAACTGGGTATTGTTTTCGCTTTGGCTCCATCCCTTCATTCTTTCTGGACTTATTGCTCCACTGATCTCCAGTAGCATATTGGGCACCTAATGACCTGGGGAGTTCCTCTTTTGATAGCCTATCATTTTGCCTGTTCATACTACTGCCATAAGGGTGGTGTCATCTGCGTATCTGAGGTTATTGATATTTCTCCTGGCAATCTTGATCCCAGCTTGTGCTTCATCCAGCCCAGCATTTCTCATGATGTGCTCTGCATATAAGTTAAATTATCAGGGTGACAATATACAGCCTTGACTGACTCCTTTCCCTATTCAGAACCAGTCTGTGGTTCCATGTCTAGTTCTGTTGCTTCCTGACCTGCATACAGATTTCTCAGGAGGCAGGTCAGGTGGTCTGGGATTCCCATCTCTTTAAGAATTTTCCACAGTTTGTTGTGATCCACACAGTCAAAGGCTTTGGCATAGTCAATAAAAATTCAGAACCAGTCTGTGGTTCCATGTCTAGTTCTGTTGCTTCCTGACCTGCATACAGATTTCTCAGGAGGCAGGTCAGGTGGTCTGGGATTCCCATCTCTTTAAGAATTTTCCACAGTTTGTTGTGATCCACACAGTCAAAGGCTTTGGCATAGTCAGTAAAGCAGAAGTAGATTTTTTTCTAGAACTCTCTTGCTTGTTCGATCATCTAGCAGATGTCAGCAATTTGATCTCTGGTTCCTTTTCTAAATCCATCTTGAACATCTGGAAGTTCACAGTTCACATACTGTTGAAGTCTGGCTTGGAGGATTTTGAGCATTACTTTGATAGCGTGTGAGATGAGTGCAGTTGGGCAGTAGTTTGAGCATTCTTTGGCATTGCCTTTCTTTGGGACTGGAATGAAAACTGACCTTTTCTAGTTCTGTGGCCACTGCTGAGTTTTCCAAATTTGCTGACATATTGAGTACAGCACTTTCACAGCATCATCTTTCAGGATTTGAAATAGCTCAACTGGAATTCCATCATCTCCATTAGCTTTGTTCGTAGTGATGCTTCCTAAGGCCCACTTGACTTCACATTCCAGGATGTCTGGCTCTAGGTGAGTGATCACACCATCGTGATTATCTGGGTTGTGAAGATTTTTTTTTTGTATAGTTCTGTGTATTCTTGCCACCTCTTCTTAATATCTTCTGCTTCTGTTAGGTCCATGCCATTTCTTTCCTTTATTTTGCCCATCTTTGCTTGAAATGTTCCCTTGATGTCTCTAATTTTCTTGAAGAGATCTCTAGTCTTTCCCATTCTATTGTTTTCCTCTATTTCTTTGCATTGATCACTGAGGAAGGCTTTCTTGTCTCTCCTTGCTATTCTTTGGAACTCTGCATTCACATGGGTATATCTTTTAACTCAGATGACCATTATATCTACTACTGTGGGCAAGAGTCCCTTAGAAGACATGGAGTAGCCATCATAGTCAACAAAAGAGTCTGAAATGCAGTACTTGGTTACAGTCACAAAAACAGCAGAATGATCTCTGTTCATTTCCAAGGCAAAGTGTTCTGTATCACAGTAATCCAAGTTTATGCCCTGACCAGTAATGCTGGAGAAGCTGAAGTTGAACGGCTTTATGAAGACCTACAAGACTTTCTAGAACTAACACCCCAAAAAGATGTCCTTTTCATTATAGGGGACTGGAATGCAAAAGTAGGAAGTCAAGAAATACCTGGAGTAACAGGTAAATTTGGCCTTGGAGTACAGAATGAAGCAGGGCAAAGGCTAATAGGGTTTTGCCAAGCGAATGCACTGGTCATAGCAAATACCCTCCTCCATCACCAGATTGTCAATACCGAAATCAGATTGATCACATTCTTTGCAGCCAAAGATGGAGAAGCTCTATACAGTCTGCAAAAACAAGACCGGGAGCTGACTGTGGCTCAGATCATGAACTCCTTATTGCCAAAATCAGACTTAAATTGAATAAAGTAGGGAAAATCACTAGACCATTCAGGTATGACCTAAATCAAATCCCTTACTATTATACAGTGGAAGTGAGAAATAGATTCAAGGGTTTAGATCTGATAGGGTGCCTGAAGAACTATGGACAGAGGTTTGTGACATTGTACAGGAGGCAGGGATCAAGACCATCCCCGAGAAAAAGAAATGCAAAAAGGCAAAATGGTTGTCTGAGGAGGACTTACAAATCGCTGTGAAAAGAAGAGAAGCAAGAAGCAAAGGAGAAAAGGAAAGATACACCCGTTCGTTCAGAATGGATTCCGAATTTCACGGCAGTCATGGCAAAGCTGCGCCACACGCAGGCCCCTCTGGGCACGGACTGGGAGCCTGTGAAGCCAGCCCTGAGCCCAGGGTGCCTCCTGGGAAGCATCTCCTAATTCTCAGCTGCCTTGGGCCTCTCTGTCTTGACTCCCACGGAGCGTGGGTTTCAGTAATGGCATAGGCGTGGGAGGAAACAGAAAAATCGCCCACAAAGAAGGCTCAACACTTCTGAAGTCTCAGTTCCAGAGAATTCGTACCATCCAAGCCACGCTGTCTGGTCACTGCACAGTTAAACTGGTTATCAACGAGAAAGAGAAGTGTGCGGTCCCCGGGGTGGAGAGCCGCCGTCCAGAGCAGGGCCCCGCTCCCGCCCGGGTGCTGCAGGCGCTCTTCCCGGCAGCTCTGACCCGCACGCCCCTTGTAATTGCCTCATCGCCCTTGGATGGCAGTGTTGATTGGAGCCTGAGGGACTGGTCCAGGTACTTCTCTGAACTGAGCTCTCAATTAGGATTCAGACCCACCCTGGGAGAGAGAGACAGACCGGTGCTTCAGCTGGAGGTGAGGCTCTTTGAGAGACTTGTTGAAATTATGAAAAGTCACATTTCCCCATGTTGGGAATTAGATCCGAGTGTAACAGGCCTTCCAGGCTGGAAACGTGCTCAGAAAGCCAGGAGGCCGGTGTGGCAGCGTTTCAGCGCGTGCTCGCCAGCGCGGGTGCCCTTGCACTGTAACTTAGGCTAGGGCCTCAGCCTCCCTGGGTTAGTGGAGGAACGCTCTAAGCTGTTCCCCCCAGCTCAGAGAGCGTCGTGACTCAGGCATCAGCCGACAGCCCCGTCTGTTCTTGCCCAGGGTCTGCGGCT
This sequence comes from Cephalophus harveyi, assembly GCA_006410635.1. Classification (NCBI taxonomy): domain Eukaryota; kingdom Metazoa; phylum Chordata; class Mammalia; order Artiodactyla; family Bovidae; genus Cephalophus; species Cephalophus harveyi. The sequence continues at coordinate 218,143 of SJYT01069703.1, forward strand.
GCTCTGTCGTCACCTCGGCTGGGTGTTTGGGGTGGGGTTGGTGGGGAGTTCAGAAAGGTCAGTGGATGACCCCTGACCCCCAGGTCAGCCAAGAGTATCCACGCTAGCTGGCTCCATCTGAGACGAATGCTGTGGAAAGGCGTCCTCTGGTGCTGTGTTGAGTGTAAGTTGTACATTTTCCAACATCTGTGCTTGCTAACTTGACAAATTTGAGCTGCGGTGAGAGAAGTAGAAAGATCTGGGCCTAAGCAAAGATTGCGGCTGCCACCGAAGGCATCGTCCCGCTTCAGCTTATTCAGTAGTGGGGCCCGGCTCTAGCCAGACTGCAAGAGTTCCTGCTGTGAAGTAGGGCAGGCTCGAGGCCCGCCCACCCCTCTCTTCCCACAAAGCTCTTAACCTCCTGATTTTGCTTAGAAGAAGTGGCTCACAACATTTCTCTATTATTCTGAGACATTCCAAGTTACATCCCAGGGCCCTTAGTGCAGGACCGCAGGCTCATATGACACCACGGAGGACACAGATCTTTCTTTCTTTATTAAATTTATTTTTGACTGTGCTGGGTCTTGGTTGCTGCGCATAGGCTCTCTCTAGCTGCGGCGAGTGGGGGCCACTCTTCTTTGTGGTGTGCGGGCTTCTCGTTGCGTCCACCTCTCTCGTAGAGCGTGGGCCTAGGCGCATGGGTTCAGGGGTTGTGGTGCTTCGTTGCCCCACAGAGTGTGGAACCTTCACGGACAGGGACGGAGCCCGTGTCCCCTTCATTGGCAGGCAGATTCTTAACCACTAGACCGCTGGGAGGTCCAGACGTCTGTCTTTCTAGGAAGGCCTAGATACCCAGCTAGTGGGCTTCTTGGGGAATGAGGGCTCCAAACCACTTTATCCGCCCTGGCATCACAGGACACACTGACCATCGTGTTATTGGCATCTCTTTCCTGAGGACTGACTGTGCCAGGCTGCACAGCCTACCTGCCTAGTTCTCACAACAACCCTCGAGGGTGGTAACCATTATCACCCCCAGTTTACAGACGAAGAAACTGCAGCTTAGATGAGTCAGGAAACTGGCCCCAGCGCACACAGCAAGTGATGGGGCTGTAATCTGATTCCAGGCTGACCCCGTCACCCACACTTCCAGTGAGCAGGCCCTGCTGTCATGTCAGACATCCCCCTCTTTCCCCTTTCTCTTGTCAAAGGCTTGATCCTCGGCCAAGTTTACTGGCCTGTCATCCTGGTGAACTTGTGTCTGTCGCTGTGATACGGGGCCAGCGTATCTGCGTGTCACTTCCCAGGCAGTGTTTGTATTCAGACCAGAGTTGTCTGGCAAAGGCTCCATGGAAACAAATACAACGGGAGACATTTAATTACTTCCGTTCTCACCAGCAGTCCACCTGTCCACAAGTGCCTGGCCCATGTTCCTCTTGAAAAGTCACAGGAACCCAGGCAAGAGAAAGAGCCACTGAGCACATGTCAGGGACCACATATCATGTACCAGTGCTGGCTGCACCGCCAGGGAGATCAGGACCAGGGGCAGGTCGGCTGCCCTTCCTGGGCCTCCGCTTGCCTGCCCAGCAGACTGCAATCATCACCGTCATCACCATCACCAACACGGGGTCCCTCCTGTGCTGGGGCGGGAGGTATGGTCAGGAAACATGGATCTGCCTCATGAGCTTGAGTTCATGTCGTGGAGGGTCAGTGCGTTTTAAACTCTGGTTAGGAAGAACCCCCTGTTACAGCAAAGGAAAGGCCTACAGAAAATTCCGCCTTAGGGTGGAGTGTAGCCATCCTCGGATTGGAGTGAGAGAGGCGGGCTCCCTGTGGAGGGGCTCAGTGTCTGAGTCTGCCCTCTTCTGAAGGGCTCTCCCCCCGGACTGGAGGCGTGCTCGCTTTGAGAAGTCCAGTTGTGCTGTGCCTTGGTTAGTTATACCGTGCTCTAAAGATGTTCCCTTGCAGGATCCAGTTAAAGACCACTATTCAGTCCACTGAAGTGGGTGAGGAAGTACACCTGGTTGCCCAGACCTTGTCTGCTGCAGAGTTCAAGGCCAGTTGCCCTCAGGGTTATGGGGATGTTCGCTTGTCCAGGCACCCACCGGGATCTCTGGGCCCAGCCTCTCTTACTCAGACTCACAGCCTCCCGGGTGGACAATGGGCCCGAAGCTCCTCCCTCTCAGTCATCAGGCCTCCAGCCCCACGGTGGCCAGTTTTTTCCCTTCCTCCCTGCTCTTGGGCAAGAGAAACCTTGTTCTTCTGTTTCTAAGGGGAGTGCCACACCATTTTGAACTGTACGGGTTGGGCTGCAAGACTCTTCAGTTCTTTTTTTCCTTTCTATGAGCATTTCAGAAGATGCAGCCCTATTCGCGCAAACCCTTCCCTCTGCTTTCCAGGGCCCTCGCCTACCGCATTCTAGCTTCTTTGGTCAGCTGGAACCAGCGTCCTTATCTGGGGTCTGTGAACTGGTAGATCAAGTGAGGGCTGTCCATGCATGAGTTCTAGAGATTATACCATGAACCCACAGATACTGCACTAAAATTCGAGTCTGTGTTTGTGCATTTGGGGAGGTGGAAGTCCCACAGTCTTCATAAAAGATGCTTATAAAAGGCCCAGGACTCCTGCTCTAGGACCTCGGGGCGTCCTCTCCATTCTGCACGGTCTCTAAGCACCCAGGCTAGACAGGGCCTCAGCATCGTGGTCCAGAAACCTCATTTCACATACGGGGATTCTGTCACCCCAGGCAGGGACAGAGGGCCGAGGCCACACGCAGGGCACAAAGGTTGAGTCGCTCCTTCGCAGTCTGGCGTTCCTTCCGCAGCCCCAGCGCAGAGCCTTAGAAGAGGCTCAGGCACCAGTGGCACCAGAGCTGGCGCCACCCAGACTACCTCAGTTACAGGTTTGGAGTATTTTTAAATAGTTTGTTAAAAAGTTGTATCACAAAAAAATTACACCACAGTCTTCATAAAAGATGCTTATAAAAGGCCCAGGACTCCTGCTCTAGGACCTCGGGGCGTCCTCTCCATTCTGCACGGTCTCTAAGCATCCAGGCTAGACAGGGCCTCAGCATCGTGGTCCAGAAACCTCATTTCACATACGGGGATTCTGTCACCCCAGGCAGGGACAGAGGGCCGAGGCCACACGGAGGGCACAAAGGTTCAGTCGCTCCTTCGCAGTCTGGCGTTCCTTCCACAGCCCCAGCGCACAGAGCCTTAGAAGAGGCTCAGACACCAGTGGCATCAGAGCTGGTGCCACTCAGACTACTTCAGTTAAAGTTTTGAAGTATTTTTAAATAGTTTGTTAAAAAGTTGTATCAAAAAAAAATTATCCTCAAGAAGATTTAGGGTCATTAGCAAAGATACTTTCGTTCCATCTTTTGCTGTCATAGCAAAGGAATGCCCCGCCTCACGTCAAAGTGACAGACGCAAGTTCGCCGGCATGACAGGCCAGTGACTTGGCNAGTATTTTTAAATAGTTTGTTAAAAAGTTGTATCACAAAAAAATTACCCTCAAGAAGATTTAGGGTCATTAGCAAAGATACTTTCGTTCCATCTTTTGCTGTCATAGCAAAGGAATGCCCCGCCTCACGTCAAAGTGACAGACGCAAGTTCGCCGGCATGACAGGCCAGTGACTTGGCCGAGAACAGACCTTGACAAGACAAGGGGCTTGAATCTGAGTCTCCCTGGGCTAGAGTCTAAGTGTCAGCAGGGCTCCACTCCTTCTGGAGTCTCTGGAGGAGAGTCTGTTTCCTCACCAGCTTCCAGAAGACGCCCACATCTCTTGGCTCATGGCCCCTTCCATCCTCAAAGCCAGAAGTGTTGCATCTCTGGCTGTTGTTCCGTAAACGCAAGTCCCTCTGACCGAACCTGGAGAAAGGTCTCTGCTTTTAAGGACCAGAGTCATTAGAGGGGCCCACCCCGACAATGCAGGACAGCCTGCCTGTCTCAAGAGCCTCGATCTTCACCACATCTGCATGCCCCTTTCAAGCCCACCCTGACAATGCAGGACAGCCTGCCTGTCTCAAGAGCCTCGATCTTCACCACATCTGCATGCCCCTTTCAAGCCCTCGGGAAACATAGTCACAGATTCCTGAGATAAAGATTGAGATGTTGACATCTTTGGGGTCATTATTCTGCCTCTCAAAGCGTGGTTCACAAAAGGTGCTTTTCATTATACTGAAGAAGTCAGCAGATTTTTCTTTAAAAGGCCAGATAGTAAATATTACAGCTTCTCAGGCAGGGTGGTGTCTGTCGTAGCTGCTCTGCTCTGCTACTGAGGAGCAAAAGCAGTCACAGATAAAATGCAAATAAGTGGCGGTGGCTGTGTTCCAATAAAGCTTTATTAATAAGAACAGATATGTAGATTCAGTCCATGGCTGTCATTTACAGACCCCTCTTCTATTGGATTCACCAGACACCATCCAAGAGAACTTCCAGTCTGGCCTGAGCCGTGGGGCCAAAGGGACAGATAAGCTATGCTCTTGGCCTGGAAAGGGCCCTTGCAGCCTGATGGGGATGAAGCGGCGTTCGTAGAAGTCAGGAGAGTGACTGGTCCTTGAGGGAAGGGACCACGGCTGCAGGTGCCTCTCAGAAGAAGTGACCAGGGCTTCTGGGAAGGACTTGCCCAGATTCCACTGAAGAACAAAGCTGGGAGGTCCCGGCCTGAGGAGCCAGGCTCGCGTGTTTGAAGTTTGTGGTTTGGCTGTCTGGACCCGTACACTGGGCGACTGCCCTCTGGTCAGGGGCATGAGCCGAGTGGCTCCTACAGACCTGGGGTTCAAAGCTCTGTGACCTTGGACAGGGGTGTCAGCTTCCTCAGCTCCACGATGGAGACTCGCAAGGTGATTAGTGGGATCACGTGTAAAGCATGATTGTTGAATCAAGAGTTCTCCCTAAAGGAGAACCACGGTTGTAATTAGCTTCCGAGTTTCCCAGAGTGCATTGAGAAAGCTGACTGCCGCAGCCCCATGTCTGATTTGCAAGCAGTCGTGAAGGGTATAAAGCCACTGCCTTGCCCACTGACGATTAAGATGCTATTAATAGCGGTACTAGTCGTGCTAAAACAGGAGCAAGGGTAGTGGTTGCCACCCTCTAATTAACACTGCTCATTTGCCAAGCGCCATGCTGAGATGTTCATAAGGGCGATCTCACTTGGTCAGCTCCACAGAGCTTGGGCAGAGGCCCATGATTAGCTACATTTTACAGGGGAGCTGAGGAGGCTCAGAGAAGATGAGGGACTTGCCTAAGATCACACAGCGGCAAAGGTCAGACGCGGGACTCAAACCCAGGTTTATCTGACATCAAAGACTGTGTTCTTCCGCAGGCCCTGGAAGCCCAAGAATAACAGACTCTTTCTTGTGCCTCCTCCTAGCGTCCAGACAGCAGTGAACTGCGGCGGAGGCAGTGGCAGAAAAGAGACGTAAGTGAGCTCTGATAGAACCGAGCCGCTGACACCGAAGCCAGAGACGAGCCCCTGGCTGTGTCCAGTGTGCAGAAGGAACACCCACCCGCACAGTCACCGCAGTGTCCACGGGAGCTCTGACTCCACAGTCATAGCACACAGCACCGGGGACATACTGCTGAACCGTAGGCTTCTCGTAGACAGAGCAGCCTCCGACTTACTGCGCCGGTCAGACACCGTCAGAAGGACAGACATCAGTTGCCTCAGAAGAGTTTCTAGACTGACATTTGAGCCCTGCACACTCTGGTCCTGACTTACCCTCCACTTGGGACTCCTCTTCCTGTATCTCCCGCGCCCTCCGTACCTGTGTGGGTGCGTTCCCTCCACCGGACGCTCCCTTCTCCAGGCCTGTGTGGCCAAGCTCCAGCCTTCAGGGAGGCTGTAGCCAGCAGCCACCGCTGCATTCCTCCCCTTACGCCTCCAGAAGCAAGTCGGGGCTCCCTGTCTATCCTCCTTAGAGCCCAGCGTCTGTCTTTATCCATGGCACTGACAGTTTTCTTTTGGATTTTATGGTTATTTATATAGATGTCTGCTCTGCTCAATGGGGCTTGAGGACAGGGTCAATGTTGAGTTCATGTTTATAGCTCCTTCCCATGGCACAGGGTGTTCTATAAGCAAACAAAATTTGTGAACATATGTATTTATTATCTATCGTAAATGAGTGACTATATCAACCAGAAAGTGAAATAATCATTCAACACCCACATCAGTGACAGGCTCCCACAGGCCTCTCCCTGCGCTGCTTTCAGAAATGGGGGTATACAATTAAGTCTCTGTCCACAGAGACATTCCAGCTAAGGCAGGCAAGCAGTTAAGACCTTCACAACTGATAGATTCCTTGAACATATCATTTGGTCTGAAATCCAATGCCAAATTGTACTCCAAAATTGGAAAATACCTTGGCATGTATATTATTTTTCTTCCCAAGGAATAGCAAAGCCACCCTCTAATTAACACTGCTCATTTGCCAAGCACCATGCTGAGATGTTCATAAGGGCGATCTCACTTGGTCAGCTCCACAGAGCTTGGGCAGAGGCCCATGATTAGCTACATTTTACAGGGGAGCTGAGGAGGCTCAGAGAAGATGAGGGACTTGCCTAAGATCACACAGCGGCAAAGGTCAGACGCGGGACTCAAACCCAGGTTTATCTGACATCAAAGACTGTGTTCTTCCGCAGGCCCTGGAAGCCCAAGAATAACAGACTCTTTCTTGTGCCTCCTCCTAGCGTCCAGACAGCAGTGAACTGCGGCGGAGGCAGTGGCAGAAAAGAGACGTAAGTGAGCTCTGATAGAACCGAGCCGCTGACACCGAAGCCAGAGACGAGCCCCTGGCTGTGTCCAGTGTGCAGAAGGAACACCCACCCGCACAGTCACCGCAGTGTCCACGGGAGCTCTGACTCCACAGTCATAGCACACAGCACCGGGGACATACTGCTGAACCGTAGGCTTCTCGTAGACAGAGCAGCCTCCGACTTACTGCGCCGGTCAGACACCGTCAGAAGGACAGACATCAGTTGCCTCAGAAGAGTTTCTAGACTGACATTTGAGCCCTGCACACTCTGGTCCTGACTTACCCTCCACTTGGGACTCCTCTTCCTGTATCTCCCGCGCCCTCCATACCTGTGTGGGTGCGTTCCCTCCACCGGACGCTCCCTTCTCCAGGCCTGTGTGGCCAAGCTCCAGCCTTCAGGGAGGCTGTAGCCAGCAGCCACCGCTGCATTCCTCCCCTTACGCCTCCAGAAGCAAGTCGGGGCTCCCTGTCTATCCTCCTTAGAGCCCAGCGTCTGTCTTTATCCATGGCACTGACAGTTTTCTTTTGGATTTTATGGTTATTTATATAGATGTCTGCTCTGCTCAATGGGGCTTGAGGACAGGGTCAATGTTGAGTTCATGTTTATAGCTCCTTCCCATGGCACAGGGTGTTCTATAAGCAAACAAAATTTGTGAACATATGTATTTATTATCTATCGTAAATGAGTGACTATATCAACCAGAAAGTGAAATAATCATTCAACACCCACATCAGTGACAGGCTCCCACAGGCCTCTCCCTGCGCTGCTTTCAGAAATGGGGGTATACAATTAAGTCTCTGTCCACAGAGACATTCCAGCTAAGGCAGGCAAGCAGTTAAGACCTTCACAACTGATAGATTCCTTGAACATATCATTTGGTCTGAAATCCAATGCCAAATTGTACTCCAAAATTGGAAAATACCTTGGCATGTATATTATTTTTCTTCCCAAGGAATAGCAATGATTTTTAACTTGAGCATTGGAATTGAAGGGACCAGGGTACTTTGGCCACCTCATGTGAAGAGTTGACTCTTTGGAAAAGACTTTGATGTTGGGAGGGATTGGGGGCAGGAGGGGAAGGGGACGACAGAGGATGAGACGGCTGGATGGCATCACTGACTCGATGGACATGAATCTGAGTGAACTCTGGGAGTTGGTGATGGACAGGGAGGCCTGGTGCACTGTGTTTCACGGGGTCGCAAAGAGTTGGACACGACTGAGCGACTGAACTGAACTGGGTTTGCACCCCAGCTTCATCACTGACCGACTAGGTGACCTTGGCTAGGACCCACCCTGGCCTCCTCAGATCCATTACTCTCGTCTGTGTAACAGGCACAGGGCTGGCTCCCACCTCTCGGGGATGCTATTGTGAGCTCTGGTTACAGTGATGCGTGTAAGCACTTAGCACCACGCCTGGCTCACGCTCAGGGACGGATGCCTACTATCGCTGTGACTGTGGTTGTCGCGTGCTGACAGCATCTTGCCTTCTGGTTCTAGAGATGACGTCTCCACCCTCAGCTCCCAGCTGGGGGGCAGTCTGCAGTCTTGGTTGAGTTGTACTCTGTCCCTGGCCACAGACACCGCAAGGACCCCCTCGCGACAGTCAGCCATCAGCAGCCGTACCCTCAGCCCCAGGTAAGAGTATCCCCTGCTGCCTTTGGGTGACCAGTAGTTCAGAGAATCACAGGCTTCCCATGAGGCTGTTTAAGTCTTCAATTTCCTGTGTCCTAGACAAGGACATGCATGGTCCAGTTTGAGGTATGACCCTGCCACTTCTTAGCTGTGTGACTTAAGGCAAGTCAGTTACCCTCTCTGAGCCTTCACTTCCTCATCTGTGAAACAGGAAATATAATTGTATTTACTGCCCCAAACAGTCAAAATGAAGAGGATCTACAGCTCAGCTAATGCATGGTTTTCCAGATGATTCCAAATAGCATGGGGTGAGCATTTTTAAAAATAGCTGTAGATTTAGTATGTTTGTTTTCCATCTAAGGCAAGTCCTACTAATTTTCCATTTATAGATAGTTTTGTATTTAAAATTTCTTTATAAAGATGTTTACTGAAGTTTTTTGCTTTTGTTTCTTTCTTTTAATGGGAAGTCTGTATAAAGACAGTTAGGCTGGATGATGTCTCCTTGGAAATCTCAGCCTTCTTTGAATGGCAAAATTTTATACTTTGTTTCCTACCATGGAAGGAGACAAATTCAGTCATGCCTTGAGATGGGACCCTCACAAGTCTATAGGATTGCCAATAATAATTTGCTCCAACAAATGGGCCTCAGCCTCAGCTGCAGGACTTAAATCTGTCTTCCCTCTTGCTTTCCAGCTCCATTCCTCTCAGCTCATTTGGTTTTCCTTTTCAAGGGCGGCCCTCTTGTAATGAGGAGCCAATGGCCATAAATCAGAAATTATGGATTAAACAGATGCGTAATTAAGATGAAATGCACACTGCTTGTGTGATAACAGAAGAGCCGATGTGATAAGATAGAAAAATCACATACTAATGGAGCCGACCCAGAGGAGCCCTTGCTGAATTGAAACGGCTTTGCTCTGAAGCAGGAGGCTGTCTTTACGAAAAGAAGGGGGTGGGAGTTCTTGCCAAGCTTTCGGGCTTGTTCAGCAAATGGCAAATGTCTGCTGATAATCTTAGGCTGAAAGATTTGATGTTGAAAATATCAAAGGGGGGCCCTGAGAATGGGGCGCATCAGGGGAGTTAATTAAAGCAAGATTATCTGATTACCACTCTTAATTAAAAACAAAGACCTGCGTGGAGAAAGAGCCATGTCCTCGGCGAACTCGAATGCTGAGGACTTTTTCTCTCCTGATAACTGAATAACTTCTGGTCTCCCGGATCAGCCAGTGTATCAGGCAGCAGAGGGCAGAGCTGAATGTGCAAGCACTTTAAAATAATATCCAAAAGTTTCATAATTCTATTAGGTGCATGATAAGGAATTAGAGCCTGAGCTGAATGGGAGACGGGAGGCTGCAGTGGTTTCCGTACGTGGACTGAAGTCAGAGCATCTGGCTTCTGATCCCGTGGCGGCTCCTCTGCAGTGCTGAGACTTGGGGCAGAGGTTTTGTTTGTTTGTTTGTTGGATAATTTTTAATGGAGTATAGTTGATTTACAGCGTTGTGTTAGTTTCTGCTGTACAGCAAAGTGAATCAGTTATACATATACACGTATCCACTCTTTTTTAGGTTATTTTCCTGTATAGATCATTGCAGAGTATTGATTAGAGTTCCCTGTGCTACACAGTAGATCCTTGTTACTTACCTACTTTATCTATAGTAGTGTGTGTAATGGGGCTTCCCTGGTGGCTCGGTGGTAAAGAATCCGCCTGCTGATGCAGGAGAATTGGATTCGATCCCTGGGTTGGGCAGATCCCCTGGAGAAAGACATCGCAGCCCACTCCAGTATTCTTGCCTGGGGAGTCCCATGGACAGAGGACCCTCGAGGGTTACAAGCCGTGGGCTGGCAAAAGAGTCGGACCCAACTGAGTGACGAAACAGCAACTGAGTGTGTATGTCGGTTCCAGTTCCCCAGTTTATCCCTTTCTCCCTTCCCCCATTCAGTTCAGTTCAGTTCAGTTCAGTTGCTCAGTCGTGTCCCACTCTTTGCAACCCCATGAATTGCAGCACGCCAGGCCTCCCTGTCCATCACCAACTCCCGGAGTTCACTCAGACTCGTGTCCATCGAGTCAATGATGCCATCCAGCCATCTCATCCTCAGTCAATTAGAAACCATAAATTTGGGGCAAGTTGCTTAACTTTCCGTGTTTTCTTGTGAGTAAACCATTGTCAGGATTAACTAGAAGATGCACTCAGAGCCCAGCTCCTAGAAAGAGCTCAAGAAAACCAGCTGCTTTCCTGGTGTTGGTATTTGATGCCCAGAATAACCCCAGGGAACTGATGCCATCACCTCCATGCTGCGCAAGAGGGATCTGAGGCCCAGAGGATCAGGAGCAACTGATTGAGGCAAACTCAGCCACACCCCAGCTCCTGTAGCTTCACCCCGGGCGGCACCTCCAGGCAGCCCTCGCTAGAGCCCAGCCCCCCTTTCCATGCCCACTCCCCTCCAAGTCCTCAGGCTTGTCCAGCTGCAGCTCAGAGCAGAGGGGCCTGCACCAAGGACTGCGGTGGAGCAGGAGGCAAGAAGGGACCAGAAGCCCCTTGTCAATTTTCTTCATGTTGGTGTCCCTCCGGCTGGCACACAGATGGTGCTCCATCAATGTTTGTTGAATGAATAACTGACCATAACAGCAACACGTGAGCAGAAGTGCTGACTGTGCGTGGTCACAGCTCAGCTTTGTGATTCAGAGAGGGTCAGTAATTTGCTCCATGTCATCAGCAGGGAAGCAAAAGAGCCAGGGTTTGAACTCTGGTTTAAATCCTTCCAAAGCCTGCATCGTGTTTGCCATGCTGCCGTGATGCTGACGTTTACCCAGGAGGTGAACCACTCACCTGGCAAAGTTCACTGCCAAAGAGCTAGCCTGTGATTAATATTAAAACTATATAAGGGTCAGTGTTCAACATCCATCCAAATGATATTTATTAAGTGCCTACTGAGTGCCAGATTCCATGGCGTTAAGCCTTGAAAATTTTGAGCCCTTATTAACCTATTAACCTGCACACATACTCTTTGGAGTATGTTTACAGTTTAAAGACTCTAGAACTTCTCAGTTAGAAGGGACCATTAGATTATTTATTATTAGTCCAATCCTCTCATTATATAAATTGGAAAAAGTGAGGTCTGCAGAGGGAACTATCTCACCTAGTTTAGTCCAGTTCAGTTCAGTTGCTCAGTCATGTTCGACTCTTTGCGACCCCATGAATCGCAGCACGCCAGGCCTCCCTGTCCATCACCATCTCTCGGAGATCACTCAGACTCGCATCCATCGAGTCCGTGATCCCATCCAGCCATCTCATCCTC
>SJYT01069703.1:239507-376396 GCA_006410635.1 Cephalophus harveyi
CATTTCTTCTGAGGGATTCCTGCCCGCAGTAGTAGATATAATGGTCATCTGAGTTAAATTCACCCATTCCAGTCCATTTTAGTTCGCTGATTCCTAGAATGTCGACGTTCACCCTTGTCATCTCTTGTTTGACCACTTCCAATTTGCCTTGATTCATGGACCTGACATTCCAGGTTCCTATGCAGTATTGCTCTTTACAGCATCGGATCTTGCTTCTATCACCAGTCACATGCACAACTGGGTATTGTTTTCGCTTTGGCTCCATCCCTTCATTCTTTCTGGACTTATTTCTCCACTGATCTCCAGTAGCATATTGGGCACCTAATGACCTGGGGAGTTCCTCTTTTGATATCCTATCATTTTGCCTGTTCATACTGTTCATGGGGTTCTCAAGGCAAGAATACTGAAGTGGCTTGCCATTCCCTTCTCCAGTGGAACCAGCCCATGGCTAGCGCCCCAACACCTTCCAGTATCCACTGCAGTCATTACTCAAGGACGACCACCACCCTCACTTCTGCTCTGTGTTAGATTCTGTGTTAGATAGGGCTATTGTTTGAACCCTCTGATGCCTTTATGTTTAAATGTAGCTTTTCTGGTTTTTCTGAGGAGGTTTTCTCTCATAGAAGCTGGATGATCACATCTGGAATCAGATGTGATCTGCTAAAATCAGACTTCTCTACTCCTTTTACTCAGTAAATATTTCTTCCTTGGTGTCTGAGCCCAGGAGGACATGAAGGGTCATTCATACTTCCCTCTCCTCATAGGCTGGTCACTCCTTCCCCTCTAGAGTTTCAGCTTCTTGGACACAAGGGTCCTTCACCTCAGTGTCAGCAGGAGCTGGAGGCGTGGCACTCCACAGAAGGCTCTGAATGGCAAGGAGGAGGGGTCGATGGACAGAAAGCTTCCCTCCACTTAAAGCTGCGTTTATGACGAACTGGGTGCTGTGAAAAGTCAGAGACTGTGGTTACTGCCATTGTATGGCACTCAGCAGTGGCAGTGCCTGTGCCTGGAAACCAGAAGCAAGCATTGTGAACTTACTTAACTGTGCTGAACCCAAGCTGACTCTCGGATCCACCCTGATCACTTTTCACACCCCGTGTGTTCTTTCAGGACATCACAGAGGTTGTTCCTGAAGGGCAGGCTGAGGTTTGAGGGCCGGTGCTCTCCCGTCTCAGACTGTGACCCAGGAGGCTCTCTGCGTCTCCATCTCTCCAGGAAGGGAACGTGGTTCCAGCTCCCTCTTAATGGGGATGAAATTCTGGAGAAACAAGGCCAGGCTTTGGGTTGGGTTTCAACATAGAAAGAGTTCCCTCTGGATTGTGCACTGGAAGTTGGTTTTGAATCTCTTGGTTTTAAGCCCAGAGAAGCGGCTTTGACGCGTAAGTGGGGCTACCAGGGTCTGAATGAACCTGCCAGATGAGCCCTTTGGCCCCTTGTTTCTTCATTCTCATCTTTCTATTCCTCCAGTCTTTCATTCTTCCCATTCCACCAACTTCCCTTGATGGACTGTTCTAGATCCTGGGAATTCATAGAAGAAAAACAGAGTCAAGTTCAGAATTAACAGTCTTGTTGAGAGTTGTAAACAAGTAAGCAAGCGATTACTGGACGGAGAACAGGAAAACACAGGGGCTCTGAGGATCAGAGGAGACCCCAGCCCAGCCTGGGAGGTGGGCACAGATTTCTGGAGGCAGCTGTACTTGGGCTGAACATTGAAAGTCAGGCAGAAATATTTGCTTTTTGGTTTTTTTAAATTGATAATAGAGTCACCAGTAAAGTATCCCTTCCTATCCCCCTCCCCTCCCGCCTTTCTTTCTTCTCTTTTAAACAGTGAAAGTGACTGGGCACTGTCAGCTCTGCCAGCCTCTACCTTAATTTGATAATTTTTTTACTATTGATTTTATTTCTATCTTTACCTTCCTCTCGACTTCTGTCTATATCGAAACACATGCTTTATCCCCAGCACTATGAAAGTAAGTTGCAAACATCATGCCAGTTCTCCTTAAAATAATTTCCCATCTTTGTCCCACCAGAGAAGGGCTTTCCAAACTGCCGCAATTTGGTGGCACCACGTGGCATGTGGGATCTTAGTTCCTTGACCAGGAATTGAACCCACCTCCCCTACAGTGGACACACAGAGTCTTAGCCGCCGGGGAAGTCCCAGCCTTCAGTCTCTTTTAAACCAGAATGATTCCCCTACTGCCCCACTCCCACTGAAACAGACTATTTTTTTGTAGAGTCAAGCCTGATTCTGATGGCAGCTCAGTTCAAAACTCCCAGGTTCCCATACCTGGTTGGCCAGTAGGAACATGCAGGTGAGGCGTGGCAGAGTCTGTCCACCGGCAGGAGATACACAGGCAGGTGTCCACTGAGGGCAGTTCACCAGCTCGGTTTTTTTAAGTGTCAAGGACTCAGCACCTCCTTAAGATCAGAGAAAACGGCAAGCACAGCTTAAGCATTGTCTTGTCTCATAAAAACATTTTACGTAAGGAATATAGTGTATTTACAGAATCTACTTCCTGACTCAAGTCTCTCCACCTTCAGGCCTCTCTGCGGCTGATTCCACATCTCTTCTGCTTGCTGTCGAGGTCTCCTTCAGTGTTCCACACCCATGGCATCCTCCTTGCTTCTTGTTCAGTTGCTCAGTCGTGCCCGACTCTTTGCAACCCCATGGACTGTAGCACGCCAGGCTTCCCTGTCCTTCACCATCTCCCAGAGCTTGCTCAAATTCATGTCCATCGAGTCGGTGATGCCATCCAACCATCTCATCCTCTGTCGTCCCCTTTGCCTCCTGCCCTCAGTCTTTCCCAGCATCAGGGTCTTTTCCCATGAGTCGGCTCTTCGCATCAGGTGGCCAAAGTATTGGAGCTTCAGCTTCAGCATCAGTCCTTCCAATGAATATTCAGGGTTGCTTTCCTTTAGAATGGACTGGTTCGATCTCCTTGCTCTCCAGGGGACTCTCAAGAGTCTTCTCCAGCACCACAGTTCAAAGGCATCAATTCTTCAGGCTCAGCTTTTTTTTTTTTTCAATCTTCCCTTTCAGCTGAGGGGCTTTCTAAGCCTTGGTGCCTCTGCCTATGAAATGTAGACACCAGCCCTTGCTGGTCCAGGGTTTTACAGAAACCAGTTAACAAGCTACTAGCTGGTAGGAGGGACTTTCTTCTCCTTGGAGTGTCTTCCTCAGCGTCACCCCCACCCCCAGATCCTACCCTCTTCTGAAAGCCTGACTGCACCCCACCTCCAGAAAGGCTGTGCTCTTCAGCCCTGGGCCCTCCCTGTCGCTTGCCAGCCTCCCATAGCTTTCCAGTCCACGGTTCATGGTGTTCCTGGAGCTTCTTGCACTGCTGACCCTTCTTCATGGGTTGATGCAGCATCCACCCTTCAGTGTGCCTCTGAAAGGCTAGGGCAGCCCATCTTCTCCTGTGACGAGCTTAGCTGAATGTCATATAGGGTCAGTCAGATCGAGGTGGGAGCCTCGGCTCTGCGCCTTCCTCTCCATCTGCCTCTCTGACCCTCAGTCTCCCCCTCTGTGAAACGGAACAGTCAGCAGTAACGAACAGTAGGGCAGAGCAGTCAGGACCCGTGTTCCCAAAGCTGGATTCAAATCCACATTCTCCCATTTACTCTGTGACAACTTGCTCATCCTTCTTGAGCCCATTTGTGAAATGGAAGGTTATTAGTAGGTGACTTAGAGGGCTGTCATGGAGAGAAAATCAAATCACGTCTGCAAAGCCCAAAGGCACAACATACTCCTGTGATGCAGAATTCCCATGCACACTGTAGGGGCCTAATAAATGTCATGTCAGGCACAGTCTGAGTGCCATGCCGGCTTCTCTCACAGACCATCAGTTTCTATGTGGGACTCAATCGTGGAACCTTCAGGCCCTCTTCAAAGGACATCTGGTTTCCCATCCAGGCCTCACTGTTAAAGAACATCAATACATTTTTAATTTCCTCTTTAATTTCAGAGTGTGAATGAAGAATGGGGGTGACAGTATGTCTCTGGGGATGATTCATGGGGTCATTAAATCTGCATCGAGTTTCCTATAGCTACTGCTGGCCCAGGCTCTGTTCCGCCTCAGACCTGGAGAGTCTGGTTTTTGCCGTGTGATTGTTCTAACACTGGGGAAGCCAGCATCTCCCTGGCTTGGGCCTCATGATGTTTTAGTAACTGTGTCTCAGTGGATTTTGAATAGTGCACACGTGTAGATATGATTTCAGCTGCTTGCGGTTTCCTCCTGGCTTTCTACACCCAGGGCGTGTGATGTTGTGAAGGGCAGAGCAAGGGTGTCAGATCTGGCCAACCCTGCTTCAGATCCCAGCTCTGCCACTGAGCAGTGTGAGCCTCGAGCAGGTGGCTTCTTCCCAGTGAGCCTCGGTTTCCTCATCTGCAAGGTGGGCTGATTATCCAGATCCTGACGAGCTGAAAGGACATGCCTTTTTATTCTTCACCCAGTGTTCTTGGCGCATCTCCTCCGTGGTTGGCACCAGAGGAGAAACGAGGGAGCTGCGGTCACAGGACGGCCTGGCAGGGGAAGGTGTGGCCTGAACCAGACCCATGTCTCAGCAGCTGGCTTGCTCTGAGGCTGAACAGACCTGAGTAGCCTCACACCTTTCCTGTGCTGCTCAGAGCGGGCTCGGACATAGGAATTGCTTATTCTTTTTTAAAATAAATACATCTATTTATGTGGCTGTGTCAGGTCTGAGTTGCAGCTCATGGGTTGGGTCGTGCCGGATCTTTTGTTGTGATGCACAGGCTTCAAAGCTTCACAGCATGTGGAATCTTCGTTCCCCACCCAGGGATCGAATCCCATCTCCTGCATTGCAGGGTGGATTCCTAGCTGCTGGACCACCAGGGAAGTCCCAGGAATTGCTTGTTCTTGAACATCTGCCCTCAATCCAGGGCCTTCTATAGCCTTGATGGGAGGGGCCATTCACTGAAAAGCAATCATGAGGATCTTAGGCGTGTTCACGGGTAGTCATGTTTTGAAATGAATGAGAAATGTATGCAAGTTCAGTTGCACCAGGGCCCACCTCCCACGAAGAGCTGGGGTCAGGCAGAGGCGTCTGTGGGCCTTGCTCAGCAGTACTGACTGTCTCGATGATGTCCACCATCTCTGAGGTTCAGCAGGGTCACAGTGCCCACCCTCACAGCCAGGCTTCCCAGGGTACATGCCAAGGGAGGGACGGAGCCAAGATCGGAACCCATGCATCTGCTTCCCAAAGCCTGGATTCTTAGCCTCCCAGGTTACAAAGTGTAGAAACTCCAGCATTTTTGCCTGATCATATCCTGATTTTTCTAATAAGCCTTCATAAATTTGAGTCACCATTACTTATAGGAAAAGAAATAAAAAGGAATCCAAACTGGAAAAGAAGAAGTGAAACTGTAAATGTTTGCAGATGGCATGATACTATACGTGGAAAATCCTACAGACACTACCAGAAAGCTACTAGACTTTATCAATGAATTCAGTAAACTTACAGGGCACAGAATTAACACCCCGAAATCTCTTGCATTCCTATACACTAACAACGAAAGATCAGAAAGAGAAATTAAGGGAACAGTTCCATTTACCATCACATCGAAAAGAAAGAAATACCTAGCAAGGAACCCGCCTAAGGAGACAGAAGCCCTCTACTCTGAAAACTAGGACACGCTGATGAAAGAAGCTGAAGAAGACACAAACGGATGGATAGACAGATCATGTTCTTGGACTGGAAGAGTCAGTATTGTCAAAATGGCTGTACTGCCCAAGGCAGTCTACGGATTCATTGCAGTCCCTCTCAGACTACCAATGGCACTTGTCACAGAAACAGAGCAAAAAACATTTAATTTATATGGAAACACAAGAAGACCTCAACCAACCAAAGAAGCCTTGCGAAAGACAGATGGAATTGGATGAATCAGACTCCGACCTCAGATGATACTACAAAGCTCCAGTGTTCACATATATCATTTTGTTCATCAGTGCACTTAATTGACATTCATAAGATACCTACTGTGCGCCCATACTTAGCACCTCCTATGGGCCTGAGCACCGCCACATCACTCATTCACTCAGGATATGTTTTCTGAACAGCTACTGGGTGCTAGGACCCCGTTCTAGGCTTTCTGAACACCTACTGGGTGCTGGGACCCCATTCTAGGCTTTCTGAACACCTACTGTGTGCTAGGACCCCATTCTAGGCATTCTGGTAGTGAACTCTGAACACCTACTATATGCTAGGACCCCGTTCTAGGCATTCTGGTAGTGAATGCAACAG
Organism: Cephalophus harveyi; assembly: GCA_006410635.1. Taxonomy (NCBI): domain Eukaryota; kingdom Metazoa; phylum Chordata; class Mammalia; order Artiodactyla; family Bovidae; genus Cephalophus; species Cephalophus harveyi. Next base: position 245,769 of record SJYT01069703.1, read on the forward strand.
AAACACATATCCTCCGGTATTTCTTATTGCTGCATCGTTGCCAGGTTAGGCTGGTTTCCTCCCATCGCACGGCTGAAGAGACGGAGGCCTAGAGAAGCTAGGCGACTGTCCCCAGGCCAGTGGTGGCAGACCAAACTAGACTCCAAGGGATAGCTGTTGCCTGGGCAAGGCGATGTCAGAGAGACAGTGTCAGGCCTGTGTCTCAGTAGAGTTCAGAGGAAGTTCCCAGAGAAGGGCGCTGCCTGCCATGGGGTTGGACCCCATCTCTACAACTCCCAACGGTGTGTGCTTACCGTGGCCACTCCGCCTCACTGTGCCCGGAGCCACAACCCCTACCCCCAGGGTGGCCCTCGAGGTTATAATGGACATGGCGGTCTGCTGCATGCAGGCAGGAGGCCCATCTGCTTGTTCTGACCTGTATCCATGTGCACAGCACCTGGCACACAGTAGGTGCTTGGCCAGGGGCAACTGTTACGGGCCCAGCCCGGCCCCCGTGTGGCTGGATGCCCAGGCATCTGCCTGCTAGCTCCTTAACACCCAGGTATGTGAGAAGCCTCTTCCTCTTTGGACAGACGGAGGGGCAGGTGCAGAAGTTCCCACCATGTTTCCGGAGTCCCTTCTTAGAGATCACGGTGCCTGGCCCAGCTCGTGTCCACACCCGTCTCCCAGCAGCTCAGAGCACCTCCTATCCATCACCTCTCGCCCTGGCCAAAGCTGGGAGGCAGGGACAGTGACATCTTGATTAGCCGCCATCCATCCATCACGCAATGCCAGTGGAAGGGAGTTCCATCTGAGCTGAGTTATCCCCAGGAGGACAGCTGGGGGAAAATAAGTCTTCCCAAGGTGTGTCCGAAGCGTCCAGAGCCAGGGCAGGAACGGAGAGTATCCCCCCGCCCTGGGCAGCAGAGCTAGGCCTCTCGCCCTGACATCTGCCAGAGGGCGTCTGAATTCAGATCCGTTCTGCGGTCCCCACACAGAAAGGAGAGGACACAGCACACTTCCGCCTTGAGTGGCAGCGCAGACAGGAAGCAGAGCGGCAGAGACAGGGTGGATTTCTGCGTGGTAAACCCTGGAGGCAGCACTCAGCCAGGACCAGGCGTCTTCCTCTCCTCCTCCTGCCGCCCCTCCCCATCTCCCCCCCGCCCTCCTCCCTCTACCCTCACTCGGGCCCCGTCCCCACCCCACTGCCCACCCCTGCCCAAGTCTACACTACTGGGCCTGTGTTCTAGTTTGAAGCCCACCAGTTGAGGCTCTGGAGGCACCAGCCAGACCCTTCCAGAAGGTGGGACCCCACCCATCCCAGCCCCATCACACCCACCCTTGGGCCCCTGGGCTGAGCTCTAAGATCAGCATCTAGTGACAGCCAGGTGGCTTTATGGGGGCATTTTGATTTGCCCACCTTCTGAAAGATGCTGTTCCTTGTGGGCCTCAGGGAAGGTGGGTGGGTCTCCGCTGGTCTGGCTGAGCCACGGGGACTTGGCTCCCGCCTGGAGAGTCTGTGTCACTCTATCTAAGCCCTGTCTCTTATACACATCTAGATGTGTATAAGAGACAGACCCCCGTCTCTTCCTCTCTGTCGTCCTGTCCATTCTCAGTTCCCCTTCTCTCCTCTCGGCCGTGCCTCTACTTCTCCCACTTCTCTCTGCCCCACCTCCACTTGCTCATCCTCCCTCCTCCCCTTCCCCAGCGACTTGATTTCAGAGGTAGACTTGACTTAGTCCGACAACACTTACTGAGCATCTGCTGTGTGCTGGGCGCGGGGCCAAGTCAGGGTGCAGAAGTGACTCGGCAGGGGCTTGACAGCCTGGGCTGGAGAGCTGGGGTCCCCCTCCTCCTCCTCTCCCCTGCCCTTCCCCCTGCCTCCTCCTGTAGCTTCTCTTCTCTTCCCTCCATCCTGGCCTCTGCAGCCAGCGCGCTCATGGGGAGCTGGGGCCAGTGGGGTGGCGCGGTCCCAGGAGATTCAGCAAGAGGTGCCCCAGCTGCTGCCGCCCCACATGGCAGGCGGCGGCGGAGACCGAGCGCCCAAGACACATTCATCACTTGAGCCTGCCTCCCTCCAGAGCCAGGACAGGACGGAAATGACTTCTGTCAGCTCTGCAGCAGCCCACTGCCCCTGGCAGCTCCAAGCTGTTTATTAAAAGAGAGAGAGAGAGAGAAACGGATGTGCATGTGCCACCTTGCCGCGTATGAGGGGAGAGACTCCAGAGGGATGATGTTGACAAACAGCCCTTCAGCTAATCACACCGCAGCGCCCCGCTCCCTCCCCGGCCCAGGTCCAGCTGTGACAGAGACGCCCCAGCTCCCTCCCCGGCCCGGGTCCAGCTGTGACTGGACGGAGGTGACGGGCAAGAAAGGGAGGGAGCAGCTGCTCTGGGCAGATGGTGTGGCTTTTGTTGGAACCTCTCCCGGGGCGATGAGATGCCTGGGTCTCCCGCCTAGCATTGTCCTGTCCATCCTCCTGGGACCTCTCGTGAGGCTTTCATGGAGCCCCTTGGGGCGGGGTGGGGGGCGGGTTGGGTGAGGATCCAGAGAGCCAGAGGTTATCAGTAGTAACCGTAATGAGCACAACGGCTAATTATTGATGATTAATAGCCATTGATTATTGATTATTAATCACTCAGTGTAATTGTTAAGCATTATGGGAGGAGCCGGGTGCCAGGCACTAGGTCCAGGGCTGGTTCCACGATTCCAGCCTTTATGTGTAGGTGCTGACTCCTCTATAGTCATTCCCGTGGTGACAGAGCCACGAGCAGAGACCTGCATCAACATCCCATCCCCCACCTCAGGCTGACCCCTGGCCCCGTCCCCCAGGCCCGCACTGACCCCGGGCCCGCACTGACATTTCACGGCCCTTTTTGCTTTTTTAATTAATTAATTAATTAATTAATTTTTTACTTTACAATATTGTATTGGTTTTGCCACACACAACAACTTTGCTGGTGGGTGAGAAGGAGGTGGTTTGTCTTACAGGGAGGACAAATAGATTTTGTTAAAGGACCGGTTGATGGACTCCAGTCTCTGGCTTTTAAGGCCCGCCCTTCACTTTACAGTCTGTGATTTGGCCTCACTGCCAAGATTCCCACTTTTCAAAGGCAGAGCGGTGTTGGCTGCAGCTGCAAAATGCCTCTGCCTGGCAGTCCCAGAATAGAAGGCTGGCTGTCCTCTCTCCTGTGTAATGTTGGTTTCAAGTTGATTTCATGTAAATTTTTCCCTTTTGAAGGAACTTTTTTTTTTCTTTCCCCTGCCCACCCTCCTCCCATGAAACAGTTGAGAGCCTTACAGCACCTCATTCAGAGGCATATTCGGGTCACTGGCTCTCCGGAGCTCTGGTCAGTGGGGTTGTCCTCCGGGCTTGACCCTAAATAAGAAAATAACCTCCCACAGATCCCCCTTGAGTCTTCAAGAAGCAAATTACCTATTTCCCAGCAGGCTGTGGGATGGTAGGTCCTTCATGTCATGTGTGATGTGTCCTCCGTCTAAGTCATCCGTCAGAGCTGCAGTTTTAATCTGCTCAAACGTATTTAGCTGGGTTTAATTATAGACAGAAATTGCATTTCAGAAAGCAACGAGAAATCGCTTATGTCTGGAGTTTGCGCATTAGAGCACGTGGTTCATTGGAGAGCGTGGCGGGGACAGGAACGCGTTTCCAAAGCGAAACAGAATTAGCGCCCGCGCTCCAGGCCCGATGGCACAGATAGTAAGGCTGGCACAGTGTGCGCTGACCACGCTTCTCTTCTTGGTGCAGGACCCACGAGGAGGCCGGCGATGGGGCCCGGGACGTCCACAGCAGGACCTCAGGGGACAAGGCCACGTCCCCGCTCTCCCGCCGCCGGGGAATGTATGGCCACTTCGGGGATGGCGAAGAGTGCGGCGTCCAGAGAAAGGCCCCCGAGAGGCCGGGCGCACCGCCCTCCCCGTCTTCCCGGAGTGGAGACGTGTCCCCGCTGCCGCGGGACAAGCTGCCCAGCCCGTCGGCCGCCCTGTCGGAGTTCGTGGAAGGGCTCCGGAGGCAGAGAGCGCAGAGAGGCCGGGGGTCGCCGCTGGGCCTGGAGGACTGGCCCACGCTCCCCATCTACCAGACCACCGGGGCGTCCACGCTGAGGAGGGCTCGGGCGGGCAGCGACGAGGGCGCCCTGGCGCTGAGAGCCGGCGCCGGCTCAGCCCTGGATGCGTCGGCCGGGCTCCCACGGTCCACCAGCCTCAAGTGCATCTCCTCGCAGAGCGTGGGGAGCCCCAGCCCGCCCCCCGAGAAGCTGAAGACCCGCTTCAGCTCCTGCGAGTCCCTTCTGGAGTCGGGGCCCATCTCGCGGAGAACGCCCAGCTCCCCAGCGGCCGCGCGCAGGGACCCGCTCTTGTCGCCCACGCTGCGCCCGCGGAGGCGCTGTCTGGAGTCCTCAGTGGACGATGCGGGCTGTCCGGACCTCGGCAAGGAGCCTCTCGTCTTCCAGAACCGTCAGTTCGCCCACCTGATGGGGGACCCCCTAGGCAGCGACCCGTTCAGCTGGAAGGTCCCAAGCCTCAACTACGAACGCAAGACCAAAGTGGATTTCGATGACTTCCTGCCGGCCATCCGGAAGCCCGAGACGCCCACGTCCTTGGCCCGAGCGGCCAAAGATGGGCGAGACAGTTCACAGCATTCGAGCGTCCGCTTTGAGACGGAAGAGGCCAACCGGGGCTTTGTCTCCGGGATCGGCACCGTTTTGAAAAGGAGTCCGGAGTCCAGGGAGGACCCCGCTCACCTCTCCGACTCCTCCTCCTCCTCCAGCTCCATCGTGTCCTTCAAAAGCGCCGACAGCATCAAGAGTCGGCCGAGTGCCCCCCGGCTGGAGGGCGACGGCGGCGAGCGGGCGTCCCCCGAGAACAGAGAGCCGGGCGCAGGGAGGAAAGAGGAGGCCGTGGAGAGCATCATGAGGAAGTACCTGCAGAAGTAGGAGCCGGCTCAGGTAACATCGACAGGCGCCGGTCCTCTGGATGAGGGGTGAAACCAGGAGGTCCACCCAGCCTGACAGCCTGGACGCACCCAGTTGCTGCCACTGCCTGTAATGGTGGGACTCATTTCTCTAGAGAGGAGGGGTTTTAGAGATTTTCATGGAAGTACTGTGTCACTATTTATGCAAATAATGTGTTACTGATAAAGGCACAACTTAGAAGCCCTCCCTAGGAGCCACTGGTTTCTCTGCTCTTTAAAATACAGATAGGAAGCCTGAGGGTCAGGTGGGGTGGGGTGGGCGGATGCTGTAAGGTGGTCCCGGGCTCTTAAAGTCTCCCCACCCTTGACTTGTTCTCTTCCCAGTGCCCTGTTCACCTGGCGCTGCGGGAGGCGTGAAGGCGACTGTCCACAGAGTGGGGGGAGAGCCAGGGTGGGAGGTGGGAAGAGGCCTTGACACAAGCCAGTCCAGCTCTTGCACTAAGTGTGTAAAGAGAAACTGGGGCCTGAGAGGGGGCGGGGGGACAAGTGCAGAGGCCGCAGTCTGCACCTGATCCGGGCACTCGCAGCAGCGGCAGGGAGACGTCCTCACCGCTAGCAGCGGCCCACGCTTGTTGAGTTGGTTTATCAGGTATCATTTGGTGGCCACGGTAACCCCGAGAGTGTAAGTATGATTTATCCCTGTCCTACAGGTTGGCAGACAGAATCACACAGGCTAAGGCGCTTGTGCAGACTCGCCCAGGTGGAACTGGGATTCGGAACTCCACAGAGTTCTGCATTTTTGTTGGTGTCGTTTTTTCTTAGGCATATGCTCCAGGCCTCTTTGTGAGTCAGCCCAGAGGCACGCTAAGCAGCTGGGTCTTTAAAGGGGTTTCATCTATCAAGGGCAAACTGAGGCAAACCTTAGAATCATACATCTCACTGGGGGTTGAAACTCATGGACTACAGCCTCGCTCTTGGAAAAGGGGGAGAAGACCTCAAGATCAAGGTCACCCAGTGAGTCTGCCACCAGCCCAGCCACCCTGACTCCCAGTCCGGCGCTCTTTGCCCCGAGGCTGGGCTGGCCCCTCACTGCCCCTCTCAGGGCGTGTTTCAGAATTCATGGCTCCCGATTGAAATGGGAAGCCCCATCAGGCCGGCCAGGAGGAGTAAGCACCTCCCTCCAGGGTCAGACACGATGCCAACCTACAGCTGGGTTGTCATCTCCGAGTCACTGAACGTTGGAACTGCAGCGGCCGGAGGCTCAGGTGGTTGGGTGGTTCACGTGGTGTTCAACCCACACCTGCCCCCTTCCTGGACCCAAACGAGCCACACGTCCTGCCACTTCGGGAGTCACCCTCAGCCCATCAAAAAGCCATCATGGAGATGGGCTTTGGATGGTATCAGAGCAAATTAATTTGACTTAACATGGCCTCTCTCTCTGTTCTCAATTACCGAGGAAAGATCTGATGTTCATTTACATTATTATGCTCTCGGGGACACAGAACTCGGTTTCAAAGGCCAAGTAAAGGGCACACGTCCAGAAGCGGAGCAGCCCTTAGCAGACGTCCTCACAGAACATCTTGTCTCTGCCGTTTTTTTTTTTTTTTTTTTAAAGCTCTTCTCCCCTTCCCCCCTCCCAGCAATGCTCTCTGTGATAACAGGAGCGCCTGCCTAAAACCCTCCTCCACCTCTGACTTGCACGTCGGTGTTGGGAGCTGACAGTACAGCCCTGTTGCCTGAGACGCAAGTGTGCTGTGGGATTCGGAACCACTTGGCCCCCAGAGCTCAGGTCTTCCCTGTAACAGCCACGTGCTGAGACCTTGCTGAGCATCTGTGTTCTCAGCTGAGAAGTGGGAGTAGTGATCCCCACTATGCACAGTAGCACTGTGAGTGGGATGCGAATGAAAGACCCCAGCCCAGAGCCAGTACCAGTGGCCGAGGTGCATCGCTTGGAAGCGGTGGCCCTTCCGCATCTGCGTCTCGGGTGGCCTCTGCTTGTTTCCCGTCTGCCCCCTCCATGCTCATGCCTCCTGGCGTCATTGCTTCTGTAACACCATCTGGGAATGTGGGCTCCAGGGCTTCCACCCAACAAAACACCGTCCTCGGGCCGCAGTTCTCAGCTCTGATCTACATTTGTTTCCAGCCTCCTGGGACACGCTGCCCTTGAAGACTTCCCGATTCCACGACTGTCCGGAGAGAGAGACAAAGAGCGGCCAGGCCTCCCTGGGGGCCCCGAGTCCACAGCCAGCGTGGCTGCCCTCGAGAGGCCAGGGGGCCCAGCCACGGGCGAGGGCGAGGGGCTCCTAGCCTGCTAGGTCTGTACCCAATAAAGCCTTGGCTCCTTGGCTCTGCGCTGTCTCTCTGTTCTGTGATCACATTACCTGGAACTCTGGGGGATTGATGGGGTGCGGCTTGAGTTAGGAGGGAACCAACACAAACTGTTAATAGTTTTGGGTGCGCACTGGCATGTCTCTCCCTCCATATCTACACACAGTGGCCTTGATGCTCTTCACTTCGCCAAGTTCAGCTCTCAGGTGTCACCTCCTCCAGGATGTCTTCCCTGATACATCAAACTCATCAAATTGAAACAAATGCTCTTTTTTCATTCTTCTCTAATTCCCTTAGTTACCTCTGTCTTATTTCCCTGGTCTGTTTATGTGTCTTCATTGTGTGTATGGGCATTCAGGAAATTCTGACGAATGAATAAATGAACAAACAGATGAGCCACAGCTAGTCAGTAGCTCAGACACCCTGAGTGCCCGTGGCATGCCGACATATATGCGTCCCTACGAATGTCCGCCCATAGCACACTCACGGACTGTGGCATCTGCTCCCACAGCCCCGTGCACCTCCTCACGCACTCCTCCTGCCGCCCACACACAACTCTGCCCTTGGACCAGAAACTCCACTCGCACAGGCACACTTCCCGCCTGGACACCTGCTTTTCCACGCATCCTCGCAGCATCAGTAACACTAACGCTGTGGGCTGGTGCTTACTGACCACATGCTGTGTGCTGGCCACTGTGCTGGGCCTTTTACCCGGTGACTCTCCCTTCTGCTTTATAAAAAGTCCCAAGAGATAAAGCAACCTTTTTATTTTTCCTATTCACAAAGGCAGCACTAGCTTTTGCCTGCCTTCAGGTAGCCAGTGCCACTGCTCCGAAAGCTCTCACTGGCACATACTCCACGCCCTCCCCTACGTGTGCCCTATTCCTGGGATGACTCTGGTGCCGCCCGTCACAGCTCTCAGCAGGAAGGGAAGTCCTCTGAGGATCCCCCGCGTACTAGTCTGTAACAAAGCCCCTCAAACTGGGTGGTCAAACAACAAAGACTCACTGTCGTGAAGGTCTAGAGGCCAGAATCAAGGTGCTGGCAGGGCTGGCTCCTTCAGAGTATCTGAAAGGACTCACTCTTGGCTTGTACATGGCCGTCTTCCTCCGGTGTGTGTCCATCTCTGTGTCTCAATGTCTTCCATTTATGAGGACACCAGTCATATACAGTAGGCCTCACCCTGACTTCTAACTGATTACCTGTGCAGAGACCTCATCCCCACATAAAGTCACATTCTGAGCTGCTGGGGGTTAGGGTCTCTCAGATGGAGGTGAGGGGCGGGAGACACGATTCAAGCCCTAACACTTACCAGTTAGCACTCAGTCCGAGAAGGGGAGAGCTCTGCCCATCCTCGTCGGGGGCTCTGGGTAGAAGTGGGAAAGAGAGGGGAAGGGGCAGGGGGGAACCTGACCAGACACCCTCCCGGGAGACCTCGCCATCTCCCCGTCTGTCTGGTGGAGCTTTCAGTGGAAGAGTGGACTGCGCTTTCTCGGATGCCCACGCTTCTTCTGCTTGGCGAGTCTGTAAATATTAATACATCATTTATATATTTAAAGAGCATCCTCCACCAGCCTGCCTCACAGGAGTGGCCCCAGCTCTCCGGAGACAGCTAGGGGCAAGTGGAGGGGATGCCTGAGATCTCTGCAGGGAATCAGAGGCCGTGTCCATGAAGAGGGTGCCACCCCGAAGCTCATGACGTGAGGGTGTGAGGGGTCAAAATGGGAGCAGGCACGACCCGGTGTCTTCCTCCAGTAGAACCCATGGAGCCTTGGGAAAGCCACTCCCCTCAGTGGGCCTGTTTCCGTATCTCTACAGTGGGAATGATACTTAGCAGAATCTACTGGAGTTGAGAGATGGACAAGCGTAGCAGCCTGTACTCGTTTGCTAGAGCTGCTATAACAAAGTACCACAGGCTGGCGTCGGGGGAGCTGGGTGTGAACAACAGGAATGTATCTTCTCGAAGTTCTGGAGGCCGTGTCCTAACATGGTCCCTTCCTCTGTGCCCACACATTCCTGGTATCTCTCTGTGCATCCAAATTTCCTCCTCTTATAAGGGACCCCAGTTTCCCTGGTGGCTCAGCTGGTGAAGAATCCACCTGCAATGTGGGAGAACTGGGTTCAATCCCTGGGTTGCGAAGATCACCTGGAGAAGGGAAAGGCTACCCACTCCAGTATTCTGGCCTGGAGAATTCTGCAGACTGTATAGTCCATGGGGTTGCAAAGAGTCAGACATGACTGAGCAACTTTGACTTCCCCTCACTTCAAAAAGGACCCCAATCAGAGTGGATCAGGGACCAAACTCAAGGCCTCACATGAACTTAGTCACGACTTTAAAGGCCCCTTCTCCAAATGCAGCCACCTTCTGAGGTTATGGGTATTAGGACTTCAACATACGAGTTGTGTAGGGGTCCCAACTGAGCCCATAGTGCATGCTATGCCAAAGAAGGTGGTGAGTCAGTTTATTAATAATGACCATTATTACTCATGTATCAACTGCATAAATATGTCCCAAGCACCCAGCTTGGTGCCCAGACAAAAGCAACTGTGGAAATCCGGAATAAAGGTTCACCCAGCCTTCCTGGCATTGGAGTCCTGCAGACATTTTACGGCCTGGAGCCCGTGAGTGCTGCTGCTCCTGTGCCAGCAGGACTGCTTATCCAGCCAGTATCTGCCGAGCACGTGCTGCTCGGCGCCGGGCACCATTCCCCGCCCGGGGGATCCGTGGGGAGCAGGTGGAGCCCCCTGCCTTTCTGGGGGTAATATCCTCACTGGGGAGACAATGAGCAAGAAAATAAATATGTTGTCAGAAAGTGAGAAACGCCGTAAAGGAAAATAAAGATGAAATTATCTCGTGAGTTTCCTGTCCCAGAATGTTCTGGGTGTTGATTTTACAAAGTTGTTCTGTCGAAAAGTCAAGTCCGACTCTTTGTGACCCCATGGACTACAGCCCGCCAAGCTCCTCTGTCCTCCACTATCTCCCAGAGTTTGCTCAAATTCACATCCACTGAATGCTTTCACAAAGTACCTTTTTGTAAAGGAAGAAAGCCATCATTTTTCTTCAGTGATGTGTGAGTGGCGTGTTCAAAAATGTTAAACCCAAGTCACAACAGCCAAGCTTTCCTCAGCGTGCAGCAGGAAATGGGAATCCCGAAGATGCTAGTCAGCAGTCAGTCCCGCATCCTAGAGGATCACCGCTGCCTGCGCTGCCTCGAGTCCGCCAGCCCGGCACAGCCTGAAGCAGGAAATTCTGAGCCAGCTGGGTCCTCCTCGCTGCAAACTGGCTCCAGGAATTCCAGCGTGGACTTCCCAGTGTGCCGTCAAGCTCAGCCCAGGGCCCCGTGCGTAAGCATAGTGCCAGCCTTCACCCCTCTGACCTCTGCTCCCGGGGTGACTGAATGGCTCACACCCTGGGCTCTGCCGCCTCCCTGCCTGACCTCGGCCAGTCCACCTCCTTCTGGGCCCTCCTTTACTCATCTGTGAAATGGGTCTCAGCCTCCAGCCTCCTGTGGAGAATCACACACTCAGGGAGCACCCAGCACGGGCCTGGCACACAGCCTGCAGTCCACAGTAGCCTCACTGATCGCTGGGCTCAGAACCGCTTCCCCACCGGTGCCCAACTCAGAGGCACCAGCTGCACGGCCGGGCCCCGCCTGGCTTTCCTGACGTTACCACCACGGTCATTTCAAAGCTGAGGGTGTTGGAGGGAGGCCCCACATCCAGGTGACTTGAACGGCCGCCCCAAACGTTTCCTCTTGTTTCCAGGCACCAAGGCCATTTTTAGCAGCCTGTCCAGGTCTTAAAAAAAAAAATGCCTGGACTCTCAGGACTAGAAGGTCTGGAGGTAATTTTACAGGTGAGGAAATGGAGGTTGAGAGAGAGAAAGGATTTGTCCCAAGACAAAGGCTGATCCGAGTTCAAAACTCAATCAACATTTTCTGATTTAATAAAAAATGTATTGACCTTTCTGCCACCCTATGTCCAGAGCACCGAAGATAAAGCTGGGATGGGTAGAGGGCCTGCCATGGAGTAAACGGTGAAGTTTGCGATTTACTGGAGAAGGCAGGTAATAAACTGGGAGATAAGACATCTTGCATCTTCTACACCTGCAAGAAAACATCTTAAATGACTCAAAACGCTGCTTTGTAACTCGCTGCATGAAGACTCGGTAGCCCCAGGCAAAATCCTGCTCAGAGCCCGGGCCTTCTGCGTGTGGAGCTCAGAGCAGTGGTCTATCTAAGCCTCTCCGTCTCCCATCTCTTGTCACTTAGTCTGTGGTCTTCCCGCTCAGGCTCGCCCAGAGAGGAGGGGGAAACCATGCCGCGTTTGCCCACAGCCCTTATCTGACCCGGCCCCCAGATGATCCTGGGAGATAAGCCAATAAACTGGGCGCGCTCACCTGAGGCCTACCTGCTCCAGGTCATCCTGCCTCCTGCGCCTGCTCCATCCCAGCCCGGGGCCCACCCCACCCCGCTCAAGCCAGCAGAGACCCAGCCCCTGTCCCAACTGCCCTGGATGTCTGCACAGTTCAGGGCCGAGGAACTGAGGTTTGTATTCTTTCCCAGTTCCAAAGATTGTAGGCGGGAAGAACAGGCAAGGGACCACCTGTGGCAGCTGGGAGGAGGCAGGTGCCGGAGGCAGGTGGAGCTGGGAGGCTCTGGATGTGACGAATGGCCTGGCTGAGCCCCTGCTGTTGTCACCCGAGAGTGGTGGGCCACTTCAGCTGGGTTCCCACCTCCAGACCCGACAGCTTGTTTACCTGTCAGCCACCTTCAGAGCACGGAGACAGCAGCAGGCCTGGAGACAAGGTGAGGCGGTGACCTTGTCACCCTTTGTTAAGAACCATCGCCGCCCCCCACTCCGTATGTCTGCAAGGAACCGGCAGCTGTGCTGGGCAGTACTCAGACATCACTGCTAAGCAGCGGGTGTTGAGGGCCTGCTGCCCTGTCCATCACCCCGCGCCTTCTACACCTGCAAGAAAACATCGTAAATGACTCAAAACGCTGCTTTGTAACTAGCTGCAGGAAGACTCGGTAGCCCCAGGCAAAATCCTGCTCAGAGCCCAGGCCTTCTGCGCGCGGAGCTCAGAGCAGTGGTCTATCTAAGCCTCTCCGTCTCCCATCCCCTGTCACCTAGTCTGTGGTCTTCCCGCTCAGGCTCGCCCAGAGAGGAGGGGGAAACGGCGCTGCCTTTGCCCACAGCCCTTATCTGACCCGGCCCCCAGGTGATCCTGCAGAGGAGTCTGCAGCCCGAGGGGGATGGAGGCAGGGGGATGCCATCCTTTAAGGCACAGTATCTGAGTCCCCAGTCAGCTGAGTCCAGTGACTGCAGCTGTCTCTGAACTGAACAGCGGTTCTTTGTCGCTCAGCAAGTGGAGAGAGAGAAACAAGGGACCATGGAGAAGGTGGAAATGAGAGCAGAGGGTGGGGGTTCCCCTTGAATCAGGTGCTGAGGTTCAGAGAGGGTGTGAGGGGTGACAAGGGGAGCTGGGATTCGAAACCAGGGCTCTGACTCCAGACCCAGGCATCCTTGGTACTAAGCCCTGGGCCGAGCCTGGCAGTGTAGACAGTGCTTTCCTACGAGTCAGCTGGTAGAACAGGCCTGTGGATCCCATGGCTTCAGTCACCATCTCCCTCTGGCCAAACCAAGCCAGCCCTGTCTGCTCCACCTAGAAGACAATAGGGTCCAGACTCTAGGAACAGGCTTCCGTTTACTCCCATCCTCGCCACTTTTTCATCTGTGATCTCAGGCAGTTTGCTGAACTCCTTTAGGCCTAAACTTTTAGAGCTTATCTTGCCCACAGAAGCACAAAGATGAGGGCTATTATGCCCATTTTACAGATGGGAATACTGAGGCTCTGCAAAACCAAGTGACTGGCTAGGTTAGCAGTGAAAGAGCTGGGATCGGAGTTCAGAGCGTCCAACTCCGGTTCAGGGTTCTCTGGCTCCTGCCAGTCTCGTAGCCTGGTCATCTGACCAATTTGGGGAGAGTCTAAAAGGGGGTTCCGGCTGTGTCACAGGGAGGGACACCCTAAGCAAGGTCCCCCCCGCCCAGTAGTTGTTCACCTGTGTGGTCAGTGCCAATCTCAGGGCACCTCCCTCCAAGATGGGTAAAGCGGGCTGACTCCGGGGTGCCCAGCCTCTCCTGTCTTTGAAGGAACCCAGTTTCATGCCTAATGAGTTGAGTGACTTATACCTAATTGCCATGACCCAATAAGCAATCACATAGATTTAAAAGTGTCCTCTCCTGGAAAGAGCAGTAACTGAATTTATTCTTACCACTACTGGCTCATTGGGTGTCTCTGTCAGAGCTGGGTGGATGACATGGCTTATGGGCCATGGGCTGTTGCCCGCTGAACCTGTGCATGGAAATCCCAAAGGTGGGCGTGGAAGGCGGGGACAAGCAGGGAGGGACATGCAGGCGTGCTCTCTGGCCGAGGGCAGACCCTGCTGCCAGGACCTCACTGGTACCAGTGCGGTGGACTGGCCCACTATTTTTCATAAGCAGAAAAAGGACCAGAGAGGGAGCATCTGTTGCTCAAAGTAACAGCAGGTTGGAAGCAGACCCGAGCCTGGTGTTTTCCACAGAGAGAGACGTGGGGGTGGGGAGACTCTGGCGAGCCTGCAGCCCTGCCTGGAAGTTAGGGATGGCTGAGAACTGCAGGAGAAAGGCGATTCATAAGGTGAGCCTGGCAGGCGGCCTCCTGGCAGATGACATGCCCGACTGCCCTGGGTAGGATGAGAAGTGGGCGCATTTCTGCCCTCCCTGGGCTTCCTCTCTGCCTCTCCTCTTCCTGTCTGGAAGGGACCAAGAGCTGGGGACTGCCTCTGCCTTCTGAGCATCTTTCAGGATGCAGTCCTCATGGCTGTGCACTGAGGATGCAGACAGGGCGTGGATCGCCTTTTCACAGATGAGGAAGCTGAGGCTCAGGGGATCATAAGCCTCCCGGTGTCAGGCAGGCCTGGGTTTCAGGGCCAACCCTTTCCAAGTGTAACTCAGCCTGGGCACTTCTGAGCCTCCATTTTCTCATCTGTGAAATGGGCTCAGTGACTCTCATCAAGCTCATCACCACAACAAGTAAAGGAGACGTTGTGTGTGAAAGCTCTTGGCGTGAGGCCTGGCCTGTAGTGGACCCTCCGTAAGGTCAGTTCCTCTTTCTTTCCCCGGATCCTTCTGCCAGCCTCCCCCTACAAAGCCTTCCTGAGTGAATTAAAGAATGTTCTTAAGGACTGTTTCCCGGGAGCCCAGCAGAGCCATTCTGTTCAGCTGAGTAGGGAATTATTTACATCTTCTTTTCTAAAAGCAAATAATTTCCTTGCTGAATTAGTTCCCAAGCAGCCTCCAGGCTGTCTTGTAAACATACAGATCTGAGTGACTATTAACAGAGCCCCTATTTGTCCAGCATACCAGAACAGGGATGCTCGAGGGCTGCAAACATCAGGACCACGTTACTCCCAGTCGGAAATTTCACTCTTGCCGTCTCCATCGTCAAACACTTACTCATTTCTTCACTCATGAATTCGATCAGCAAACATTTGCTGAGCACCTATTATGTGCCAGGTACTGTGCTGAGCACTGAGAAACCAGGCCGGAGCAGTAAGGACCAAGTCCTGCCCCCGCGGCACTCACAGTGCAGTGACCACAAGCCGAGAGCCTCGAGGGGCAGCCACGGTGCGACGTGCCTTAAACAGACAAACAAGAGACGAAACAATGGCAATAGCGCAGATTCCTTCTTAAACTGATGTCAACTTTCAGTTCAGTTCAGTCGCTCAGTCGTGTCCGACTCTTTGCGACCCCATGAATCGCAGCACGCCAGGCCTCCCTGTTCATCACCATCTCTCGGAGATCACTCAGACTCACGTCCATCAAGTCCGTGATGCCATCCAGCCATCTCATCCTCGGTCGTCCCCTTCTCCTGCCCCCAATCCCTCCCAGCATCAGAGTCTTTTCCAATGAGGTTTCTCTTACCTTGGGTGTGGGGTATCTCTTCACGGCTGCTTCAGCAAAGCACAGCCGCTGTTCCTTACCTTGGACGAGGGGTATCTCCTTACCGTCGCCGTTCCTGACCTTCAACGTGGGATAGATCCTCTAGGTCCTCCTGCGCCTGCACAGCCACTTTACATGCAATGAAATGCTCAGATATAAAGTATGCTGTTCAATCTGTTTGACAGAGGTTAAACAGTCCTGCATGTTCATTGGAAGGACTGATGCTGAAGTGAAAGTCCAATATTTTGGCCACCTGATGGGAAGAACTGACTCATTGGAAAAGACCCTGATGCTGGGAAAGATTGAAGGCAGGAGAAGGGGACGACAGAGGATGAGATGGTTGGATGGCATCACTGACTCAGTGGACAGGAGTTTGAGTGCACTCCAGGATTGGTGATGGACAGGGAGGCCTGGCGTGCTGCAGTCCATGGATTCGCAAAGAGTTGGACATGACTGAGCGACTGAACTGAAACAGACACCCCAGAAAGTTCCCTCCTGCCTCTTTTTGGTCCATTAAACTTTTCATCTCTCCATCAGATCTGAAGGAGAATCTTGTTAGGTATTCTTGGTTATAGTTTTTTCCCCCTTTCATCACCTTAAATTTACCGTGCCACTTCCTTCTGGTCTGAGGATTTTCTGCTGAAAATTCAGCGGATGGTCTTATGGAAGTTCTGCTGTATGCTATTGGTTGCTTTGCCCTTGCTGCTGTTAATATTGTCTAATTTTCAATGTGTCTTGGCATGTTCCTCTCTGAGTTCATCCTATATGGGACTCTCTGAGCTTCCTGGACTCGGATGACTATTTCCTTCCCCAGTTAGGAAGGTTTTTAGCTCTTATGTCTGCAAATATGTTCTCAGGCTCTTTCTGTCTTTCTCCTGGGAACCCTCTGTTGCAAATATTAGTGTCCCGGATGTTCTCCCAGAGGTGTCTGTCCTCGTTTCTTTTCATTCTTTCTTTTTTTTTCTGTTCCGCATCTCTGACTCCCACGTCTCTGTCTCCCTGCTGACTGGCCCATTCCTCTGTGTCATCTAGTCCACTGCTGATTCCTTCCAGTGAATCTTTCATTTCAGCTATTGTAGTCTGCGTCGGTCACTTCATTTTGCCGAAGTTGCTGTTGGCGCTTTTACGTATCTGGTAGGTTAGTTCCATTTTCTGACCTGGGAGAAGTGACCTTCTGTAGGAGATGTCCTGTGAATCACAGCAGCACCCGCCACCCCCAACATTCAAGCTGTATGCTCTGGGGCTTCCCCGCTGAGAGCTGTGCGGATCCTTTAGCGGCCCCACACCGTGACTGTGCGGGCCGTCTCGTAGGCTGGGTAGGCCCTCAGTTCAGTTGGTTTCCAGGCCCTGCCTTGTGTGGCTGCTGCTGCCACTGGTTGGTGGGATTGGATCACGAGGCAACTGACTGTGGAACCCAGGGGGCCTTGGGGCTAGTCCTGCCTCGCTGCTGGGCAGAGTCAGGGTCCAGTAGACTCCGGGGCTGTTGCCTGCCCACTGGTGGGTGAAGCCAAGTCCTGGGGGCTAGTGCCAGATGCTGGCAGGCAGAGCCAGGTCCTGGAGTCTGGCTGCAGGGCCCAGGGACCCCAGGGCTAGTGTCAGCTCAGAGGAGACGGGGAAGTTCCTGACACAGTTGGGTCCAGGGTGTCTCGAAGCTCATGTTGTACTGCGAGTGGACAGGCACACTGGACAGTGGAAGGTAATGCAGAAACCGACAGTCTCTCCAGGGCCCAGCTAGTCCAGGGCAGAGTGTGGCTTGTGGTGAGCAGGCTGGGTCCACAGGATTTGAGCGAGACAGTGGTTTTCTCGCCTCTGGTATTAGCCCAGGTGGGTGGGACTGGCCTAGCGGCTCCCTGAGGATAGAGCCGGGCACAGGGGATTCTGGAATTGTGGGGGACAAGGGCCCTGGGTGCAGGGGATTCTGGGATTGTGGGGGACAAGGGCCCTGAGTGCAGGGGATTCTGGGATTGTGGGGGACAAGGGCCCTGAGTGCAGGGCATTCTGGGATTGTGGGGGACCAGGGCTCTGGGTGCAGGGGGTTCTGGAACTGTGGGGGAGCTGGACCCTGGCAAACCCCCTTTTGCATTTCAAAAGCTTCGAGGGTATCCAGGCACAAGGGCCCTCTGCTTGAATGTCCTCTCCTCTCGGAGTCTACATAGGTGTCTTTGGGTTACTTTGAACCTTGCAGCCTGTTTATTTTCTTTATGATCTGAGTCACAACATGTGCTTTAGTCATTAGTCTGCAGTGCGTTGCCCGTTTCGCCCACTAGGCAGTAAAATTCTCGAGGAGAGGAAGTTTTTCCTGGCACGAAACAGGAACAAGAAAGGTAATTGTTAGAAAGAATGCCCTGAAAGGACTTGGAACACAGGCTGAAGAATCCCCAGATTCTAGACCAATGAGATAAGTGTATAATGCCCTGGGTGCATTGAATCCTAAAATTAAGGCTTAGATTTAGATGTAGTGATATTAGTGTTATTATCATTAGCTGAGGGTTAAAGACACAGAGACAAAGGAAGGCTCCTGCCATCTGCCTACAGCAATTTTCTCCACCAGCAGAAAGGAAGGCAATGCAGAGACCGACAGGCGTCTCACACAGTTGCGACTTTTCATTCAGGGGCTCCCTGTCACCCCGGGGGCAGAAGAAATTGAATTCTTTATCATGCTCTCTAGGGCTGTCACACAGAGTTGATGTGCAATTGTTTGATAGTGTTTGCTTGTTGTTCCACATTGTGAAGAAGGAAACAATGGTATAAGGGAAGAAGAGCAGACTTCATGAGGGAGCTGACTGCTCAGGGGCTATCCCCAGCTGTCAGTCAAACCCTGTAGGTCTCCAAGGTGACACCCTGCTCCCAGTCCAGAGAACTACATTTTCATCCAAATGCAGTGGCCTTGGAAAGCAGAAGTCACCGACCTGGAGACCCAAGAAGCATTTTAAGAGCAGCAGGAGAGAGCGAAGTGAGGGAAAGAGGGACAGTAATTTAATCTCCATGCAATTGCTCTGAGGATAGTAAACACAGCCTCTGGATTCACAAAGATTGAGTGGAGAGGACGCACTTTCAAAATAGGCCACTCCAGAGTCACGGGTCTCATTTACCGTTTATTGAAGCATGGGGCAGTACAGTGCATTTATTCACAGCGAGATAATGAGTGCAAGTGCATTTTATAAACTTTAAAACACTTGGCAAATAAAAGGCAGGGGTTATTTAGCAAGCATAATGTGCTCCTGACACAACATAATAAAGGTTTCATAAATGCAGAGTTGTGACCGTTTTGGTCAAAGCTGAATCCCGTGTGCCTAGCTCAGGGAGACACTAACGCAAATGTGTAGCACAAGATCTGTGTCTGTTCTGACCAACCTCAAGCCGGCCTGGGGCAAGTCACTTCCCCTCTGTGATAAAAGCAGCTTCATGAAGCTGCCCCGGAGATCAGTGGGAAAACGCGTGTTAAGTACCAGTCTCTGTGCCTGGTATACAGCAAGTGCAAAGGAGTGGCAGACCCGCTTTTGATTTCAAAGCCACCATCCAGACTTAACCCACTGGAGCTTCGAAATTGAAAGGGCAACTGTTCTTGCAAAGTCATTCTGAATCAGTGCTTGAGTTGACATCAGTTCTTACAAGAAATGGCCTCAGAAACAACCCTCTTAATCTCTGATGGGAAATTAAATTATAAAACGAATAAACAAGGGTGAACACACCCATCTGGTCACCTCAGTGGGTGCATGGAAATTGATGAGCTACATTAAATGCACAGTCCCTCCTACAGAACCGCTGTAGAAATACGGTTGGCAGCGTGGGGAGTACAAGCTATTTATCTGAGGCTGGAGGTGGGTCATCACTATGCACCACAAGTGTGCAGTGTATATGGCTTCAAGGTCCCGGCGGAACCCCGGCATAACCAGGCAGGGCAGCCTCCTGGAGAGTTTCAGCACGTGGCGAGTTCTCAGTGCTCAGACAGGCACAGTTCATCAGGAGAAACTACCCGAGGTTCCCTCCTGCTCCTTCTTCTGCAGGCGTCAGGTCTGTTTGAATGGATGAGGGCTATTACCGAGTGGTCATGGGACGAAGAGCTGCAGGTCTTACTGTATCTGAATTCTCTGGACAGGGTACAGTAAGGATGAATTCAGCAGACAGAGGGACAACGGGATTTTGGCTCTCTACAGCTCTTGGCAAATTTCTCACCACACCTCCTCTTGAGTTTCCTTGTCGCTAAAACGAGGGTAATAATAATGAGCCTTAGTCTCCTATGTAATTGCATGAGTGAACTGTTATAATAGTGCTAGGCTCATAGAAAGTGCCCAACACATGTTAGATATTCTTATTTTTACTCACAGGCAATAAAAAGGGGACTCTGGGAGGGTCCAGCAGTTAATGGGCTCCATGGTAGCCTCCAAGCTTGGATGTTTGGGTAGAAAGGTTACCAGAAACAGTTACAAGCTGTGTCGAGGAGAGAGTGTTCAGGGCAGGAACAAGGAAGTGAAGATGAAAGCCCGGAAACAGAGTGTTCTAGACTAGTGTGATTAGCAAGGCTTGGAGACAGACCACAGCAGAAGGACTCCCATCTACTGAGCATCTTCTATCTTCCAAATGCATGCTGGGTATTTTGTGTACATAGTGGTACCTAATTCCCACAGCAGGTAAGATACAGATCACCATTCCCATCCATCTTAAAGGGAAGATGCAGAGGGCTGAGAGGTGAAATGTTTTGCCAAATTCATAAAGCTCATGAGCGAAGAGATGTGGTTTGAATCCAAGCCTATTTTCTTCCTAAAATGTTTCATTATAAAGTAAGACCTGCCTATGGAAAAGAGTAACTACCCAAAAATATGCAATAAAAAATGTATCCTTCCCTGCTTCCACCCTGAGCCCATTCCCCGGGGTTAAAACTCCTCGTGATCTATGTTAGCCTTTCCTGAGATATTTTTATGCACTGACAAGCATAAAGGTAAAGAACATCAAAAAAAAAAAAAACACTTTTTTTTTTTTTGGTTGCACTGGGTCTTTGCTGTTTTTGTTGCAGCGAGCCGGGGCCACTCATCATTGTGGTGTGCAGGATTCTCACTGCGGTGGCTTCTCCTGCTGCGGAGCACAGGCTCTGGGTGCATGGGCTGCGGGAGACGCAGGTCACGGGCTCAGTAGCTGTGGTTCAAAGGCGCTAGAGCATGCAGGCTCAGCAGTCACAGTGCGTGGGCTCAGCTGCTCCGTGGCATCTGGAATCTTCCCAGACCGGGGATCGAAGCCATGTCACCCGCATTGGCAGGCAGATTCTTAGCCACGGTACCACCAAGGGAAGTCCTAAAGTACACAAATTTTAAAGTAATTTTAAAGCACAGCTAGAGTATATATTAAATAGGCACTTCTCTGCTTTATTCTTATGCCTTGGAGACTGTCCTGACTCAGCATAAAGAGGACCCTCAGATTTTGTCATTCCATGAACCAACCATAATTTGTAGCCAGTCCTGCCCGGTGGACATTTATACCTTTTCCAGTCTTTGCTTCTGTAATTCTGTAATGAATATCCTTGAAAAATACTTCTGAATATATGTTTGCAGTTATTTATAGGATACATGCTTACAGGTTAAATCAAAAGATTAAGTGTATGTGGGGTCTATTTTAGTGGGTTTTGGTAAAATTCAAAGCTGGTGTGGTTTCCCAGTGTTCTCGAGGTCCGTCTCCTCTGTGGCTGGTTGAGCAGAGTCGGGCTTGTTAGTTGCTCAGTCATGCCTGACTCTTTGAACCCATGGACTGCAGCCCATCAGGCTCCTCTGTCCACGTGATTTTCAGGCAAGGATACTGGATTTTTTGCCATTTCCTTCTCCAGGGGATCTTCCTGACCCGGGGATTAAGCCCTTGTCTTCTGCACTGCAGGCTTGTTAGGGGTTAAAGGCATACATTTGGGAGATAGGAATCCTTCCAGCGAGGCTGCAGGGTATTTTGAGATGGTTTTGATCATTTCACACGTTATCTTCTTACAGAATAAGAAATGATTGATTTCTCCATTGATGCAGCTGCTTACAAAGGAGAGAGGTGGCAGTTGGCTCATTCATTGTCTGTCATGTCCTGTGTTGCCCTGATGCTGGTTTAACAGGAAAATGGGACGCGTGGGTTTACATTATCAGCCGCATTCCCTCCCCTCACAGACCAAGGACAGTTTCGCTATTTTTAAAAATGAATTTATTTTCACTTGCGGCTGCCCTGGGCCTTTGCTGCAGTGCATGGGCTCTCGGTAGCTGCACGCAGGCTTTCTCGAGATGCTGCCAGCAGGCTCTGCTCTCTGGGGGCAGTGCACGGCTTTTCTTGGTGTGGAGCGTGGACTTCGGGGCACACAGGCTCAGGAGTTGAGGCGTGAGTGCTTAGTTTCCCCACAGCATGTGAAATCTCCATTCCCAGACTGGAGAGCAAACCCGTGTCCCCTCCACTGCAAGGTGGAATCTTCACCACTGGCCCACCAGGCAAGTCCCAGTTTCGCTATTTGTCCAGCATTCTCACCCTCTCTCCCCTGGTCCTCAGACATTTATTATGCAGAAGGAAGGAGAACTCAGTCGGGGGAGAGCCAGGAGGTGGGGTTGGAAAGATTTATTTAGGAGGAAAAAAAAAAGTAAGCCGGAGACGAAAAGAGAACAGGAAGAGTTGACAGGTTGCGTGCTGAGTGTTTGATTGAGAGTTGAGGCTTCTAGTAAGGAAGTCACATTGGGGCAGCTACCAGATGGGAGGATAAGAGAAACTCGGGAAGGGAGTTTTAAACATGATGCTGTGATTTGTGAACTGGGTGTCTCGTTGAGAGAGAAAACTAAATAATTGCTTTTCTGTACTTTTTGGTTGCTGGACTGCTTCTCTCAATGCCAGACTACCCCAGGCCACGTGGCAGCCAGGATTTACTGGGTCGCGCTGTTATCGCTCCCAACATTCTCGGTTACTCTCCTCCCCACGACCGCCACCCATTAAACGCAATTTGTACAAGATACAGCATTAGTCTTTTACATAGTTTTCTTTTTAAACAGTAAGTTAGGTAATACCGCTGCCCGTATTTTACAGAGAAGGAGACCCAGGGTACATGTGCTTCCGCGTTTTGCCCACAGCTGGGCTGGTTGGCCAGGACTAGAATTTACACCCGTGTGTCACATCAGCAGCCCAGGCTCTAATCGCCTGTGGCATCCTGGCTAGCCTCTTGTTTAAGTGTACTCTGTGTAAATATGGGGGCAGATTGCTCAGTCTGTACAATATGCCTTTCAGTCTCTTGAGAGTGAACCCAAAGCTCATGGTCTCTGGAATTTTTCCTGGGGAGCTGGAGAGCTCCCTGGGGGAGACAGTGAAGCATCAGCGCTTAAGAACCGCATCAGGGACGGCAGGGACAACGGCACGAGGGACGCCTGCCTCCGTAAGGGACAGAAGTGCTCTTGGGGTTAATAGAAATCACACGCACAGCCATGCGGCGGCGAGGAGTCGACCGACGCTCAGAAAGGGTGAGTCCAGGTGCTAAGGGGCGAGACCACAGCGGGCGTGCTCACGAAGGCTCTGACTGCCAGGCCAACGGGTTGGCTTTATGATAAAAATCATGAGAAGTCTTTGAAGGGTTTTGAGTAGATTTTCATACTGAGAAAATCACTCAGCTGCAAAGGCGGAGCTAGATCAGGGAGGGGCACAAGGAGCGGGCGGGGACAGTGGAGGTGCTCTTGCAAAAGGCGCTGGGTGAACGCAGAGAGGAGGCGAGACGAAAGGTGATGTCAAAACCTGGTTGAGTGTGGGAGTGGAGAAAAGGGGTGGATCCCAGGATGCCTCTGAGGGTTTCACCGCCGCTTCCCCAGGCCAGTGATGAGCATCAGCCCAGATGATGCAGCCCAGGGAGTCCCCAGAGACAGTCCTGTGATGTGCCTACTCCCTGGGGCTCCCCCTGGCGAACCCGCGTCATCAACTACATTGCTTCACCCAGATGTTGACAACTACCTTTTTACCTCCTCCTGTACAATTCAAGCCTCGGGAAGGGGGGCTCTCAGATCTTTACTGGGGCTCAATGAAATTAGCTATGTGCCCACCCCACCCCTGAGTCGGGGCGCTCAGGCGTCCCTGCCAGGAAAATCTACCTGTGCAGCAGGTTTTCCTACTCCCGGAAAATCTCCTGCCAGGGATGCACAGGCCCTGTTCCTGTGATGAATTTGGATAAACATAAGTCGGAGAAGCAACAGAAAGTGAGCTCTCCTTGATGAGTTAGAATGAGCCACGCTGAAACTGGATCACTCAAGCTTCAAATCTGGAGACAACTTCCAAGGGCCATGGGGTGAAGGAGAGAGCAGGCGGGCAGAGTTATGAAATTTCAAAGCACCGAGGTTGCTTAAAATTCCTTGAGGGGAATATCCACATCACACTCTCTTTTTCCAAGCTGGAAGGCAAACAGGGCTGAGAGCCCTGGAGAGACACTGAGCCGCGCTCTGTTCTCCGCAGAGCCCAGACGGAGAGTGCGTCTTTGTTGAGGCAGCGTAGTGAAGGCGTTGGCACCAGGGCCGACTGTACAGTTGACAGAGCCCAGCTCTACTGCTTACGGTGGACCTGAGTCCAGAGACTTGACCTCAGGGTCTTATTTTTCTCATCTGTAAAATATAAACTGATGATGTTACCCACATCCTCTGGTATCCTGAGGATCTGACGATGAAATAACACAGAGAAGATGCATTTAAGTAACACAAATTTTGAGCATCAGTTAGTGCCAGGTGCCGCTAAGTATCAGTCTCAAAGAGGGCAGATGGGTGCCCTGTCTTCATAAAGTGGACGGTCTAGTAGATCATAAGCTCATCAGCTCCAGCCGGCTTCCTGACCTGGTGCGTGTCAGACTACGCTAGGAGCCTTCATTTACAATCTCTGCGCCTCAGTCAGAAGCTAAGGGCTGAGCATTGTGTAAGCTCAACCTCTTTTCTCTGCAGAACACTAAGTTCATTTAGGGATGAGGCTGAGACAAGGCTCCATCCCACTGTGCCCCAGGTCCTAGTCACAGTGTGCCCATGTGTAGCAGAACAGCCCTGCCTGCTACGCTACTCGTGGAAAAGCTCTCTTGTATCACTCTCTCTTTTCTTTTGTAACCTCGTTACATTCTGTTTGCCTTTGTTGGGGAGAGCCGTGTTCTGGTCTAGGCTGGGGTTTTTGTAACCCGGAGCATTAAAGAAGGACTTGTCTCCTCTAATCCTGTGAGAGCAGAGGTTGCTAAGGAGACCACTGTCACATTAACTCAGTAAACACTGAGATGCTGATGACTCTAGTGGGGAGAGGCTTTCTCTTTTAAGAAAGGAAAAATCTCTCCCTTTAGATGAAGGGGGAAAGCGCTGGTGGAGATTGTTGCCATCATGTTGGCAAAAGGGGATCAAATCAGTTTGCAACTCTTTATCTTTCTGTTTGTCAGGAGGCTGGCAAGGAGGCTGCAGGGCAGATGGAGGAACTCCACTGTAATCTTTCCGCTAATGAAGAACTCTGGACTCCCTAAGGTTGCCTATAGAACCCTGTGCCTGTTGCACGGAGCAAGCTTTTTTTTTTTTTTTTTTTTTTTTTTAAGGTGGGAGCAAATAAAGAAAACGCCATCAGGAGGATCACTTTGGGAGAATGTGTATGCCTCCTTGTAGCTGGGTTGGAGAAGCAAGCGGATATCAGGCTGCCTTGAAGCTGCAGAGAAGACCCCACCCTACCAGAGGAACTAGCCCTACGCCTGAGATGAGCTGATGTTGCTTGCTTAGGCAAAGTAAAGTGAAAGGGTTCATCTCTTCCCAGATTAACAGCAGACTTGGATTAATAACAAGTGCCTGCGTATGCATGCCTTGCATTGAAGTACTTATCCTAGGATGAAAATGATTGATCAGATGAGTAGATACAGCTCCCTGGAGATTTGAGTTCTGTACTCTGATGGATATGGATTGTTCCACGGTGTATCCAGATCTGGGGAACCCTCCTCTGAAGTCAGCTGAGAGTCTGTTGCAAAATATGGAGACTCTGTGAAACAGAAGTAGGGATCTACCAAAGAACAGTGAATCCACAGGCTTTCGGTTCATGGAGTCATAAACCCATGGATTGTAGGGGCTGGATGGAAACATGATGATGTCAGAAGTTTTGCAGAAGGAAGGGCTGGGAGCCAGAAAGATCTGCTTCTGTATTCAAGGTCAAACTAGAACCCAGGTCTCCTCACTCCTAGTCTTGTCTTTCACACCAAGAGAGTGTTGGGTGTTTTCATGGTTGCAAGTGTCTTTGTGGAATTTACTCCATTAAGTTACGGCGTCCCTGGTGGCTCAGATGGTAAAGAATCCGTCTGCCCAGGCAGGAGACCCAAGTTCAGTCCCTGGGTTGGGAAGATCCCCTGGAGAAGGGAGTGGCTACCCACTCCAGTGTTCTCTCCTGCAGACTCCCATGGACAGAGGAGCCTGGTGGACTGCAGCCCATGGGGTCGCAAAGAGTCGGACACGACTGAGCGACTAACGCCTTCACTCTTCCTGGCATCACGCAATCTCACCTCCATTTGTGCCACAAGAATGCTGGACCAGAAAAGTCAGCTCCTGCCTCCATTTTCTTCATCCCCTGAGTACTTAACATCTCTGCTCCCAGCAGCTCCCGTGCCTGCTCAGCTCTTTGCTGCCCGTGTTTCCTGACCTGTTCTGTCCCCGCCGAGCAGCCCAGGGTGACAGACGGGCGGGGGCAGAGAAGACAGGCAGCTACCAGGGAAGAATCGGAGGTTTGGAGGCCTTCTGGTGACACGCACACACAGAGAGACCAGGAAAGAATGGCTTTTTCAAACACATAAACAGAAAATCACAGAGCCCAAGTGCTCACCGCCACATAATGAATGCGCCTGCCTTTTCCTAACAACACTTTAAGTCAGTAATTGGCCCAACAGGGGACACGGACTGAACACCAAGTCACAGAATAGCAGAGGAAAATCGCAGAATGGCATCGCCTCCCACCGGGAGGGCCGCCTGCGTGCCGAGCGCTGTAGAGACACGTGGCTGGCATTTAGAGGAGCGCAGACATTCAGCAGAAGAAAGAGCTGTAGAAGACAACCATCCCTGGGGTCCCTGGCCTTTTCCACATCAGAGGGTCCTTTGATATGTCCCCCACCCCCACCCCACTTCCCCTGGGCCTCATGTTCTAAAGGATCCAGCCAGGAAACGAAACCGCTCTGATCTTCAGGAAAAGGGTGTGTTTCCCCGCAGAATACCTGCAGGTCTATGCAACTAACAATCAGTCAGTCAACTCGATGCTTCTAAAAAGAAGTGGTCCACCCCGTCTAAAACAGTAACAAAACCAATAATGACAAGACTTGTCAGGTGCCTCCTGGGGCCCTGCCAAGGTCTGGACAAGCCTTATCATAGTTCATTTTTACGGGATGGTCACGAGTGGTCATTTCACAGTTGAGGAGACTGTGCGATTGTTCCTCACAGCTGAAGAACTACGGAAACTAAGGAATTCTGTAACAGCCATAAGGAGCCAAACTCGGCTGTTGTTCAGTCGCAAAGTCCTGTCTGACTCTCTGGGACCCCAGGGGCTGCAGCACACCAGGCTCTCTGTCCTTCACCATCCCCCCGAGCTTGCTCAAATTCACGTGCATTGAGTCAGTGCCGCTGTCTAACCATCTCATCCTCTGCCACCCCATCTCCTTCTGCCCTCAGTCTTTCTCAGAATCAGGGTCTTTTCCAGTGAGTCAGCTCTTTGCATCAGGTGGTCAAAGTATTGGAGCTTTGGCATCAGCATCAGTCCTTTTAATGAATATTCAGAACTGATTTCCTTTAGGATTGACTGGTTGGATCTCCTTGCAGTCCAAGGGACTCTCAAGAGTCTTCTCCAGCACCACATTGCAAAAGCATCAGTTCTTCAGTGCTCAGCCATCTTTGTGGTCCAACTCTCACATCCGTACATGACTACTAGAAAAACTGTAGCTTTGACTATACAGACCTATGTCAGCAAAGTGATGTCTCTGCTTTTTAATATGCTATAGAGCTTGGGTTGATCTGACCGTAAAGTCACTCATAACCATTACATGCTGCAGCATTTTCGTGAGTCTTTTTGCAACATGGACAGTCATTTGGGGGCTATTCTTTAGTTTCTTCATAAGCTTCTGCAAGACTGGAGGGTCCAGGGTAAACATTTTTGTTTGGATCTCAACTTTTCCCTTAATAGCTGAGGCAGTGGGGGCCCAGAGAGGATTAGGAGCTTGTTGAGTATGGTGGTGGTGGTTTAGTCACTAAGTCCTGTCCGACTCTTGCAACCCCATGGACTGTAGCCCACCAGGCTCCTCTGTCCACGGGATTTCCCAGGCAAGCAACCAGAGCGGCTTGCCGTTTCCTCCTCTAGGGGATCGTCACAACCGAGGGGCTGGACTCAGGTCTCCTGCATTGCGAGTGGTTTCTTGCTTTGCAGGGGTTTCTTTACCAACTGAGCCACCAGGGAAGCCCAGCCCAGCATTGGCAGCATTGCCCGTTTAAACCCTGTCCGTTCTCACTCAGGCCTGAGCTCTCTCCATTCCACTCAGCATCAGCAAGCACCGGTTGAACACCTGCCGTAGGACAGCACATAATCAGCACGTCTGTCTTCACCCTCCGGACCTGTGTCTGCTGCAGACATTACTAATCGATCATGGAACTCTTTCCTGCTGAGTCTGGATGTGGCTAGAGGCAGGCCCTCTCGATCAACTGGATTTGGGAAAATGAGATGAGCCCTATTTACTATCGTCAAAATGGCAACCCAGTCCAGTATTCTTGCCTGGAAAATTCCATGGACGGGGAGCCTGGTGGGCTACAGTCCACAGGGTCACAAAGAGTTGGTTGGGCGTGACTGTGCACACACACGCTGTTCAACGCCTTCCAATCAAACCAAAACAAGTACAAAGTGAGTGTCTGCTCTCAAAAATGCTATCACTTTCCAGAAATCTTCTCAGTCTAAAGTCCCGCCTTTCGAAATACTGGGAAAGACCAGATTCAGTTCTGGTGAATTTTGGAGACGGATAAGCAGTGTTCCAAGCTGATGTCCACACTCTGCTCAGAGGTCGTGATAAACCTAGAGGGGAGCGAGGAGGGGAGCCTCCAGATGGGGACTGGATGTGGATGGGGGGAGTGGTTCGCTGACGGGCCGGTCAGACGAGGCAGCAACCACCTGAGGCCAGCCTGTGGGTGCCTGAAGCTGAGGACAAGGGATTTAAAACCCGACGGGAAAGCTGATTCTGACAGCTGCAGTAGCGTATGCATTCAGGATTCCAGACAACAGATCTCTTTTCCTTTCCTCCTGTTTTATGTGGTGGTCATATGACAGGGAAGGTAATAGAATTCAGAGAGAAGGGTCCTAGAACACTGACCTTCACAATATCTTTGGGACCTCCCTGAAGTAGCCCTGGACAAGGACATTTCCTGAGTGTGAATGCCATGTGGTCAACAATTTCGGGGGTCAAGATTCTTTCAGCCAAACAAGACTATGTCATATAGGTTGTACTGTACCTGCCTGGGGGCCATGGCTGCTGGGGTGGCGGATGGTGTGGGTGTTGATGAAGGGGTGACCAGATCAGAGGAGGAGGGCAGAGATGTACGAAATGAGCCACACCATTTCCATTTGAGATGCCGAAACATAAGGGCTTTCTAAAGGTCTGTGTCTTCCAGGAAGGAATTCTTTGTCGAGCCCCTCTCCCAGGCAAGAGGAGCTCAGGGATTGTCTGTCCTTGGAGCTTGGGGAAGGGACCAGCATCCACCCCTCGGGGCTCAGCAGCTGCTTCTGTCTGCACCATTCCAGACTTACTCTTTTTTGAATACATCACCACCACCTGCCTAAATCCACCCTTAAGCCCCCAGAGGGCGTCTTGGAGAATTATTCTCACAATTCCAAAGACAGAATCGCCTCTTCAAACCAATGAGAGAGCAGCCCCTGCCTAGTGATTCATTATGTTCGATTCAAAATCAACCCCCCGTTGTTCAAGCTTCCCCACCATGCCGGAAGCTCTCAGAAGAAGAAATTGCACATTGTCCTAGAGAAGGTTGGAGGTGGCGGCAGGTCCAGGTTATAGCGTCTTGGAGCATCTGACACGTGTTGACGGTAGAGTAGATTGTTGTGACAGCCTGGGAAAGGTTTTGCACATCAGAATCTGGGGGAACGATTTCAAGCATATTTTTATTTTTTTTAATGAGCTTTGCCATCTGTACAGCCCAGAATGTTGTTTCTGTGGAGAGAAGCTAAGAGTTCACCTCCTGGGGGTCAGGTGCAAAGATGGTAACTGCCTCGCCTACATTGCCAGGTTCCTACACCCTGGCGGGCCAAATCTGACCCCTTGTTGTTCGTGCAAATAAAGTTTTATTGTGTGTGTTAGTCGCTCAGTCATATCTGACTCTGCGATCCCGGACTGTGGCCCGCCAGACTCCTCTGTCCATGGGATTCTCCAGGCAAGAATACTGGAGTGGGTCACCATGCCCTCCTCCAGGGGATTTAAGAGAACCCAGCAAATTTGTTTGTATACAAATTTGGTCTGTGGCTACTTCACAAAACAATAGCAAAGTTGACTCATTGCAACAGAGACTGAATGGCCTGCAGAACCTCAAATATTGACTCCCTTCACAGGAAAGTTTGCTGATCCCTGATCCAGGGGACCTCTGGGAAGCCACAGACTCTTGTATTGAAGCTGAGAGCCTATGCCAGCCGGGGCCTCTGTCGCCTGCTTTTTTTCTGCTCAGGGAATTAATTGCCGAAGGAGCGGACTCCTGTTAGTGCACCTGAGGCTCCTGGGTCACTGGCTTCTGTCTGGGTCCAGCGCTGGCTGGTTCAGGCCGGAGACTAGAGAGGAAGAAGAGGGTTAATCTCACACACACGCACACACATGCACACACACACACACATGCACACACACGCACACACGCACACAGGTCAGCATCAGCACAGCGGCTACTCTGGCCCCTGTTCTGACCTCAGGTTCTGGTGGACTCACCCACTGCGATGCCAGCTTCTGCTGAGGGGCCTCAGGCCTGGGTAACACTGCCTTCCTCCTTTACCTCCAGCCAAGAGCGGGCAGGGGCTTTCGGGCGGATTCCTCCCTGGGTCCCTCCCTGGGTCCCTTCGGGTCTCAGCCCTCCTGTCGGGTGGATAACTAGCTTCCTGTCCCGAATTCCCTATTCTGCATCCACGCACTGTCTCTGTTTCCCTTGTTCGATTCTGACACTGAATCCCGGGCCGGAGCCTGAAAGTCTTGGGAGATGCGGCCTTAGGTTTTCTGCTTGGTTGAGCTGTTAGAGTTTGGCTCTGAATTCTCGGGGTTTCTGTTCTGCCACGTGTTGGGAGCAGACGCCGCATCAGCCAGGGAGCCCTGGCTAGGACGCCGGGCTGCCCTCGCCTCCCAGGTAAGTGCCCTTCCCCATCCTCCACTACGCTGTCCCGCCCGCAGTGAGACGGGCCCCCGAATGCGTGGCAGTTAGAGTTTCCTGTTTCTGACTTTTCCAGCCACAAAAGGTACACCCCGTCATCCAGAAAGGGCCATCCCTCTGAGGCTCTTAGCTTGCTCCTGCTTCATTCACGCTCTTAACTCACCTCTGCCCAGCTCCAGCCTCTCAGTGCAATTAACACCAACTGCAGATTGTCTGGCCATGGAGTTCTTGGCATTTGACTCTTAGCCCTCTCTAGCCCATCTGTTTTGTTTGTTTGGGTTGGTTTTTTAGATTTTAAAATTGATTCTGAAAAAATTAATCCATGGGGGACTTCCCTGACGGTCCAGGGGTTAAAAATTCTCCTTCCCATGCAGAGTGAGGGGGTTGTAGGTTTAATCCCTGGTTGAGAAGCTCAGATCCCCCATGCTCATGGCCAAAAAGAAAAACATAAAACAGAAGCAATATTGTAACAAATGCAATAAAGACTTCAAAAATGGTCCACATCAAAAAAAAAATCCATGGTCAAACATTTTAAGAAATGCTGATTTTTAAAGAGATTTCTTTACTGCAGGATGTCTCAGAACTTTTAAAATACAAAGCAGTTGAGCCTGTAGTGTTTTCAAAGCTCATTCAAACATGGAGCTCTTCTTTCTGTGTGGATGACCTTACAGGACCTGGGATCCATGAAGTATTGTTTGATATTATAAAATTCTGTCATTTTTGTCTGTGTAACTTCCATCCTCCGCCCACCTGCCTTCTTTGGGTGATGGCTGCCTCTCCCCAAAGACGTTTTCCATCTGGTGTGGGTGGGATGGACACCCTTGCCACCATCTCCACCAGTAAGATTGGGAATGTAACCCATCCTGTTTGCAGGGCTTGCTGAGAATGATAATTTGGGGTCTGAGCTAGACCAATCACATCGCTAGGTCCTTTCTGCCAAGAATGTCAGGAAAGACTTGTTTTTTCCTTCCACTGGGGTTGCTGAGTTGCTAGGATACTACTAGTAGGCCAGCAGGTCAAGCGGCTGTCAGGTGGAGAGAACCTGCTTGAGCAGAGACCCAAGCCGCGAAAGACAGCAGAGCCGGGAGAGGGAGAGCAGAGCCGGGAAAGACTTCCTGAACCTCTGTGCTCCGTCAGGTCCGAAGTGTGTTCCACTCCTCTGACCTCTTAATTAGACGAGTTAATGAACTCCACCATCCCTTTTTAAATTGCATTTTTGCTTAAGCTCGTTTGAGTTCACTTTTTCCTCTCTCACAAATGGAATGCATCTGACTTATTGATGAAGACAACCTAGCCTCCTCTGGTTCAATTTACATACCATGCCACCTTTGGTCAGAATCCCCCTGCTGGCCCTGACTCCTCAGAGTTCTGCCCCCAAGATTCAGCTCCAAGGCTGGTGTTCTGGTCTGCCCATTCCAGGGTCCCCAAAGAGAGGTAGGTTGTGTGGAGGTAAGTAGCTGAATATGGAGCAGACAGATGGAACGAGACAGGAGCCCAGCGTGGCCTCCAAGCGTAATTCGTCAGGTCAGTCTCAGCTTCCTGGGGACTGGTCACGTGCAAACCCACTTGGTAAGCTCTTGGGGAAACGGTGACCCAGCCCCGGGCCTTCCTTATGGTTATGCCATGATTCTCTGCTCTAACTGTCTACATTCTCTGCAGTTACCATGTTCCGACACCAAAGATCATTGATTCCAGATCATTGATTCTGGAATAATTAATTTCCTCGGTGCAGCTAGAAAACAACATATGTTAACTTGAATGATATTTCGATGAATAGAAGAGACTGAGGCCCCCCATCTGAGTGGTGGTTCTAATTTGGAAAGTACTCACGTGGAATGGCAGAAGTGCCAAGGATTCAGGTGTAGACAAGCAGCAACAATGGGGGAACTCCGAGGTGTGAAGAGCACAGTGGAAATACCACCACGCACAGCACCACGCGCGTGGACGGGAGCTTCCACATACGCTCTGGCTGGTGACGCCGGCCGCCCTCTGAGCTGGCAAGGATGCAGCATTTCGCTTTGCAGACATGACTGAGGGAGCCAAAAATATGAAGTGACTTGCCCAAGATCGCGAGGCCAGAGGGAGGCAGTCAGGCCTTGACGCGGGCTCTCCGGCCCTGGTCCAGTTCTCTTCACACACCACCCGCAGGCGGTGCTGGCTGCTTCCCGTCTGTGGTCAGGGTGGGACTCTCATTTCCCACGTTCCCAGCCAGTGCACACAGTGGCTCTGCCCTCAGTCCTTACCCCAAGGTGTAAATTTATCCCCCAGTGGTAAACATCATTTCGCTACAGTATCTGCATTTTCTTCCCACCTCCAGCCTTTCCAGTTGCCACCAGTGGAAACTGTAACTGTAGATGCCAACTCCAACCCCAAAGGGTCTGAGTCTGAGAATAGTGTGACTGCGATTTAGGCTTTTCCCCGATCATTCCTGTCTGGATTCAGTGGCTTCTGGCTTCTTAGGGGATCTTAGCAAATCGAATAATTTTTTTTAAGGACAGTAAAGTCGTTTGAAGATAATCCTTGATATCATGATGGACCTGAGTAAATTTTATCATTCTTAAGAGACTCAACCTACTCCACTGAGATGAGTAAACAGAACTTAATGCCATCATTAATTATTAGTTAAAGCATTAATTATCCTTCCTTTAATGTCTTTCTCCCCAGTTCAGTCATAAGCTCCAGGAGAAATCGTGCCTGTCCTGGCCATCGCTTCGTCTCCTCAGCAGTAGTTAATGGTTGAGCACATCTTAAATACTTATATTAGGAAGTGACACAATGATTGGATGAATAAACAAACCATTAAGACAAAGAAGTGAAAGTGTTAGATGCTCAGTCGGGTCTGACTCTTTGCGACCCTATGGACTGTAGCCCGCCAGGCTCCTCTGTTCATGGGATTTCTCAGGCAGGAATACTGGAGTGGGTTGCTATGGCTTATTCTAGGAGATCTTCCCGACCCAGGGATAGAACCTGGGTCTCCTGCATTGGCAGGCAGGTTCTTTACCATCTGAGCCCCCAGGGGAAGCCCTTTTCACTTTAGTGAAGCATTAAGATTAGATAATTAAATCAGCACAAACAGCTTACTCACTGGCTGATCCTAGATAAACATCAGCTCCTAAACGTTATGGCCAGTAACAAGTTCTCTGTTCAGTCAGTTCTATTCACCACCCGCCATTCAGCAATGTATACTAATGTCTTACTGTGGGCCAGGAATGTCTCAGATTTAGAGCCACTTCATATTCTTTTTAGAATAGATCAAGTGCAAACACACAGACATTCAAACATGTAAACAGACACACACATACAAACACATATATATCTGTGTACATACATATGAAATACATTTTTTAAAGTCTTAATTTTGTTAAGATGTCAGTACTACTCAAAGCCATCTACAGTGTTACTGCAATCCTTATCAAAATCCCACTGGTGTTTTTTGCACAAAAAGAAAAACTCATATTAATATTCATATGGAATCTCAAAAGGACCCCAAGTAGCTGAAACAATCCTGTAAAAGAACAAAGCTCCAGGATTCACACTTCCTGGTTTCAAATCTTACGACAAATCTACACTAATCAGAATAGTGTGTTACCGGCTCAATGACAGAGAGACCAGTGGAATAGAATAGAGAGTCCAGAGGTAAACCCTGAGGTTTATGGCTCAGTGGCTTCCAGTAAGGAGGCCAAGACCGTTCAGTAGGAAACTGCAGTGTTTTTTAAGGAATAGTGCTGATAGAATTGGGCATTCACGTGCAAAAGAATGAAACTAGACCTTTGCCTAAGACCACGTACAACAACTAACTCAAAGTGACTTGGAGACTAGAAATGTAAAACGCAGACCAGCTCCACTCAAGTGCTGAGTGTGGTCACATGACCCAGACGTGGCCAATCAGAGCATTTCATTCTCTTGGCCAAAACGATGGGTTTAGGGATGAGGGACGACCTTGGATGGTCCAGTGAGAGTCAGCCCTGCGACGTTTGCCCCAGTCTTGGGACAGGGAGCTCTTTTGCCTACTGGGGTCTTTAGCTGGAAAGGGCAAACTTCCAGCTGTCTGCAGCAAATTTTACCATCTTGCTTGTATTTAGGAATGAAGACAATACTTTGGCTTCAGGAGACCAGAAGTGAGAAAAAGAGAATGTTGGGAAAGCAAAATCAATGGGTGATTCGTGTGAATGTCTAGATACAGACACACCTGAAGATGGCCCACCTTTATGCGTAGCCACCAGGACATTTGGTTGTTTAAGCTAGTTTGACTTGGGTACTTGTCATTTGCAACTAGAAGGGTCCTGATGAATATATCTTAGACCTGTAACGTCTAGCATAGCACTAAAGCATAACAGGTGTTCAGTGCCAGCTATATGTGTCATCAATCATCGAGTTCTGGGGTCCCCAACCTCCAGGACCCAGACCAGCGCCTCCTGTCTAGTGAGCATTAGATTAGAAACAAGGTACCCAATAAATGTAATGTGCTTAAATCAGCCTGAAACCATCCCGCCCACCCCCAGTCCATAGAAAAATTGTCTTTCATGAAATTGGTCCCTGGTGGTAAAAAGGTTGGGGACCACTGATACTGTTGACAGCTGGCACCTACTATGTAGGGCTTCCTAGAGGGGCACGGTGGCAAAGAATCCGCTTGCCAGTGAGGCAGCCACGGGAGACACAGGGATCCTGGGTCGGGAAGGTGCCCTGGGAGAGGAAGCCGCGGCCTGCTCCAGTCTCCCTGCCTGGGAAATTCCACCCACAGAGGAGCCTGGGGGCTGCAGTCCATGCCTGGGAAATCCCACCCACAGAGGAGCCTGGGGGCTGCAGTCCATGCCTGGGAAATCCCACCCACAGAGGAGCCTGGGGGCTGCAGTCCATGGGGCTCACAGCAGACACAGCTGAGCAGGCCAAGGCTCGCGTCCTGAGTGCTGGGAAGGCCAGCGTGTACTTGGAGGCTTGGATGCCAGGCCTGGCTTCATCTTCATCCCTTCTGTATGACTTTTGGACCAGTTGCTACTACTGTCTGAGCCTCAGTTCGAAACAGCCTCAGGTTGGAACAGATCAGACATTGCAAATTGGTGGTTGCGGGCTAGACACAACCCTTCTTTCGGTGTTTCATTTGGCCTCCCAGTATTTCATAATTTAATTTCATACAAACTCAAATATCCAGCTTCTCTAGAAAAATCGGGAGTCAGTCCACACCAACCCCCTCCTTGCCACACAGCAACGATAGACGGATTTTAAGAGGGGCACGTCTACGTTGCCCCAGGTCCCACCCGCCTCCTCATCTTACACTTGTCTGCCCCACTCAGCTTGCGGCCTGCTGACCTCAAGAAGCACGTGAGCTTGTGTTGTCCAGACCATTCTCTTTCAGTTTTAGCATTTTCTGAGAGGGCAGAACAAACCCTTTGTGATCAAGCGAAAGAGATTGAAACCAAGTAGGGAAGCACCCCCAGGACGGGAAGCCATCAGCCGTTCTAACCTCTCCAGGGTCCCTCGGAGGATCCTCAGGCAGGAGAAACGGCAGCAGTCAGGGGGCAGAGACCAACAAGCTGAGATGGTGTGTCTCTGGCTCTCAGACAAAGCAAATCCCTCTCAGCTCAAAGCCTCCCTGGCTGCTTTGATGTCCCTCTTCCAAGCGGCACCACTTCAGAAAAGAGAGGCAGGCAAGGGCAACGAGCTGAAAACAAAGAAGCATTTCCTGGGCTGCTAATTATTCTCCTTCTGTGTAAATAATTATCTGGAAGGGGAGAGGGAAAAAAAAAAAAAACAGCTCACAGCTAAAGAGCTGGAAAAGCTAAAGGAGGATGAAAGGGGGCTGGGGGGTTGATGTGTCTCCGGGAACAATCCTTGAAGGGAAAAACGAGGCACAGAAAATCCCTCTCCCTGTGTTCTAAATTCCTAGCCCAGGACGTTCAAAGCCCTTGGCCTTGGTGCTGTAATTAAATCGTGGTTCTGGGAGCTGATGTGTGGATAAGCCAACGGGTTCTGCTGGACTCCACTGGAGCCCTAGACCCCTAGAGGCTCTGGGGTCAGCTGAGCCTGAGTTTGAGCTTGGCTTGGCTGCTGACTATAAATGGGGTTTAGGGACAAGTTGCTTCTTCCCACCTCAGGGTCTGTGCAGAGGCCCATCTGAGGCCGAGTCTGGGAGAGTGTCAGGAAGGCGCGTTAGGGGCTGGCGAAACAGTCCAGGGAAGAAAAAACAGCAGACTCGAAGCAGGCTGGGGGGGTGGGGATAGGGGAGAAAGCACACAGATGCCCAATAGCAAAAGAAATGAGCTTTTTTTTCCTGAGTGCAAAGGGGCATATGAGTTTCTCCCTGGAGGTACAGGGAGAACAGGTGATAACCAAGCCTCCCAGACGGGCAAAGGAAGGGAATTGAATGGAGGAGTCACTACCCGCTACCAGCTCATCTCTGCCTAGACAGTGAGGCCATTCACTGGCCGGGCATTCAGGGGCATCCATGGAGGACCTTTAGAGGCATGAAACAGGACACCCCAATCACGCAGTCGTCCACAAAAGACGCTGTGCCGCCAGGGCTGCGTATATACCTGGAGGGCAGAGGAAGAGAAGGTTGCATTCCGCTGTCTGTACGCTCCCGAAGCAGGCACCCCGGGTAGATGACACGGTGTCGTCTCATCCGCAGCCTGGGGGAGCCGGATCCCAGAGAGACTGCTCCGGAATCGCTACTTGGCGCCGGAGAACCGGAGCCCCTGGCTTTGTGAGGGGCAGGAGGATTTCCTCTCCTCCCATCGGATCAGGAGACAGATGATACCTGCCGCGTCGGCACATGCTGTGGAGTCTGGAAGTGGGGACCGCGTGGCAGGGCTGTTCCGGCTGCTCCAGAGGAGACTCCGAGGGTCCCCATCATCAAGGGCAGTGAGAGACGGTCTCCAGGGCAAGTGTGGGCTGAGCACCAAGGATTACTAACGGAGATGCACAATTAGCCTGAGCCCCAGATGAGCCAAGAGGTGGCTACGGAGCCAGTTTACTTCCCCTGTGTTGGGTCATTTGGGGGATAAGGTTACTAACCACACTCTGTCCTTAACCCTAACCCTTACCTAACCTGAATCCTCACCCTAATCCCAGCTAAATTTGAATTCAGAATTTAAAAAAAAAAGCCACAATTTTTAGCATGAGTATATCCCATCCAATATTTAGGATATTCAGTTCAGTTCAGTTGAGTCGCTCAGTCGTGTCCAACTCTTTGCGACCCCATGAATCGCATCACACCAGGCCTCCCTGTTCGTTATCATCTCTCGTAGTTCACTCAGACTCACATCCATCGAGTCAGTGATGCCATCCAGCCGTGTCATCCTTGGTCGTCCCCTTCTCCTCCTGCCCCCAATCCCTCCCAGCATCAGAGTCTTTTCCAATGAGTCAAAAAATTGCTCTGTTTGTCTGAAATTAAAATTGACCTGGGCATCTTTTATTTGCTAAATCTGGCAATCCTATTTGGGAACTTGGGGGAAATTTAATATAGGGATGGGACTGAAGACTTGTGACCTTCAGGGTAAAATGTTTTGGTTTGGCCGGCACAGTGCTTCAAAACTAAGGACGTTTCAGGAACACCCTGGCTGTCCAGTGGTTAGCACTCCATACTTCCACTGCAAAGGGCATGGGCTCGACCCCTGGTTCCCCTGGTTGGGGAACTGAGATCCCCTATACTGCACAGCGAAGAAAAAGATGTTTCACATAAAACCCCAACTTCCGCCGTCTCTTGAGAAGTCATAGGTCAGGCCACCCCTCCCCCCCGGGGCCACAGGTTTACCACCGTCCTCACTCCCGCCTGTCTACCTGGCCCCAGTTTGCTCTTTGGCTGGTCCTTGTATCATCGGCGTTTAAGACCTAGAGAGACCCTGGTTCACCCACTGCAGCTGACTCACTCTTCTGAGTGGAAGCCTGGAGTCACGGATCTGAGGTTCAGCTTTGGCAGGGTGCAGACCCCTCTCCCGCCACCCAGGTCTTCACCTTCCCATCTAGAAAGCGGAGATAAGTCCTGCCCTACCTCGCTCTGGAATGGGATAAAGGTGGGAAGAAAGTGTGAGCCTGAAAGTTCTCTGAGAGAGGAAGTGACTGATCACCCTTCACCCTGCCATCAGATGATCTTCCCACAGTATACATCTCTCCATGGTTTCCCGCAAGATGTACTGCGAACTTCCGCCCATGGCCTGCAAGGCTCAGAGGTTGCCTCACCCACAGGGGTGGGATGTCTTCAAATCCATCTCCCCCTTTTGCCTTCTGTGCAATGCTGCAGACCCTGGACTTTCCAGGTCCTCAGACTCACCCTGGCTTCTTGTGCCTGGAGCGGGCTCCCTGCCCCTCTTGGTGATTGTAGCTTGATTTCCACCTCCTTCTCCCCACATTCTGTTAGGACATAGCTGTCCCTGCTATCGGTCACTCCTCACTGTCCTTCTCCGACATGATATTCTCCCGCCCATCAAAGACCAGCCCTGAAAACAGACAGACACCAGCCCTGGCTCATTTGAACTAAGACAAGGGCTTACGGGAAGGTCCTGGGTCATGCAGACAGACCTCCAGGATCCTAAAAGCAGGAGCTGGAGAGTGGCCTCTCTTAAGACCTTGCCCTGTGTGACACAGTCCTGGCAACTTTCTTTCTCTGCACGACTCTGATCAAACTTTAAATTCGTGAGCAGCAGTTGAGATTGGCCGCAAGTATGTGGCATCTGTGATTGGCAGCCTCACCCGAGAAGAGCCAGGGCAAGAGGGGTGTGGTTGGAGGGAGGAAGTTGTCCAAAAAGAAAGAGAAGGTGCTGTTACCTCAGGAAGCAAGGATGGGATGCCGGTAGACCAGGCCAGCTGGTGTCCTGCACAGGCCTGTATCATTATCTTTTGTTTTGTTGTGGTTTTTTTCCCCCGTTTTTGCCTTTCACTACCTACACTGCCAATCCCTTGATATCAGCGCCTTTGATTCCCCAGGACACACACAGCCTCATTGTCCCAGAAACTTAATGGAAGCTCCATAAGGATTCATGGAGTGAAACAGGGTCTTTGCCGGAAAAGAGTTAACAGGCCTGAGGCTGTGGCCTTTAGAAAGGTCTGTTTGCCGGGTTGGTCTCCAAGCTGGCGTTTGGAAACTTGACTTTCAGAAAGCTTCAACTTGGTAAGGTTGATTTTCCGGGTCTGGATTGTTCATACGGTGTGATATATGGTTGCTTTCCTTCTAGAAGCCTGGAAGTTTGGATAATTCCTGGCAGAGAAATCTGTGTGGCCAGCCCCCAATAAATGACTGAAGTTGTGAGTCTCAAGCAGGCTACTCTGGGCCTGTATTTCAAATGTGTGGGTGCATTTTTGCTGCTGGAGGGAGAGAGCACCCTGTGTGACCCCCTGGCCCCCAGGAGGGAGAGAGCATAGGGCCTGGGCAGGGATTCCTCCCGGGCCTCCTCCCCTTACTGAGATGCCCACACATCCTGTGTCACTTGGACATTAGCCATGGGGAAGGTGAGGTGCTGAGTCTCATGAGGGCATCCAGTGAATCCCTGGGGGTGTGGATGGTCTTAAGAACCCCCCAAAACGGGACCAGACCTTTCAAGCAGGGCCCACAATTTACACAGCACTTTTACAACACCCTTGCATTCAACTGTTGAACTGTCGAGTGAGGGAGGTAAAGCTCTTGCTTTAGAGATTAGGACCCTAAGGCTCAGAGAGGGGCGGGTTTTGGCCAAGGGTGCAGAGCCAGTAAAGGGAGGGATGGTTGTGTGAACCTGTGTATGTGCCTGGCTCCAAAGTCACACGAGAGCATCTCCCCTACAGGGAGGAGGAGGGCTACCCGCGACGGTAAGCTTCTAGTGCTCGGACTGCTTCACTCTGAGCCTCGAAAGGGGGGCGGTGCCTTTGGGACCAGCCAGTGGGTGACTCAGCTCCTCTTGTTAGCAGTAGAGTTGATACTTGGCATCTGTGCCCGTTTGACCCTGGAGTCCCCGAGTTCAGAACCGTTGCCATTTCTTGGTCATGTGGCCTCCGACATCCCACTCCCTTGCTCCAAGCGTCTAACCCTTCATTCGTAAAATGGCGTTAACACGCATCTAACTGACTGTAGGAGGATACAGGCACCGTTCCACAGTGCCTAGCAGAAAGCCGTCAGCCGCTGGCTCCTCTCTCTTCCTCACTCCCCTGTGTGAGTCCCACCACTGTCTCTGCCTGTTTCCCCTCTACAAAATGACGGGGCCAATTTCAGGGCTGTCAGAGTCCTTCTGGGGCTGGCATCATATATCAAAGAATGAGCAGCCTTTTAAAATCCCACCAGTGCTGATCATAAGTGGCAGATCAAACCTACCTCCTCCACTTAGAAACAAGGCTGTGTACGTGTTGTGCAAAGACAGTGAGGCGAAAACACTCTCCAGCCTCTCCCAGACGGGGGTCCTGGAGGAGGACAGATCAGAGAGCCGGAAGGTTCCTTGTTTCACGAAGGCAAGGGCAGAGGGCAAAGGGAGGGCAGAGGATTTGCACATGGGGTTGGACTCGCTACAGCCGGGGTCAGACCAGCCCTGAAAACAGACAGACACCAGCCCTGGCTCATTTGAACTAAGACAAGGGCTTACGGGAAGGTCCTGGGTCATGCAGACAGACCTCCAGGATCCTAAAAGCAGGAGCTGGAGAGTGGCCTCTCTTAAGACCTTGCCCTGTGTGACACAGTCCTGGCAACTTTCTTTCTCTGCACGACTCTGATCAAACTTTAAATTCGTGAGCAGCAGTTGAGATTGGCCGCAAGTATGTGGCATCTGTGATTGGCAGCCTCACCCGAGAAGAGCCAGGGCAAGAGGGGTGTGGTTGGAGGGAGGAAGTTGTCCAAAAAGAAAGAGAAGGTGCTGTTACCTCAGGAAGCAAGGATGGGATGCCGGTAGACCAGGCCAGCTGGTGTCCTGCACAGGCCTGTATCATTATCTTTTGTTTTGTTGTGGTTTTTTTCCCCCGTTTTTGCCTTTCACTACCTACACTGCCAATCCCTTGATATCAGCGCCTTTGATTCCCCAGGACACACACAGCCTCATTGTCCCAGAAACTTAATGGAAGCTCCATAAGGATTCATGGAGTGAAACAGGGTCTTTGCCGGAAAAGAGTTAACAGGCCTGAGGCTGTGGCCTTTAGAAAGGTCTGTTTGCCGGGTTGGTCTCCAAGCTGGCGTTTGGAAACTTGACTTTCAGAAAGCTTCAACTTGGTAAGGTTGATTTTCCGGGTCTGGATTGTTCATACGGTGTGATATATGGTTCCTTTCCTTCTAGAAGCCTGGAAGTTTGGATAATTCCTGGCAGAGAAATCTGTGTGGCCAGCCCCCAATAAATGACTGAAGTTGTGAGTCTCAAGCAGGCTACTCTGGGCCTGTATTTCAAATGTGTGGGTGCATTTTTGCTGCTGGAGGGAGAGAGCACCCTGTGTGACCCCCTGGCCCCCAGGAGGGAGAGAGCATAGGGCCTGGGCAGGGATTCCTCCCGGGCCTCCTCCCCTTACTGAGATGCCCACACATCCTGTGTCACTTGGACATTAGCCATGGGGAAGGTGAGGTGCTGAGTCTCATGAGGGCATCCAGTGAATCCCTGGGGGTGTGGATGGTCTTAAGAACCCCCCAAAACGGGACCAGACCTTTCAAGCAGGGCCCACAATTTACACAGCACTTTTACAACACCCTTGCATTCAACTGTTGAACTGTCGAGTGAGGGAGGTAAAGCTCTTGCTTTAGAGATTAGGACCCTAAGGCTCAGAGAGGGGCGGGTTTTGGCCAAGGGTGCAGAGCCAGTAAAGGGAGGGATGGTTGTGTGAACCTGTGTATGTGCCTGGCTCCAAAGTCACACGAGAGCATCTCCCCTACAGGGAGGAGGAGGGCTACCCGCGACGGTAAGCTTCTAGTGCTCGGACTGCTTCACTCTGAGCCTCGAAAGGGGGGCGGTGCCTTTGGGACCAGCCAGTGGGTGACTCAGCTCCTCTTGTTAGCAGTAGAGTTGATACTTGGCATCTGTGCCCGTTTGACCCTGGAGTCCCCGAGTTCAGAACCGTTGCCATTTCTTGGTCATGTGGCCTCCGACATCCCACTCCCTTGCTCCAAGCGTCTAACCCTTCATTCGTAAAATGGCGTTAACACGCATCTAACTGACTGTAGGAGGATACAGGCACCGTTCCACAGTGCCTAGCAGAAAGCCGTCAGCCGCTGGCTCCTCTCTCTTCCTCACTCCCCTGTGTGAGTCCCACCACTGTCTCTGCCTGTTTCCCCTCTACAAAATGACGGGGCCAATTTCAGGGCTGTCAGAGTCCTTCTGGGGCTGGCATCATATATCAAAGAATGAGCAGCCTTTTAAAATCCCACCAGTGCTGATCATAAGTGGCAGATCAAACCTACCTCCTCCACTTAGAAACAAGGCTGTGTACGTGTTGTGCAAAGACAGTGAGGCGAAAACACTCTCCAGCCTCTCCCAGACGGGGGTCCTGGAGGAGGACAGATCAGAGAGCCGGAAGGTTCCTTGTTTCACGAAGGCAAGGGCAGAGGGCAAAGGGAGGGCAGAGGATTTGCACATGGGGTTGGACTCGCTACAGCCGGGGTCATCAGTGTGTTTTTACACAGTTCAGCAGACCATTTGTATAGAGCTTGGTGGACAAAAGTGAAGAATGCCTCGGTGGGAGGCGATAGGGAGTGGTGGGGAGTGTGGCAAACTTCAGACCCCATGCTGAGCCTTGGCGAGGTAGCCTCCCAGCTCCAACTGTTTCTGCCAGATGGGAAGGCAGGAATGGTACTTCCAGATGGTCTCTCTCTCTTTTTTAAGAGAAGCCAGAATTTAAAGTAAAATATTTCCATTTTTAAGTGTTATCTTGAATTTTCCTGAAGATCTCTGTGAGTGCATTAGAACTCTTCAAGTGGCTGAACTGGCCCATAGTCTATTTGTTTGCAATCTCTGAGCAAGGCTCATTTGCAGCATCTTTGTCACTAAATCCTGAAGAATTTGTGACCACGGTTTGCCCCTGCATCTTCTAAGATGATCATTTCCAGAGGCATGTGAGGATGATTTTGAAGAAAAGCCAGCATCATTGAAGTTTTAATTATTATTCCCCCCAAATCCAGTGTATTTTCATCCCCTTTTACTTTTGTTCAGGTGGTCCCTCCTCAAAATAACCGCTACCTGGACAACTCCTATTGAGCCTTCAAAACCCAACTCAAATGCCCACTTCTATGTGAAGCCTTTACTGATTATCACCCTCTTTTCCCAAGGATTTTAATTCCTTGCTGCAACTCTGCATCCCAACCACTCTCATCTCACGTATTAATGAGGGCCTATTCATTAAGGGACTATTTACAATGGAATATGCATTACAGTGGGCAGGGTTTCTGGAAACCCACTAGATATAGGGCAACACTGGGCTAACAACACTGGGGAACGGTTACCCCTGAGCTCTGAAGCTGCAAAGGAAGGAGCCGGTCCAGCACTCACAGAGGACAGGACAATATCGGGTTCCCCGAGAGTCTTAGCTCACAGGGTTGCTATCGGGCGAGCCTGGAGAACAAACCCCCAACCTCACTTTCCTCCTGCGGTCCCGTATCTTGTCGGACCCTTCCGTTGGCAGAACACACCTG
The DNA here is from genome assembly GCA_006410635.1 of Cephalophus harveyi. Classification (NCBI taxonomy): domain Eukaryota; kingdom Metazoa; phylum Chordata; class Mammalia; order Artiodactyla; family Bovidae; genus Cephalophus; species Cephalophus harveyi. The sequence goes on from SJYT01069703.1 coordinate 289,903, forward strand.
GAGCAAGAGGCAAGGGGGCCTGCTGATGTGGTCCACAAGGGCTGGCCTCTGGAGGCAGAGCAGGCTGAAGTGTAGGGGCCAGACGATGCCCCGCTCCCGCCCTCCTTGCGTGCACCTCTCCACGGCTCTGTGTTTCTGGTCCCCCAGAGACTGGAGACTGCCAGCAGACAATCATAGCTGCAGCCCCCAATGCCAGCACACGGTAGGCGAAACTAGCTCTAGAAATCCCTTAGCGCGTCATGTAGCACCTGGGGAAGCGTGGGGAGTGATGAAGGATTATCTTTAGATGGTGCATAGGTGCCAGGTAATCATGAATTATTTCACCAGCTGTTATGTGATGCACAAAGTGAAATCTACTTTATCGGCACCTACTGTGTGAGGTATCACCTCTGACCTCCAGGAACTCGTAACTTAAACCGGCAACACTTGGGCCAATGGAATTAGCATCCATGCCAAAATTTCCCTGTCTGGCTGCCAAAGGACACTGGTTTTGCTACGATGCTCAGAGATGTTATCTCAGAAAAGCCCGTTTTCAAGTATAAGGGCCTAGGGATTAAGCAAATAGCTTTCCTGCAGGACTTGTCTGAGCCTTTAACGTACCCCCGTGTAATGTGAGTCTCCTGAAGAGCATAACAGTAGGAAACTTTGCTCAGAATTATTTTGTCACCAGATCTTTTTTCCCAAGGAGCATCTCGTAAATCCCTTTGGTTGAAATATACTCTGGAAAACATGGATCTTCTTGAACCAGTTCATTTTACAGATGGGAAAACTGAGGCTCTGAAGCAGCTGTCGCCCACCAGCCTAGCGGAGAGCACAATTTGCATAAGGAGGCAAGTGTGGAACTTGCATCCTTTGTTGCTTTCTTTCTCCACAGTGTGGTCAGCTCTCTCTTGGTGGGAGTCTCCCCCCGAACTGGGACTGGGCATTGGATGGGAAGTAGTAGGTGGTCCTTTTTGCTAAACAGCCAGTGGGCCTCTGGCTGTGGCTGTCAGGGAACCCTGGGCCCCTAACCGATGGGTCTGACCCGTTGTGAGACATCGTTGCCATGAAGAAGCTCGTGGGGTCGTGGGAGAGAGCAGATGACAGTGGGTGAGGGGTGGAGAGGCTGGCTGAGCCCTGCCCTCCCATGGGCGACCTTTCACAGTCTCTCATGGCCGAGTCCCCTGACCACAGGCACCAGGCAGGGGCCCCACTCTCGGCAGGACAGCCCGAGCAGGTTCATGAGACGGCAAGCCGGACAGCAGCTCTCTGACGCTGGAAGCTCTCTAGTGCCTTCTTTGTGCTTCAAGACAGTCTGTTTCTTTCAAGATGGGAAAACTGAGGCTCCGAAGCAGCTGTCGCCCACCAGCCTAGCGGAGAGCACAATTTGCATAAGGAGGCAAGTGTGGAACTTGCATCCTTTGTTGCTTTCTTTCTCCACAGTGTGGTCAGCTCTCTCTTGGTGGGAGTCTCCCCCCGAACTGGGACTGGGCATTGGATGGGAAGTAGTAGGTGGTCCTTTTTGCTAAACAGCCAGTGGGCCTCTGGCTGTGGCTGTCAGGGAACCCTGGGCCCCTAACCGATGGGTCTGACCCGTTGTGAGACATCGTTGCCATGAAGAAGCTCGTGGGGTCGTGGGAGAGAGCAGATGACAGTGGGTGAGGGGTGGAGAGGCTGGCTGAGCCCTGCCCTCCCATGGGCGACCTTTCACAGTCTCTCATGGCCGAGTCCCCTGACCACAGGCACCAGGCAGGGGCCCCACTCTCGGCAGGACAGCCCGAGCAGGTTCATGAGACGGCAAGCCGGACAGCAGCTCTCTGACGCTGGAAGCTCTCTAGTGCCTTCTTTGTGCTTCAAGACAGTCTGTTTCTTTCTCTCTTTTTTTAAGTTTTATTTTGTACTGGAGTATAATTGATTTGCAATCCTGTGTTAATTTCAGGTGTACAGCAGTGATTCAGTTATACACATCCATGAATCTGTTCCTTTGCAAATCCTTTTCCCATTTCGGTTAAGACAGTATTTCTTTCTGTTCGTAATGGTAATTTTTATTTTAGAAATAGTGCATATGAAGAAAGAAAAGACCAAGTACAGGACCGAATGAAGAAAGGAAAATAAGACAGCGTTTCTTCTCACAGATCTTACCTTTCTCTTTGGCCTCATCGGGTGGCACCGACTGCCTCCTTGACCCTCCTCACAGCGCTCACTGCGTTCCGCCAGTGTACACAAAATTGAGCTCCCAGACTCTCTGTTCTGCTGCCCACGCACTCTGCCTTGTTCTGTTTCACCTAGAGCTCTCTCAGCATCTGACTGCTCAGCCAGCTTCAGCTGTGAGAGGTGGGGCGGTGGCTGGTGAAGGCATGGGGACCAAACCCAGCTTTGTCACTTCTTAGCTGTGCTGCTTTGGGAAAATGACTTAGTCTCTCTGAGCCTCAGCTTCCTTATCCCTAAGATGAGGATAATGAGACTCCTTGCCTCGAAAAATATTTTAAGCATTAAATGGGATAATAGGCACGAGGACCTCCCTGGTGGCTCAGAGGTTAAAGTGTCTGCCTGGAATGCTGGAGACCTGGGTTCAATCCCTGGGTCGGGAAGATCCCCTGGAGAAGGAAATGGCAACCCATTCCAGTATTCTTGCTTGGAGAATCCATGGAGGGAGGAGCCTGGTGGGCTACAGTCCACGGGTCGCAAAGAGTCGGACACGACTGAGTGACTTCACTTTCACTTTCACGTGTCATACGGGAGATACTCAAAAAGTGGTGGTTCTGATTATTCTCCCTTCAAATTTCGATCTAGAGGCCGATCCTCTGGGAAAGCTCTGATTTTCCCCAACACATACACACAAACACACACACAGAGTCCTTCTTACATCTCCCTAAGGTGCACACACAGTCCTTCTTACATCTCCCTAAGGTGCCTATACTTTCTCCAGCTCTGCATTTATCTCATGGTAAAGCTATTATCTGGGCTTCTCTGGTGGCTCAGTGAAGAACATGCCTGCCAATGCAAGAGATAGGGGCTCGATCCTGGGTCGGGAAGATCCCCTGGAGAAGGGCATGGCAACCCACTCTAGTGTTCTTGCCTGGGAAACCCCATGGACAGAGGAGCCTGGCGGGCTACAGTCCATGGGGTCGCAAAGAGTTGGACACGACTGAGCGATTGAACAACAGCAAAGCAATTGTCCACTCACCTAGCCATCCCTCTGCCTCCTGCAAATCAGCTCCAGGCAGGCAGGAACTGGACCCCGAGGCGTTCCCCAGCACCCAGGGCAACGCTGGACTCAGAGTCAATACCTCTGACCCAGCCAAAACTCTTTCCGTTACTGACTTCCGTGTTAGCGCTGAGTGCCAGACTCAGGGAGGAGATGATAGTACTTGCCCAAAGTCACCAAGCTGCTCAATGGCAAAGGCAGAACTGACTCAAGACTCATGAGCCTTGTCTGGGACATTTTCCATTACTACCGAGGCCATCCAGAAGGATCCCAGCCCCCATGACTCCTAAAAACTCAAGACTGGAATGCTCCCTCTAATTTTTTGAAAGGGATAAGGAAAAGTTTACTCTGTGTTTTGCGTGTTTTTGGCTCAAAACCCCAAGCAAACATTCCCTTTCCTGAAAGACACTGTGTCCATGTCCTTTTCAGCATAGCAGCAAAGGTCGCCTTACTGAATCGAGGTCGTCACTGATGACTTCATTTAAAGAGAAAGAGCAGGGGAATGCAATGCCAAGTAAAACGACTCCCTGAGGAAACAGGTGGGATCCGGGAGAGTCCCCGGGCTCAGATTTCCCCCAAGTGATATGCGGCTGTCTCTGGCTTCCGCTGTGAATTGTTGTCTTTCAGGCAGCCCAGCCCGGGACTGGGTCCAAGGGATCACCTTGGCTCTGTCCAAGGCAAGCGTCCTTTGTTCCGTTAGGTTCCATCCTTCCCTGGGAGGCGCTGCAGGGGTTTCTGAATGGGTGACCTCATTTTAGCACAGAGATTATTCATGGCACTTAGAACAGCAGAGTGGGCTTAGAGATCGATCCTGGCCACCTCTGTACCTGTAGGAAAACTAAGGCTGGGAGATAGAGAGTAATTGGAATGGTGTTACTCAGTGGCAGATCTTGAATCTGTCCACCTTCCTATGGCACCTGGACATTCTTGCTAGCTATTTCTGGATATCTTCTGGCTGATGAGATGGTCAGATTGCAATGGATTTGAAATAGCCACACAAAACGTGGCAGCGTTCCCACTTAGCAATGGTAGGTTCCCTCGCGAAACCCTTCAGTGGCCCACGATGCAAAAATTAGAACATGGAAGATAAGTATGTTAGCTAAGGTTTGTTGCCTAGCTACCAGAAACCTTCCCAAATGCTTTCTATTCGTGGCCTTGCTCACCATTCCCAGTGACCCAGAGGGGAATCATCACCCTTTTACAGATGAACAAACTGATCATGAGAGGCTGAGAGTCTTGCCCAGGGTCACCCAGCTGAGACGCGACAGAGCCAGGACGTGATCCTGATTGCATGACGTGTTTTTCTGACACCACAGCTCACGCACCTAAATGTTAGGCCATCCTGCCTCTTGTCCTGCAGACGCTGAGTGGGGACCAGTCTGCGCAAGGCACTGTGTTAGATGCTAAAGAGTCACGGATGATTGACACACAGCTCCTGTCCTCAAGGAGCTTACCTTCATGTGGGAAGGAAGGACAGAAACAGATAATTACGAAATTATTTGTTAATAATTAGTTGTGACCAGAGCTAAACATGGGGGCTAAATGTTCCCTTGTGTTGGCTGACTTTTTTTCAAAGTGCTTACAGCATTCTATCTCTGCTGTTACTTGGACCCAGCAAAAAAACCCAACATAGGTATTATCTGCCTTTGACAGCTGTGGATGCTGAAGCCAGGAAAGGACCGGTCTGGCTAACAGACCAAGTTGGTGTCCTGCCCAAGTCCACAGTATCCAGCTCAGGCTCCTTCTCCACTAGACGACAGGGAACCTCCAAACAGGATCCTGGTGGCCAGAATTAATTCAAAGGCTGAGGATTAGGAAAAACTTCAGTGGGGAGAAATCACTCCATTTATACTGTTCATTTGTGGGTCCTCCTTAGTTTTAAAGAAGGATATTTAAGATTACATGCCTGGCGTCAGTGGAAGCATGGTTAAGTCATCAGTGGTACTTACTGTGGTCCTATGACTTGCCACAGCTGGGGCCTGTCCTCAGTCCTCACTTCTGGCCCAGACATAAAACTCTTGGAGCTGTAATTCTCGTGGTCTAACCCATGGGTCTGCCGAAGTGCTCTGTAATTTCTACGTTCTCTCTCTCTTTTATCTCCTTCCCAGTCCCTCTCACACACAGACCTGTTTTCTGAATAATGAAGGATACAGAACAATCTGAAGCCTCAATCTCACCGCTGTTTCTTGTAGAAATGAGTTTTCACCTTAATGAACTGTTCAGGAACTGGACACATGCCTCCTACTGTGATCAGAGCAAAGAATTAGTCCTGAAGATAAACAATGAGAGTGTGGGGTGGGGGGGATGACTTATAGAACTCTAAGTGAATAAGAAAGCATCCAGACTTCCACTGAAGATGCTGTTTAATTCGCTGCAAGACTGATGGCCGTCATGCTAGAATGAAGTTGGCAGAATGTTGCTCTGACACAGAGGTGCTCAGGTCTTTAAAAATTCCTGTCACTGTCCAAGGTTCTGACTGAGCTGTCATAGAGTCCAGATAGTTGGCCATTTCCAAGGACGTCTCTGTTCTAGGTTGCTCATGGAGCATTGTCCTGATCTGAGGGTACATGTAAGGGGTCATGGTTGAAAACTCATAAGAAGACAAAGTTCAAGGCTGCAAACCTATTGCTGATTCTGGTTGAGTTCAGTTCAGTTCAGTCGCTCAGTCGTGTCTGACTCTTTGCGATCCCAAGGACTGCAGCACACCAGGCTTCCCTGTCCATCACCAGCTCCTGGAGCCTGCTCAAACTCATGTCCATCAGGTCATTGATGCCATCCAACCATCTCATCCTCTGTCTTCCCCTTCTCCTCCCACCTTCAGTTTTTCCCAGCATCAGGGTCTTTTCAAATGATTTGATTCTCTGCATCAGGTGGCCAAAGTATTGGAGTTTCAGCTTCATCATCAGTACTTCCAAAGAACACCTAGGACTGATTTCCTTTAGGATTGACTGGTTGGATCTCCTTGCAGTCCAAGGGACTCAAGAGTCTTCTCTAACATCACAGTTCAAAAGCATCTTTCTTTGGCACTCAGCTTTTTTTATAGTCCAACTCTCACACCCATACTTGACTACTGGAAAAACCATAGCTTTGACTAGATGGACCTTTGTTAATAATGTCTCTGCTTTTTATTGCTTTCTAGGTTGATCATAACTTTCCTTCAAAGGAGTAAGCGCCTTTTAATTTCATGACTGCAGTCACCATCTACAGTGATTTTGCAGCCCCCCAAAATAAAGTCTGTCGCTGCTTCCATTGTTTCCCCATCTACTTGCCATGAAGTGATGGGACCAGATGCCATGATTAGTTTTCTGAATGTTGAGTTTTAAGCCAACCTTTTCACTCTCCTCTTTCACTTTCATCAAGATGTCAGGCAATTGTCTCAACCTCTCAGATCTCTAACCTGTAGAGGAAAATGCTTGTTCTGGCCACTTCACAGAGATATTCAAAAGATTTAGTATCATTTGGTGTATTTCAGAGTCTGGTTTTGTGCCCTGAAAATATGATGATGATGACAATAGTGATGATAATTATATTAACCTTGCAATAAAATTGAAGATTACACCACTGACATTGTGCTAATTTATGTATATGGATTCTTCTAGTTGTCATAAGAGTCCCTCATATTATTAGACTGTATTATGCTCATTTTGTAGATAAGGAACCCACAATACAAAGAGTTTAAGTCATTTATCCCAGCTCATGCAGCTAAATGGAGTGGAAACTAAGACACATGGAAAATCAATCTTACTGTGAAGGAAAGAATAAGGTATGAATACGGATTGTGCATTCCCTTTGAGATCCTCAGTACTTCCCAGGATGGGAGTCTGGACTTCCATTTCCTCAAAAGGGAAATTTCACAGCTATCCCCCAAGACCAGCTTCCACTGGACAGAAGGAAACGGTTCTGCAACAGCGTTGTCCCGTCCGAAACAGTGGTCCCATTACACGCCACTGTGCCTTGAAGCCTCAGTGACAGCATCCCCATCGCTTGCAGGACCGTGCCCAAGCACGTGAGCTTCGTGTCAAAGCCCACTCACCATCAGGCCTTCCTGTCTCACTGTTCCCTTTCTCCCACAGCCGGCGCTCAGACCACCCCACACCTCTGCCTGTTCTCTGAGTATGTCAGGACTTGCCTGCCTCAAAGTCTTGACTTGCTGGGGGGTAGCACCCTCCCTCATCTAAGAGGGTAACTTCTATTCAGTCTTCAAGACCCTACTTAAATGTTTCCTCCTCAGGAAGCCTTCCCTGATTTCCCTTTCTCCTCTGTGCTTCTAGGTCACTTATGCTTCTTTATCCTACAAGGTCTAAGGTACATTTAACTATTGTCAGCAATGTCTGTCTTTTCTCGCTGCCATCAGTGCTATTTCAAGGCCAGTGGCGGCTCATTCATCTCTCTATCCACAAAGCTTAACTCAGGGCTTGCCATTTACATCGTGGATGTGAAAGGATGAATGCGGCTTCTCCCAGAAGAAAGAGAATGGAGGCTTCAGAGCTAATTCCCTCAAGGGAAAAAAGGCTAAAAATAGCCCTGTAGATTCAAAGTTAAAAGTCTGTGCTCAGCAGTTAAAGTCTAAGCACAGAGCTGCAGAAAGAGCTAGAGCTTAAAAGTCAGGGGGTCTCAGGATTGCAGCCTTTCTCTCCATGTCCCTGCTCTAACCTGGAAAAGTCTCTTCTCTGCCCTAACTTCAGTTTCCTCATCTAGAAAACGGAAAGGATTTTATTCTACATGGTGGTATCACTACAGAGGTTAAATAAGAAGATGGAAATAACCCATTTCCATCAACAGAATGAATGTAATGGAATATTATGCAGCTGTGAAAATGAATAAACTGTAGCTACATGAATTAATTGGGCTTCCCTGATGGCTCAGATGGTAAAGAATCCACCTGTGACGTGGGAGACGCAGATTCAATCCCCGGGTCAGGAAGATCCCCTGGAAAAAGAAATGGCTAAACATTCCAGTATTCTTGCCTGGAGCATCTCGGGGACAGAGGAGCCTGGTGGGCTGCAGTCCATGGGGTTGCAGAAGTCAGACACAACTGAGCGATTCACACTTTCACTTTAACTCCACATGAATTAATGTCAGTGAAACACAGAGTTAGTATTGAGCCAGAGAAATAAATCCCATAAAAATCTATAGCACAAGGGACCATGTATATAAAGTTCAAAACCCAGCACAACGAAACACTGTCGAGAGACAGAATAGCATGCCCATTATGGACTTCGGAGCCAACAGCAGGTTCACGAGCAGATGTTCCCTTCTCTCAGCTGGCCCTCGTGAATTAACTCACCTCTCTACATCTACAGAATGAGAAAGACGGCACAGGCCCCCACCTCAAACGGGTCTTGTGAAGATGAAAAGAATTAATATGTATCAAGTGCTTAGAAGAGCGCCTACTGCGGAGCAAGCACCCGTAAATGTAGCTCCTATTATATTCTGTCTTTGCCATTCCCACTGTCACTATCATCATCATTTAGGGACATGCGCATGATGGCAGAACAAGGCAGAAAGCGAGGAAACGTTTAGCACGAAATCCAGAGCAGTGGTTTCTTTCAGGAGCTGCTGAATTATTAATCCTGCTCTGTCCCATGCGCCAAGCGGTAAGGCCACAGAGATTCACACAGTTACTACTCTTTAATAGATTCTCACTTGTTTGGTGTGTACGGTATGTTTAACAATGAGAAGTTTTTAAAGACTAAATGCAATTAATCATTGAAGAGGATCAGCACCTTTCTCCTCCTGCTCCCAGCTGAAATCTGGCCTTTCCTGCGGGCCTCTGGGTGATGTATTCGCCTTCACCAAGGAAGCCTCAACCTTCTGGAAAGGAACTGATCTGTTCAGCAGCTTCCCCCATCCATCATCCCCCAAGCAGTGTGTTTTACATTCATCTGCAGATGAAGATAAAAGGGTGGTGCATTGCCCTCTTTAAGATTGCTGGCGGGATAAGCGTGAAGAGGAAGGCTTTCATATTTTACCCCGTGCTTTGCAGCACTCACTCTTCATCACAGAACTGAAGAATCTTGGCCTGCTTCTAAAGTTCCTATTCGAGAAGCAAAAATGCCCGAGGAAGAACAGAAGGTTCTAAGCCCTGGAAAAAGCAACATCTCCAGGTTAAGATTTTATCACCGATGATCACATCATGTGAGCAGTCTGATATTTCAGGGGTTCGCCCAGCAGGCTTGGTGGCTGTGTGTCCACCACGGCTTTTGAATTCAAAAGCTTTATAAAAATAATAACGGCAATAGTCAATAAAGTCCTTGCTGAGCACCAGGCTCTCAGCCAAGCATCCTGTGTGCGTGATTTCTTGTAATCCCCACAATAGCTTTCTGGGGAATGCACATCTATCCTCGTTTTATAATTATACAGAGGGCCAGGGAGGTGGAGCCGCTTGCTCAAGGTCATACAGTGAATGGGGGCAAACAAGTTCATCTTCTTATACTCAGGGTCTCCTTGATTGCTGCACGCTTCTGAGAGAGAAGGGGCGTTCCTATAACTGTTTGACAAATTAGTAAACTAAGTCCCAGAAAGATGAACTGTCCAGCCCAACATGATGCAGTTAGGAAGAAACAGGATTCCATCTAAGCCCCATCTGACTCCTGAATGGAAAGGCTTGACCCACTCCCCACCCTGCCTTCCTTCTCCATAAATAGCAAAGATGATTTTCTTATGAGCACAAATGCCAGTCTATAATACACTCAGAGAGTCAATGGGGGAAAATCACTGCCTTCCACGTAGGGTTTGGACAGAATTGCCTTGAATGTCCTGGACCACAAAAAGGACGGAATCAGAGCCATAGGGAACAGGAAAGATTTCAGAGGGTATGAAATTGAGTCTGAAAGGGCAGTGAGCAGGCAGTTTGCAGCTGCAGAAGTGAGGAAGCTCACAGGCATCTCTGAGGAAATTGAGGCAGGGGCGACAGAATGGATGAAGCAAGAGCAGGTCACGAGACACTGTATACACGAAATCTTGGGACAAGCGGGGTACCTTAGCGTCCAAATGGTGGGTGTTGTAAGGTTGCCATGGGTCCCAGTTGGTCCCCCTATTTTTGCTATCCATCCATCCATCATCTGTCTACCCATCCATTCGTATCCACCCATCCATCCATTTATTTGTCTACCCATCCATTCATATTCATCCATCCATCCATCTTTCCATCCACTTGTCCATCCATCCATCCATCCACCCCAACACCACACATCTACCTCTTCATTCATCCATCCATCCACCTATTCAGCCCCTCAGAAAGTGAGCTCCTTATGAGTAGGAATGTCACCTGTCCCGCTCACCACTGTATCTTCAGCATCTGGAAGGGTTCCTTGCACAGAGTAGGCATTTAATAGCAGGCATTAATTACTACTTGTTGAGTAAATGAATAAACCCTTCCACTGGGCTAACATTTGCTGAGTGCCCATCAGCCACCCTGAAGAGGGCTGATGTTCCCTTTGGAGCAGATATTCTAGTGGGAAGAAATAGATAGTAAAGAAAATAAATTGATAAATATATATCACGTCATATAAATGCAACTGGCCAAGTAGTGTGTTTCGGTGCGATTTCCCCTAAAAGAAGTCTGAGTAGGGGATTCAAGGGGAGGTCATGTATTTAGGAGGTAGTCCTAGAAAGTACCATCAAGGAAGGGGAAAATTGAGACAAGGAAGGGAAGAAACGCAATAAATAGCATGTTCATGAGTAAGTTTTGCTGCGAGCAACTGGGGTTCAGTCCTGCAAAGAACACTCTTCATATTTGCCCACTCAGAGGCAAGGTAGCTGGAATATCTTCCACCAAGTCCTACCTCTCGTGGCAGGGTATGGATGGATGGGTATGTGTGGATGGAGGCAGTATTTTATTAGATAGTCAGGGAAGATCTCTCTGATGAAATAAGCTTTGAGAAGAGACTGAAGGAAGTGAAAGAGTGAGCTGTGCACGTGTCGTGGGAAAGAACATCCCAGGAGGTAGTAAGTCACGTACAAAGGCCCTGGGTCTGGGCTGTGCTCGGATGTGCAAGTAAAGAAAGAAGGTTCTATGCTGGGGTGGAGTGGCCAAGGACGGGAGACGTGGAGGAAGCCAGATCATGCAGGAGCTTTGTAGTCGCTGATAAGAATTTCCACTTTGACTCCTAGTGAGACAGGAAATCACTGGAGAATTTTGAGGGCAGAAGAGTGAGGATTAGCTTTTGTTTTAAAAGGCTGCTTCTGGCTGCCATGTGAAGAGTAGACTACAGGGGCAGGGAGGATCATGGCAGGGGCAGGGAGGACCACTGCAATCCTGTATTGCCGCTGCAATGCTGCAACTACTGTGTCCCAAAGTTGCTAAAAATCTCAAAGCTCTCCTCGCAAGGGAAGAATATTTCACTATTTCAGGTGACGAACGGTAACTCATCTTATTGTGGTAAACATTCCACCGTATATCTTAAATCATTATGCTGTGCACAGTAACCTTATACAGTGTTGTGTCAATGAGACCTCAGTAAAAATGAGGACAAGATAATCCAGGGTATATATCATGATGGCTTGGGTCAGAATAATGACAGTGGAGGTTTTAAGGAGCCATTGGACTCTAGATTATTCAGAAGGTCAGTATTTTCTGACAGATGATATGTGGGGGGTGAGGAAAAGGAAGCAATGAAATTGACTCCCAGCAGCTGGAAGGACAGAGGTGTCATCTGTGTGTTGTTGGGAGGGTAGCGTGGCCGCCTTCGGTTGAACGCCTGTTAGACACCCAGGATGTCCTCCGCAGGACTGTCTGGGCTTGGAGGCTCAGAGGCTGGGGATGTGTGCTTGATGTGGGGAGTTGGCAGAGGACAGCTTGTATGTGAAGCTCAGAGGTTGGATGAGATTCTGCAGAAGAGAATTCCGAGGCCTGAGATGCCCCAGTGGGCAGGCAGTGAAGAGGAGCTTGGAAAGAGATGTGAAGGATGAGATGGGAAGGAGAAGCCAGGGAGGAGGCTGGAAAATCAGGAGCACGTGTGTCCCAGAAGCCAAGTCAAGAATGCGTTTCTAGACAAGGAAACAACCAACGGTGGCAAGTGCCTCTGACAGCTCCAGTAAGACAAGCGTTAGAGCCGGCCCATCGGGCGTGGCAAATGCAGCTCAGCAGAGACCTTGCCCGGGCCAGCTGCAGGGCGGCCCGACTGGACTGGACTCGGGAGAATGGGAGAAGAATTAGAGCCAACGGACAACTCCTCTGAGTAATTTTGTGTGTGTGCGTAAAGGAAACAACAGGTGGTGGTGGAGCAGGATGAGGAGTCAAGGGAAGTTTCTTTTTTGTTATTTTTGTTTGTTTGAGCTGTTAGAGCAAGTTTACTCACTGATGGGAATGACCCCGTAGAAAGAGGAAAACTGATGATGATGATCCCAGAGAGAAAGGGATCGGCTGCTGGGGTGAAGTGTTCACACAGGTACAAAGGGGAGGAACGCGGGGCCCAGGCGGGGTCTGCAGCTCAGACAGGCCTCCCTGGGCACAGGACGGGAGAAGGAGCCCAGGTTCACCTGGAGAAGCTTGGCAAGTGTGGAGCACAGCACCAGGGGACCCCTTCCTGCTGATGCCGCGGAAGGGAGGCGAGGTCATTAGCTGCAGCTGAGGGGGGAAGCTGCAGGCCTGGAGACAGAGCTGGGAAAGGTGTGCGGCAGCCAGGATCGAGGAATGCCACAGGACCGCGAATCGGCAGCAGAAATGCAAAGTGCAAAGCGGCGGCGGCCATGTGGGCCTGTGGAGCCACGGGGACGGGAACGTCGGGACGCATGGAGTTTTGTTCTTCTTTCTTTGGGGCTGTGCTGGGTCTTGGCTGTTGTGCAGCTTCCTCTAGCTACGGTGAGCGGGGCTACTCTCCAGTTGCGTTGCTCAGGCTTCTCCCTGTGGTTTCCCTTGCTGTGGAGCTCGGGCTCTAGGGCGAGCAGGCTCCAGTATTTTCCTCACGTGGGCTCAGAAGCTGTGGCTCCCGGCTCTAGAGCACAGGGCTGAATAGCTGTGGTGCATGGGCTTAGCTGCTCTGCAGCGTGTGAGATCTTCTTGGACCAGGGATCGAACCTGAGTCGCCTGCACTGGCAGGTGGGTTCTCTACCACCGAGCCACCAGGGAAGCCCCAGACCCACCTTGAAGCTGGGCTGAGGCCCGGCCAGGTGAGCGGGAAGGAGGTGGAAGGCGGACGATAAGAAACTCGAATGCAAAGGAGTGATTCCAACAGTGGGCTCGCTCGCTCTCTCTCTCTGACGCAAGTACACATTTACACACCAAGATCCCTTGAGGGGACGTGGGAGTAGGTCTTCGTAACTTCCAGAAACACCATAGCGCTGTCAGCTGTGTGCGAGCCCCCTCACTGTGAAGTGAGCGGCACTGTGGTCGTACAGTGACTGCTGTGTCTGTTCTGGATCACTGCATCATATTCCCCCCATCGAACCGGAGAACAGCAACTGTGAGCATCGGGGAAGGAGGGGGCGCGGACGGCCACGACAAAGCCAGAAGTGTGTGCTGAGGTTGTTCTCCATTCTTCCAATCCCGTGTATCTTTAAAACACAGCGCCCGGGACTCCAGGGGTCATGAATGACTCTCTCGCTCTCTCCTCCTGCCCTGGAAAGGCAAAAATCTCAAGGGGGGCCATGCAGGGCAAGCAGGCTCTCACTGGCATCTAATTCAAGTCCAGGAAAATTGCTGGGGACTGGCAACAGGCAGGGAGCTTAATCCATCAGGGAGGTGGGGATGGCCCGGACAATGGCGATCAGTACAGGTGGGAGCTTCAATCTTATTGGAAAGGACTCCTAATTATGTGATCCAACCCCTAGATAAAGGATTTTTTTTAAAGCACAAATAGCTTTTTCTGTGATAGTTACTTCTTTTCTCAGGCGTCCCTGGGCAGAGAGCCAGAGGACAAAGGAAGGCGTCCCAGTGACCCAGCGATGCTGAGCCCTGCCTTTTCAGTAAGCCATAGCAGCCTGGGTTTCGGGGCTCACAACTACCTAGGACATGGGGACTGGGGCTGTAGGGGAGGGTGGGATCTGAGCCAAGTGTTGCTCCTCCTGGGCCCAGCAGCAATCTCTCATCAATGGCTATCGATTTACAACAGCCCTGTGCGAGGAAAGATGTGGCTCAGTGGGAAAGACTGGGGATTGATTAGCAATGTCTGCCCTGAGCGCGGAAGTGGAGAGCAGTGGTCATGTGTCAGCAATCTGTGACCCAGGGTGTTTTGTGGAAAACCTGTCAGTCCAGCAAGATGGGAGTGTGGCTCTAAGGCAATAGCGCAGCATGTCAGGTCCGTCCGTAGACCCTCGCCAGAAGATAAATCTCAATCTCGCTTCCACCACTTCATGACTCATATGACCTGGGGCAAATGACTACATCTCTTGGAACTTCTTTTTCTTTCTTTCTTTTTTTTCTTGATCTGCACAATGGCAAGAATAATGACCTCATTGATGGATCTGAAAATGACTAAAGCCCTTTGTGAATTTCTATACAGGCACGAGGTGTTGTTGATATGGTTACAGTGATTTCTGTTGTTTCTAGCTTTCAGAGTCTTGTCAACTATGGAGCAAAGACTCTGCTTGACGCCTTTCTGTATGTATTCTTGTTTATTTCTCACAATGACTCTGCAAGTTAGATATTCCTCACCGTCTCCATTTCACAGAGCAGAAAGCTGAGTCTCACAGAGGGGAGGTGACTGGCTCACTGCCACACTGGCAGCGTGGATGGATCCAGGTTCTGAACCAGGCTGCAGAGACCCCTCAACCAATGGTTTTCATCTCCATTCTGTTGATCTCTGGGCACCAACCAGTCTAGGAGCCCAACTTCCTGGGTCCCGAGTCCCAGTTCCTTTGACGACACCCCATGTGTCCTGAGGATGCTACACCCCGACCTGGAATTCAATCTCCACATCCTGGAAAGAGACAGTGTAGACCCATGGCTTCCAGACTGTGTTCCTTGAAGCTTCAGAGGTCTGGAGAGTTTCCCTCAAAGGCTGAGGGACGCTAAGCCTGGCAGTGATGGAGATCCGCTTTCTTTCCCATGTCAGGGTTCCAAGCATGCTTTAACTTGAAGAGGGGAATCCTTCTTCTAAGCTGCTTAGAAGAAGTTTGGAAACCATCTCTTTAAATGATGGTGATTATCATTTATTCAACCTCACTATTATATGCCAAGCCTTTCACATACGCTATTCCCAGCCCTCAGTAATGAAACTTACGGCAGGCCTTAATACACACATTTTTAAGAAAAGGAAACTGAGGTTCAGAGAGGCTCAGTCTCTGACTCCAGGTCACCTCGGTAGTGGCACCACATCAGGGGTTCCAATTTAGATGTGTCTTATTTTTTAAAATAATCGTATTTATTTTGGCTGTGCGGGGTCTTTGTCGCTGTGTGGGCTTTTCTCTAGTTGCAGCAAGCGTGGGCTGCTCTCCAGCTGTGGTGCACGGGATTCTCGCTGAGCTGGCTTCTCTTGCCGAGCACGCGCTCTAGGCTCAGGGCTTTCTAGTTGCAGCTCCTGGGCTCTAGAGCGCAGGGTCAGTAGTTGCAGCACATGCGCTTAGCTGCCCTGCAGCACGTGGGATCTTCCTGGACCAGGGATCGAACCCCTGTCTCCTACATTGGCAGGCCGATTCTTTACCACTGAGCCACCAGGGGGCCTTAGATCTGTCTGATTTTGAAGCTGGTGGCTAAACCTTCAGGCAGGCGGACCAGATCGCTCAATGGAGGCAGTTTGTAATTAGTTCATCGTTATTGTCAGAGAAGACATTTTCAGAGAGTAACAGCCCAGGCGAAGGTGGCAAGGTCAGCTAAGCGGGTATTTGGATTCCTCACTGGTAGAACTCTATGGCTGACAAGGGCAGAGACCTATTTTAACAAGCAGTCTTCTCCTTTGAGATCCATCCAAGCAGAGGGAGCATTCATCGCAATGCAGAACCGAGAACAAGACTTCGCCAGTCGAGACCGCATGCCCAAAAAACTTTTTTAGTCTTGTGGGAACATCACTGGCAAACATAATTTGAAAATCTTTCTCCTTAACACGCTGCCTCCTGTCAAAGAATGGGATTCTCATGC
Source organism: Cephalophus harveyi (assembly GCA_006410635.1). NCBI lineage: Eukaryota > Metazoa > Chordata > Mammalia > Artiodactyla > Bovidae > Cephalophus > Cephalophus harveyi. Next base: position 306,108 of record SJYT01069703.1, read on the forward strand.
ATATTCATCCTGTTTCTTTTTAATTAAAAGCTATTATATATTTATTTTTCAGCAGCTGTAGGGGAACAGAATGTAAGTATTCATTCAATAACCATTTATTATGTTCGCTTAGGTGCCAGCCCAATGAAGGGCACTGGGAAATGCAAAATGATTAAGCCACAATCCCTCCCCTCAAGGGGGATACATGAGGAGCAAGAGAATATATGTGTAAATAAATATGCATATAAAGGGGTGCCAAGTGCTGTGACAGAAGCTTATTCATTAGGGGGTATTTCTAACCAGTGCCCTCTGAGTCAAATTCAGTCCTTCAGCACATGTGGAAGCCCCCATAGAAAGTAAACTTGTGGCCAAGATTCATCTAGAGGTTTCATATAAGAATCTAGATTATGGGACTTCTCTGGTGGATAAGACCCCGTGCTCACAAGGGAGTATTTCTAACCAGTGCCCTCTGAGTCAAATTCAGTCCTTCAGCACATGTGGAAGCCCCCATAGAAAGTAAACTTGTGGCCAAGATTCATCTAGAGGTTTCATATAAGAATCTAGATTATGGGACTTCTCTGGTGGATAAGACCCCGTGCTCACAATGCAGGGGGCCTGGGTTCAATCCCTGGTCAGGGAACTAAGACCCCACACACCACAGCTCAGCCCGTGTGCCACAATAAAGACCCAGCACAGACAAAAAAAAATTTTTTTTTAATCTAGATTTAAAGTTCCTCACGAAAAGTCCAGAGATCTGGCAACACCAGGCCTGGAATTCGACAGAGCAACATCAGCTGGAGAGGAGTGGTGGCCTCTCCTCCTGGAGGGACTCCATTCTCTACTTTGCCTCAGTCCCCACCACTCTCTATTGCCCTACACTCGGCCTGGGAGTCTCCTGTGTTGCCACTTCCTGGCCTCTGGAAGGTTTGAGTTTGTGGCTCATCAGAAGGTGGTAAGATAGTAAGGCCTTGACTGGATGCTTCTTTGACTATTCCCTGGCTATACATCCTGGTCTTTAACTCCAGCTCTTGGTGACCTTGGGGAGATCAATTCTTCTCTCTAGACAAGAAAGAAAGAGAGGGAGGGAGAAAGAAAGAAAGGAAGAAGTGAGGAAGTAAGGATCTAATACATATCTAATATCCATTCAGATAGGTATCTACATAGCAAGACGGATGGATGGGTGTGTAGACTGACAGGTAAAGATAGAATAAAGAATAAACCTCTTTTTACAACTGTGTTTCTATATAAAGTTTGAGGGTGGAAGATTTTCCTTGAAGCACCCAAATAATTCAAGAGGTGTGGGGAAAATAGCATTTTTATGCCAATTATCTGACAAACAGATTGCTGCATGCTTGTCCGACTTCCCTTCTGGGTCTGCTTTTTCAGCCTGGAGACATGAACAGACGCAGCCTCTCTCTGCTCCAAGTGTTAAATAAATTGCCTTCCATAGACTCGATCACACTATTGCAAGCACCATGGAATGTTCTTTGGCTTCACAAAGTATGTCCTCAAAGTTTGCCTTTGATTTGCCTTCCCGAGGCTTCAGAGCCTCCCAGCTTCTCCCGCGAGTTGCTTTGATAAAAGCGTTCCGTCTCTCTGGTTTCCGTTTTGCCAGGCACATAGGGAGCCTGTGGGAAAGCAGGTCCTGCTGGGAAATGATCAGCGTGTTTCATCCCATGTGACCTGAATTCACGGCAGCTCTGGGCTCCTGGCTTTGTAGCTGGCAGCTGAGGGGCTGTGAGGAAACCTGGGACCCCACATAGGAAGGGGCACTGGAGGACATCTCCCCATACTACAGATTGGGAAACTGAGGACCAGAGAGGGGAGGAGCCTTCCCCAGTGTTCTGAGACTGTTCTCCTGAAACAAGACAGGCTTTATATCTTTTCAACATCTCTGTTTAGATGTTTTTATGGGCCGTGAGGCTTGTTGATTTGGCTGTTCTTTGTCGTTCTGTTTGTAGCCACAAGTTCCTCAGCCAGTGCCTTGAAAGAGACAAGATATAGTAAAACAATTAAAAGCATGGCCTCTGTTCTCAAACTGCTGGAAGGCAAATCCTGGCTCCATCCAATTTCCTGCTGTGTGACCTAGGGCAAGTTACTCGCCTGCTCTGTGATTCAGTCTCTGCATCTGTACAGTGAGGGTAATCATAGATTGTTGTGAGGATTAAATACGTCAATTTGTGTAAAGTGCCTAGAATCTAATAAAGCACTTTAAATGTGCTTGCTACTTTCATTATCCACCGATGTCATTATTGTTCCTAATACATCTTCTTTTAGCACTTACACTAATGTTCAATATGTCTGCATGAAAAGCATCTTTGTATATTGAGATAGACTATACGTGTGTGTGTATCCTTTACCAGTATCAATTATACTTCATTCAACCCAACACATATGCGTAGGTCTGCTAAGCGCAAGCACCAAATGCACGCACTACTGAGCTATAACACTAGTAAGCACTACTGGTAGTACTAAGCACCAACTCAAGTACTAAGTGCTACTACTTGGGAGCATTACTATGAATGTTAAGTACTGCTACTTAGCAGCACTACTGCTACTGGTAAGTGACACTACAATTAAGCCCAATACCACTGCATAGTACCACTACTTAGAAACATTACTGCTGGTTCTAATCACTACTACTAGCAGTCACTACTACTGCTAAGTGCAAGCACTGCCCTAAGCAAGGTGAACAGCTTTTCCTCTTCAGCTTTAACTCTCTAAAACCTCAATTTCCCTATCAGTAGAATGGGAATGACAACATGCCTACCACTGGGAAGGGTGGTGGGAAAAGAAACTGTTCACGCAGGTCAAGGGTTTAGCAGAGGCATGCTCCCGGGCCCCACTCTCCAAATAATGGCTCTTGCACACCGTTGTGGACAACTGGCCTTGTCTGGCCTGGCTACCAAACCCTGAAGAGAGTCCGAGAACTCAGAGATCCCCAGCATGAGACCAAGAGACTGCAGACACGGGGGCGGGGGGAAGAGAACTCACATCTAAATCCCTTCCATGTGCCAGGCCCTGTACTGTGCACTCCTTGTGGCAACCTTATCAGTCCCATTTTAATTATCATTCCCATTTTAGAGATGGGAAAACTGAGGCCCAGAGAAGCAAAGCAGCCTGTTCCATAACCCTGAGCCCAGTCCTGGTTTGATTCCGCTAAGTCAGAGGTCATCAAGATTTTTCTGCAAAGGGCCAGGAAGTGAATTTTGTCAGCAACTAGTCAACTTTTTTTCCTCCTTGGAAATGCAGAGAGAAACTCTTAGGCTGCCTGCCAAGGGGCACCTCTGCTCTCAAATGTCTCCCAACACACTGTCGGTTTCTACCATGACTGTGACCTTTTCAAGAATAAGGCAAAGGCTCAGTCAGTCATTAACACCATAGTGTGAATTAGTTAGGGCTCAGAGCGGAGCAAGTGCTGGACTGGGAATAGAGAAATATGGCTTTGAAGCTGCTGTGGCTTCAGCCACCTTGTCGGTGATGTGGCCGTGGGCAAACTATGTTTTCTCTGCAGAGCGTAGAAGCTGAATTACAGGAAGCTTACAAGTGATCTGAGAAGGTGTGGAGCCTCAAGGCTTGTTTTTATCTCTGTTAATTTTTTTTTAACATTTAATTGGGATAATTATTTTTAAGTGACCAATACGTTTAATAATTAGTCCATGGAGTCGGTAAGAGTCCGACATGACTGAGCGACTTCACTTTCACTTTTCACTTTCATGCATTGGAGAAGGAAATGGCAACCCACTCCAGTGTTCTTGCCTGGAGAATCACAGGGACGGGGGAGCCTGATGGGCTGTAGTCTCTGGGGTCGCACAGAGTCGGACACGACTGAAGCGACTTAGCAGCAGTAGCAGCAACGTTTAATGCTTTCATTTAATGACTTATTTAAGCCATAAATTTTCAAATGATTTTTTACTTAGGATAATTAAACTTTAAATTGTGAATTGAGACCATCAATGTACACAGTTAGGGTCTGCCCCAGACCCCAGTGTTCCCTGATGCCTCACATACGGCCGCCTCTCACATTCGTCACACCTGCCCTGGCCCCCAGAGTTGTCTGATTTGGGTGCTGATTTGGGAACATGGCTCTGGATTTTGATGCATGAGAGCAGGCTGCAGGCTGAGCTCTGAAGAGATGGGTCTCTGCTCAGGTGAGTTTTGATGAAGGGGAAGACAGAACATCTGTCTATACAAAGTGTTTCTGGGGAAGTGTTTTCTGAGATGCAATTAGAAGCCAGGAGACATCAGGGAGAAAGGCCATGTCACTTTGCCACCAAAATGCTAGCGGCCTTGCTTTGATGCAGGATACAGCCTAACTGAGAGCAGAGATTGTCAGAACTTCCCTGGAGGTCCAGGACTAAGGGCTTCCCTGGAGTCTCAGCAGTAAAGAATCTGCCAGCCAATGCAGGAGACACAGGTTTGATCTCCGGGTCGGGAACCTCCCCTGGAGAAGGAAATGGCAACCCACTCCAGTATTCTTGCCTGGGAAATCCCACAGACAGAGGAGCCTGGTGGGCTACAGTCCATGGAGTTACAAAAGAGTCAGACACGACTTAGAGACTAAACCTCAACCAGCGGCTAAGACTCTAGGCTCCCGGTGCCGGAGCTGCCTTCGGCCCCTGGTCAGGGAACTAGATTCCACATGCCACAGAGCGTGCACCCCACAACTAAAAATCCCACACACCATGACTTAGAAAAAGAAGAAAAAGATCCTGCATGCTACAGCTAAGACATGGTGCAGCCGAATAAACAAATAATTTTTTTTTAATTAAAAAAAAAGAAGAGGAGCTCTGGAGTCCAGTCTAAACACCAGGCTTCAAACCCAATTCCAGCTCTGCTTCCCTGGGCAAGTTACTAATTCTCCTCGAGGCCCTTGTACTAAATACAAGAGTCGATGGCAGTCATCTTTTTTTAACTTCCTATGTATACAAGACAGGACATTTCTATGTACAGTTCCCTCTTCTACACAAAATGAAGTAGGGGTTGCTTCCCCCACTTGATAGATGAAGAGGCTCCATGGACTCAGGGGTGCAGGGGGTCACACAGGGAGCCCCGGGCAGGCGTCACTGCACCCCAGCTTCCCTTCCCAGTCGCCACACCCCCAGGCCCCTCCTGCTAAGCTGGGGTGTTGATGAAACTCACCTGCCAGGGCAGGTGTGAGGATGGAGCATGAGTGAGGCTGCAACTCAGTTACTTCATCCCAAAGATTCTCGGTCATGAAGCAGTTCCATTTCCTGTTTCTGGAGGATTCCAGGCAACGATGAAGGAAGCGCCCAGAGGAATCCCCTGCCCGCCAAGCCCCCTTGATTTAGCCAGCAGTTTTGGAGCTGCTGCCCCAGGGCTGCCCACAGGCCTGAGAGGGTGGAGGACAGGCTCCTGCCCGGATGGTGGCCGCTTATCTCTGGGCCGCCCGGAGAGGGGTCCTTCACCCTGAAATCAGGAGGACCGGGGGCCTGCTGAGTTGTTTCCTTTCAGAATTCATCTCAAGACCAAGAGGAAGGAGGAGCCCAGGCACACTGGAAAGGGAAGGTCATATCCATAAGCCACTCCCAAAAGGAACTATTAATACCTAGCAGCCGTCCACCCATCCAGAAGCTGGTGATGGAAATGAAGCCAGGAAGTTGGCAGGGGAGAAAAAAAAAATCACCCAGCGCTCTCCTAGTCAATTACCATAGTTGATCTGAGTCGCTTTGCTTTCCCTTTTTTTATTGTCATTATTATTACCATTTCCATCTTCTCCCCATTGAGTTTCATGGCCTGTTACAAGGGTTTTCCTCTGGAACAGAAATAAATTTCCCAAACACTTTCCTCCCGCTGCCTGGAAACACGGTGATCCTTTTTCTCCCCGGACTGATTCCTCACCGTTAAGAGAGGAATTGGAGAGTTATCCAGGAAACGCAGCAAAGTGGGTCTTGACCCCCAGAAATAAAAATTAAGCATTTCATATAAATAGTATATATATATATTTTTTTCCTTTTTAACTTTCAGATGCCTCCTCAGAACCGTGATTGCATTTAAAGCCTCACACCAGCCCTGATAGGGAGGAAGGAGAGGACGAGCCTCAAGTGGGAAACCTGAGGCCCAGAGTGATTAGGTAAGTTTGTCCAAGATCACACAGCGAACCCCAGCAGAGCCAGGCCTGGACCACACCAGTTCACCATATCCTTGCGAAAGGGTCGAGCGGAATCCATTCACTTCCCAGCGAGACGTTCAGCCCATAGTTTACAGACTGGACGCCAGGGTGTCCCAAATCAAGAGATGGGGGCGGCCCCTGGGCTCTTATCAGGGCGGCTTGGATGGGCAGGGGAAAGGGGCAATGGACGGAAAGGGAGCTCGGAGACCTACTGATGCCTCTGTCGCGACTGGACCTGGTTCGTTCACTCAAGCCATCCATCTCAACCACCCCATGCATTTACAGACTGGACGCCCGGGTGTCCCAAATCAAGAGATGGGGGCGGCCCCTGGGCTCTTATCAGGGCGGCTTGGATGGGCAGGGGAAAGGGGCAATGGACGGAAAGGGAGCTCGGAGACCTACTGATGCCTCTGTCGCGACTGGACCTGGTTCGTTCACTCAAGCCATCCATCTCAACCACCCCATGCCTATTTCCCTCTCTGTCTCTCTCCACGGCTTCCTCTCTCTCCCTCCGTTTCTCTATGCCCCCACCCGCCTCTCTCTGCCTCTCTCTTTATCTCTGTCTCTCTATCACACACACACACACACACACACACACACACACACAGTCTCAGGGGTCCCCAACCTCCGGGATCTAATGCCTGATGATCTTAGGAGGAGCTGATGTAATACTAATAGAAATAAAGTGAAAGTGAAGTTGCTCAGTCATGTCCGACTCTTTGCGACCCCATGGACTATAGCCTACAATGCTCCTCTGTCCGTGGGATTTTCCAGGCAAGAGTACTGGAGTGGGTTGCCATTGCCTTCTCCAAACAGAAATAAAGTGCACAGTAAATGTAATGCCCTTGGGTCATCACCTTCTCCCCACCCTGCCCCAGTCCATGGAAAAATTGTTTTCTGTGAAACCGGTCCCTGGTGCCAAAAAGATTAGGGACCGCTGCCCTATTTGATGGTTTTTCCTCTTCTTCCCCAAGTGATGTATACCGAGGAAATAAAGGCAGCTCTTTCTCTTCAAATAGGTAGAAGCCCTTGATCTGGAAGCTGTTCAATTTTCCACTACCGTGTTCATTTTCAAGGTAAGTTTCATGTCTCTCTTTCCTCCATTTGATGCCATAATTGGGGCATTTTCTTGATGCCTTAATTCAGCAGCACAATTTTGGAAACACTCACTCACTGTCCCTCCTGGCCCTCCATTTCCTCCCTCCTTCCTTCCACACCTGGTCCCCATAATAGCATCCTTACCTTCAGTGCAAATCGAAGTAGGTTTTTTTTTTCTTCCCCCAAACCCTTGTCCTTACAATTGATATCCTTCAGGAAAGAAAAAAATTAAATGATTTGAAATATTTGGGGATCGTTTTGAAGCTGCGACAGGACTGCTGCTCTAGTCAAAAAGATTGTCTGTGACCCCCCTCATCCTCCACCTTCAGGGGCAGAGAAATAGACACGGAGACAGAATGAGTACACAAATCCCGTGTTTCATGTCGAGTTTCCTATCAAATATTAGCAACTCGCCTCAAGGTGAAAGAGAGGGAAAATGAGATCTCAGATGGAGACAGAGGCGTCACCAAGCAGACAGTGCTCTCAGCTCCGGGCTTCAGCTCACCCCAACTCGAGCCGCACACCCAGTTCTCTGCCTGGGACTCAGGCAGCACTGGGTTCCAATCTCAGCTCTGCCGCTTAATGACTTTGTGACCTTGGACACGCGTTTCATCTCTCTGAGCCTTTATCTGTGGGGTTGTTGGGAAGGTTTATGAGACAGTAGCCATACCCTGTTATCAGTGATAGAATCAGTTACCCGTTGGTGAGGCTTCCTGGTCACCTACAGGGGCAATTCTCACTCCATCTCCACTGCAGTTCTACAAGGGTCAGGGTGATGATTACATCTGTCGTACAGCTGCAAGCGCTGAGGACCACAGCGGTGCAGCGACTTGCCCAAGGCCACACAGCTGATGCAGAGCACGCCAGAACCGTTCTTGAGCCACACACGGAAATGCCGGTATACCGTGCCCTGAGCCTACTACATGCTTAGAAGATTCCTGCTCCTACTCTTCTCCCCAAAGTGACCCCGTGAGGACAAGGACTCAGCCTGTCTGTGGCATGATAGCTCTATCTGCACCTTCTCCAGAGGCCTTCGAGAATGCAGTCTCCTGTAATTAGCAGGATGGTGCTCTTCCGGGGCCAAAGCAAAGAGACAATAAAGCAACCCCCAGAGTGGACAAGTGCGTGGACCGAAGCCCAGCGCTTGGTCCTGACACAGAGGAGATTAACGGCCCATAAAGTGGTGTAGCAACTGTGAAGTCCAGCCTGCGGCTTCGGAGGGTGGTCAGCCCCCAGCGGTTTGGGAGTCACTGATGGGGGAGTGGGGAGGGGGTGGTCAGACCTGCTCCCCTAACATCTGGCCCACCCAGCTGCCATCGTGGGAGCCTCGTCTGGCCCGGGTTGGCAGCCCCCACTTCAGAGAGGGGTCCAGAGACCCCCGGGTGGTCTAATCCCAGTTACCCGAGAAGAACACCAGTGCTTCCCTGCCTGCTATTAATACGTTGTAACTGCTCCTTGTCTCTCGTTTCTCAAACTTGCTGGCCTCAAGTCTGTTTACACTCCTAAAAATGATGGAGAATCCCCCAGGAGCGTTTGTGTGTATGTGCTCTATATCAGTAAAAATCATCCTGTTAGAAATTAACACAGGACTTCCCTGGAGGCTCAGTGGTAAAGAATCGCCCTGCCAGTGCAAGAGACACGGGTTCAGTCCCTGGTCCGGGAAGATCCACGTGCTGCAGGACAGCTCAGGCCGTACGCCACAGCTACTGAGCCTGCGCCCTAGAGCCCAGGATCCGCAGCTACTGAGCCCCCGTGCTGCAACTACTGAAGCCTGAATGCTCTACAGGCTATGCTCCCCAACACAAAAGAAGTCGCTGCAATGAGACGGCCACGCACTGCAATTAGAGAGTGGCTCTGCTCACCACTAGAAAAAAGCCCGTACAGCAAAAAACCACCAGTGCAACCAAATAAATAAATAAAATTGTAAAAAATTTAACAGACACATTTTAAAAACAGTTATTTTTTTACAAATCACAGTCATAAACCATTGCAAGTCAACATACATAACATGTTCTACTGAAAAATTATTACCTTTTTCACAACCAGTAGAAATACTGAGAAGAGCGACATTGACGATGCTGATGACGATGATGACTCTATTTTATATCGCAGACACTGATTTCCATCACGGGGAATCTTTACTACAGCCCCATAAGATAATTCTAAGATTCTTTTCATTTTATTGCTGGGGACACAGAGAGCTTGAGTAACTGGCCCAAGGGCAGAACTGGGACTCAAACCCACGCAGACAGGCTCTAGGAACCGTGTTCTTGGCCTTGACGCCGTCTGTACAGTCCATTACAGACAAACAGGCTCAGGCAGAGAATCCTGTCCACCTAGGTGGGAAACCTCGGGCGTTGCACTTGGCAACTGAAAATACCAAGAGCGTGCTCTCTAGGCAAGGCTGAGTTTACTCACTGCCGAGCTTGTGGAATATTTGATCGGGAGAAGTAAATGGTAGCTTCTCTCTAGAGAACCGAAGCCGATGGGCCCAGAAATAAAGTTGATGAAAATAGCCTTAATTGTAATCATCCCAGAATGTGTACGGTTTACAGAACCATCCCCTACGTGCTCATTTATTTAATCCTCTGTTTATATGATGCTCACCAGTCTTCCTGCAAATCTGCAGTCCACGCTCGGTCCCCACAGAGGCATCCTTGAACCGGGGGTCCCCCTGGCTGGTCTGGGCCTCTGCTGCAGCCCCTTTAATCCCATGCTAGGCCTCCCCCGCTGTTCCTGGCTCTCGAATGCTGTCCCTAGAGGGTTCCTCCAGTGATGATGATGGCAGCGAACGCTCATCGATCACCCTGCGGGGTGCTAGGCGCGAACTGTGTCCTCTGCGCCTCCAGGTAACTCGCAAGTTACATGTCTCCGTTACCATCCTCCCCGCTGTGCAGGTGAGGACGGCAGAGCTTAGGGCAGGCACGCGATCCAGGCATGGACTCGCAGCTAGGAGCCCCAGCCGCGGGGTTTCAGTGCTGCAGCCCGACTCCCCAGCTGGTTCGGAACCGCTGGGCAGCCCTGCCTCGCCTTAGCAAACCTGCCCCATCCCTGCCCTGCCTGGACGCCTTTGCATCCTCAGAGCCCACAGACACTTCAGTGTGGCATCCCAGTCCTTAAACTCGGGTTCCTGACTCCTCTCCCGGCCGCTCCCTCCTGCCTCACTTTCTTACCCTGCACACCACCCTCCACCCACACGAAACGCCCCCGTCCACCTGTCACAGGCACACCTTTGCACGTGCTGTTTCTTTCCCCGATCACCGTGCCTTCCTCCCCAAACTTCTACGCGTGCTTGAAGACCCTCTCCCGCCCCTTCTGAAGTTGTGGGTGACTTTTCGCTCCCTTCTTAGGGCACTGTCAGGGCACTATCAGAGTCCTCTAACCACACGTGGCTTTAACCTTATCACATTGTGTTGGTTAGGGCATTGGAGGAGGGCAGAGACGGTGGGTTCAGAACCATGGGGTGCTTATCCAGCCTCGACTACTTAGTAAATATGTGTAACCCTGCTCAAGTGATTTTCACCTTTCTGAGCCTCGGTGGGCCCCTCTGTGAAATGGGTCTGATAACAGGGTTTCATGCCCTAACAGCAGTATTATAAGGATACAAAGGGTCAGACTTTCTGGATCACTCAAGAGGAGGCTAGAGAGGTTGTCCAGGCTCACCTGGCCACTGCCTTTTCCTCCCAGGTGTGGCCATTCATCTAAGGATGGGGCTGAATTTGCCTGAGAACTAGAAGAGGCCTAGGAGTAAAGAGATTTTCCTAGCAAGGGTGTAAACCATGTATGTTCTGTTGAAAAGAGATAAAACCTCCAAGTAAACAGGCTTGCGGGCTTCGCAGGTGGCTCAGTAGTAAAGGGTCCACCTGCCAATGCAGGAGATCCAGATGTCAGTTCGATCCCCGGGACAGAATGATCCTCTGGAGAAGGAAATGGTAACCGACTCCAGCATTTTTGCCTGGAAAATCTCATGGACAGAGAAACCTGGCGGGCTACAGGCCATGGGGTCCCTAAGAGCTGGACACAAGCAAGGGACTAAACAACAAATGGGCTTGTGGGGCCATGAAAAGCAAGTGTCTCTGGGTCTGTCAGGACACAGGTCTGATCTCATAGAGTATGTGCTGGAGTTGGGGGAGGTGGGCAAGGCTTTCTCCAGTCAGTTTCTGGCTACCTACCTAGGAGCTTGTGGGAGGTGGGCAAGTCACGTCCACAGCACCCGGGACAAGGTGAATGCGTTATGCTGCTGCTGCTGCTAAGATACTTCAGTCGTGTCCGACTCATGTGACCCTATAGACGGCAGCCCACCAGACTCCTCTGTCCCTGGGATTCTCCAGGCAAGAATACTGGAGTGGGTTGCCATTTCCTTCTCCAGTGCATGCATGCATGCTAAGTTGCTTCAGTCGTTTCCAACTCTGTGTGACCCCATAGACAGCAGCCCACCAGGCTCCTCTGTCCACAGGATTCTCCAGGCAAGAATACTGGAGTAGGCTGCCATTTCCTTCTCCAGATGTGTTATAAATATTCCCTATTTCTAATCACCAGAACAGTGATAGAGATCTGTTTTCTATTTGCTTTTTAAAGTATCTCCCAGTGGTCTGGTTGGGTTGAGAATTGGGGTCACCCACCTTGCTATTAAAATATATATATATTTTTTTGGTGAGCCAAGGGTCCTCTTGGGCATTTGAAATGACTGATGAGAAGTGTGTGTCTGTGTGTACACACCATCTAGTGAATACCCCCAACACACTGCTCAGTCACCGTGCCCTGTGCTCGCCCCACTCTGCCTGGCCAGCCTCAGCTGAGCTGGGTCCGCTCCATCCTACTCACAGCTGCACCTCCTCCATCCACCCTCCTCTGAATTCCGTGCCATCTCCTGTCAGTCGTCTCAGGAAAACCTCGCATCCTTTCCAAACCCACTGCCCCGCTTCCAAGTGCCAGGTTCCTCCCCATCCTCTTCTGAGCCCGCTGCTGTCACCAGCCCAGGGCTGGGGGCTTCCAGAGGTCCTCAGCCCTCTGTCTTTGAGGGGCGATGTCACAGCCCCCAGCAAGAGACAGCTGCCGCCTGTCAGTGTCGCCACCTCGCCCGGCCAGGATGCGGTCAGCACGGTTGAGAGCAAAACTTCGCTCTGCCCCCTGAAGGGGGCGAAAGGCTCTGCCCTGGGGCACCGTCTCCCTCACCTGAGTTTCTTGCACATGCAGGATTCTCTACCGAGAAATCTCATTTCCACATTTTGTTCGTCTAACTCCTCCACCAACTTCAAAACTCTTCCTTGACATCACCTCCTCCAGGAAGTCTCCTCTGCTTTCCAGACTGAGTCAGGGGCCTCCTCTGGGTGCCCTCGGCTGCCTCAGCTTCCCCCATCAGCGCATTCAGGATACTGAATCATCTCTGCCCGACTGCCTGTGAGGTCATGGAGCCAGGGTTGTTCACCACAGTCTTTCCGTGACTTGGCACGTCGGACACCCGGGACTGATGTGTTGTTGTTTTTGTTTAATGAATGACGAAAAGAATGCAGTCTGTCCTCAGTGAAGCAAATATGATTGTGTGATTCCGGATGACTTTCTAGAGTGCTTCCCCACTATGCCCCATGTCCCAGAGACAGCCAGGGTTTTCCGGTTCATGATGTGTAAGTTCCCATGACAACAAGGGACAATGTGGCTGAGAATCCAATGATGACAATCTTTTCTGTTCAGTCTGGTCCCAAGCTGCCTTCCTGACCTCAGCATCTGCAGGATTAGCCAGAGTACATGGGGCTGAGACACTTGCTCCTTGGAAGAAAAGCTATGACAAACCTAGACAATGTATTAAAAAGCAGAGATATTACTTTGCTGACAAAGGTCCATCTAATCAAAGTTATGGTTTTTCCAGCAGTCGCGTATGGATGTGAGAGTTGGACCATAAAGAAAGCTGAGCGCCAAAGAATTGAAGCTTTGGAACTGTGGTGCTGAAGACTCTTGAGAGTCCCTTGGACCGCAAGGAGATCAAACTAGTCAATCCTCAAAGAAATCAATCCTGAATATTCATTGGAGGGACTGATGCTGAAGCTGAAGCTCCAATACTTTGGCCATCTGATGCAAAGTGCCGACTCATTGGGAAAGACCCTGATACTGGAAAGATTGAAGGCAGGAGGAGAAGGGGACGATAGAGGATGAGATGGTTGGATGGCATCACCGACTCAAGGACATGAGTTTGAGCAAGCTCTGCGAGATGGTAATGGACAGGGAAGCATTCTCCAGGCAAGAATACTGGAGTGGGTTGCCATTCTCTTCTCCAGTGCATGCATGCATGCTAAGTTGCTTCAGTCGTTTCCAACTCTGTGTGACCCCATAGACAGCAGCCCACCAGGCTCCTCTGTCCACAGGATTCTCCAGGCAAGAATACTGGAGTAGGCTGCCATTTCCTTCTCCAGATGTGTTATAAATATTCCCTATTTCTAATCACCAGAACAGTGATAGAGATCTGTTTTCTATTTGCTTTTTAAAGTATCTCCCAGTGGTCTGGTTGGGTTGAGAATTGGGGTCACCCACCTTGCTATTAAAATATATATATATTTTTTTGGTGAGCCAAGGGTCCTCTTGGGCATTTGAAATGACTGATGAGAAGTGTGTGTCTGTGTGTACACACCATCTAGTGAATACCCCCAACACACTGCTCAGTCACCGTGCCCTGTGCTCGCCCCACTCTGCCTGGCCAGCCTCAGCTGAGCTGGGTCCGCTCCATCCTACTCACAGCTGCACCTCCTCCATCCACCCTCCTCTGAATTCCGTGCCATCTCCTGTCAGTCGTCTCAGGAAAACCTCGCATCCTTTCCAAACCCACTGCCCCGCTTCCAAGTGCCAGGTTCCTCCCCATCCTCTTCTGAGCCCGCTGCTGTCACCAGCCCAGGGCTGGGGGCTTCCAGAGGTCCTCAGCCCTCTGTCTTTGAGGGGCGATGTCACAGCCCCCAGCAAGAGACAGCTGCCGCCTGTCAGTGTCGCCACCTCGCCCGGCCAGGATGCGGTCAGCACGGTTGAGAGCAAAACTTCGCTCTGCCCCCTGAAGGGGGCGAAAGGCTCTGCCCTGGGGCACCGTCTCCCTCACCTGAGTTTCTTGCACATGCAGGATTCTCTACCGAGAAATCTCATTTCCACATTTTGTTCGTCTAACTCCTCCACCAACTTCAAAACTCTTCCTTGACATCACCTCCTCCAGGAAGTCTCCTCTGCTTTCCAGACTGAGTCAGGGGCCTCCTCTGGGTGCCCTCGGCTGCCTCAGCTTCCCCCATCAGCGCATTCAGGATACTGAATCATCTCTGCCCGACTGCCTGTGAGGTCATGGAGCCAGGGTTGTTCACCACAGTCTTTCCGTGACTTGGCACGTCGGACACCCGGGACTGATGTGTTGTTGTTTTTGTTTAATGAATGACGAAAAGAATGCAGTCTGTCCTCAGTGAAGCAAATATGATTGTGTGATTCCGGATGACTTTCTAGAGTGCTTCCCCACTATGCCCCATGTCCCAGAGACAGCCAGGGTTTTCCGGTTCATGATGTGTAAGTTCCCATGACAACAAGGGACAATGTGGCTGAGAATCCAATGATGACAATCTTTTCTGTTCAGTCTGGTCCCAAGCTGCCTTCCTGACCTCAGCATCTGCAGGATTAGCCAGAGTACATGGGGCTGAGACACTTGCTCCTTGGAAGAAAAGCTATGACAAACCTAGACAATGTATTAAAAAGCAGAGATATTACTTTGCTGACAAAGGTCCATCTAATCAAAGTTATGGTTTTTCCAGCAGTCGCGTATGGATGTGAGAGTTGGACCATAAAGAAAGCTGAGCGCCAAAGAATTGAAGCTTTGGAACTGTGGTGCTGAAGACTCTTGAGAGTCCCTTGGACCGCAAGGAGATCAAACTAGTCAATCCTCAAAGAAATCAATCCTGAATATTCATTGGAGGGACTGATGCTGAAGCTGAAGCTCCAATACTTTGGCCATCTGATGCAAAGTGCCGACTCATTGGGAAAGACCCTGATACTGGAAAGATTGAAGGCAGGAGGAGAAGGGGACGATAGAGGATGAGATGGTTGGATGGCATCACCGACTCAAGGACATGAGTTTGAGCAAGCTCTGCGAGATGGTAATGGACAGGGAAGCCTGGCGTGCTGCTGTCCATGGAGTCACAAAAAGTCAAACATGACTGAGCGAATGAACAATAACGGGGCTCAGAGCTCCACCGACTCCACGGGTGAAGCCTCAGTGGGTTTAGGCAGGGCTGGGCGAGGGGTCCACTGGGGGAGTATTCTCTCTGCTGGGGCCATGGGGACGTTGCCATAGCATACTTTGTCTCTTATAGACTCCTCTGGGGAACCTGCCATCGTCCATCATGGGAGTTTTGGCCCAAGGAAGATAATATTCTCTTGCACAGCTATACGATGGTTTCTGCCTACTCAAACACTGCCTTTTCTTGGGAACTTTAATGATATATTTTTTACCTAAGAGCCATGAAAGAGCTTGGCAGGTTGTATTTTCTGAAGATGGAGATAAATACATTCCCATAAACCCTCTGTATAATGGGACTGACATCCCTTAGACAGGGTCTATGTCTCCGCCCCCATCTCTCTGCAGGGGCTGGTCACCGCTTCGATCAATAGGGTGTGATGGAAATGCAGCTAAGGGATTTGCAAGGGGAGATGGTCAGAAAGGATGCAGTTCTTTCCTGGAGCTCTCCCTCCCCCTCTTCCTCCCCTCCCCAAGGGGGAGGGGGTGGGTGGGGGAGGGAGGCTCAAGAGGGAAGAGTCACATGTGTACTTATGGCTGCTTTGCGTCGTTGTATGGCAGAAACCAACACAATATTATAAAGCAATTTTCCTCTAATTGAAAATTTTTTAAAATTTGAAACAAGGCTGGAAACCAAATTTGCAACAAGACTGGCATACAAAAATACACGGAAACTCATAGAAATGGTGTATGCTGAGAACTGGGTCACGGAAGCCACCCACCTCCCATTTCTGTATAAGCAAGGGCTTTAAAATCAGAACTCATCAGCTAAATGGGACTATCACAAGGGACCACTTAAAGGACTGAGAGGAATAATACCCCTGTCTTACAGATGTGGAAACTGAGGCTTGCAGAGAGTGCCTGGGGAAATGATCAAGCTGAGACCCACCCATATCCAGGCACATGATATGCGTAATGTAAGCGTTCTCTCCTGGCAAGAATCATAGGAGGAACGAGGATTTACTGAGTGCCCCTCATGAATCAGGAGCTTTGGTCTCTGTCGCTAAATGTAGGCCTCGCCATACTTCTTCAATGGAGTCCTGATTGTCCCCATTCCACAGATGGTGAAATTAAAGCCCAAGGACGGGGAAGTGACTTGCCCGTGGTCGGAGAGCCAGGGGTGATAGCCCTCAGTTCTGAACCCAGATCTGCTCCGCCCAGCCCAGTGTCCTCTCGCAACTTGTGCTTCTTGCTTCCTTACCGTCGCTGCCTGCTTTCTGCCGTCGCAAGAGCACAGATGACGTCTCCAGTGTTCGCGCTCCGGAGGTACTACGTCAGAAGAGGGTGTGGCTCCTACCTTCCAAGTGAGATGCTCGTGGTTCAACTCTTTCACCTGCCACTTAAACAGCCTGTGTGATCTGGGGTAAGATGTCACTTCACCTCTTTGAACCTCAACGTCTTTGTGAGTAAAATTAGATGAAAAATACCTTCTTGCTTGAAGTATCAAGGGGGACACAATATATAAGGGACCTAGAACAGCTCTCGGAGAAGGCAATGGCACCCCACTCCAGTACTCTTGCCTGGAAAATCCCACGGACGGGGGAGCCTGGTGGGCTGCGGTCCATGGGGTCGCTAAGAGTCGGACACGACTGAGCGACTTCCCTTTCACATTTCCCTTTCATGCATTGGAGAAGGAAATGGCAACCCACTCCAGTGTTCTTGCCTGGAGAGTCCCAGGGACGGGGGAGCCTGGTGGGCTGCCGTCTGTGGGGTCACACAGAGTCGGACACGACTGAAGTGACTTAGCAGCAGCAGCAGCAGCAGAACAGCTCTCAGTAAAGGTTAAGGATCTGATCCAAGTCTTTCAATCCCCATTCAAAGCACTCCCTTCTGAACGGGTCTCAGTAATCGAGCTGACAGCCTACGGCAGTCGAGAGGTTTGTCGTGTAATTGGCATGGTTTAACGCGCTTTACATAAATTGCATCTAATTCTCACAGCAACACCAGGAGGTCTAGATACTATCATTATCTTTACAGATGAGAAAACAGAGGTTCAGAGACAGAGGCTGTTGTATTAAGGTCCAAGTACCACAAACCGGGTGACCTAGAATAACACGAAGGACCTAGAAATGACCTAGGTCTCGTGGTTCTGGAGGCCGGAAGTCTAGACCAGAGTGTCAGCGGGCGTGGTCCCTTCCGTGCTCTGTGGGAGAGAATCTGCTCCCTGCCTCTCTCCCAGCTTTTGGGGGCCTGCCGGCCCTCTTTGACCTTCCTGTGCCATAGAAGCATCGCTCCAGCCTCTGCCTGCATCCTCATACGGCATCCTCCCCGTGTGTGTCTGGAGAAGGCAATGGCACCCCACTCCAGTACTCTTGCCTGGAAAATCCCATGGACGGAGGAGCCTGGCAGGCTGCAGTCTATGGGGTCGCTAAGAGTCAGACACGACTGAGCGACTTCACTTTCACTTTTCACTTTCATACATTGGAGAAGGCAATGGCACCCCACTCCAGTATTCTTGCCTGGAGAATCCCAGGGACGGGGGAGCCTGGTGGGCTGCCGTCTATGGGGTCACACAGAGTCGGACACGACTGAAGTGACACAGCAGCATCCTCCCCGTGTGTGTCTGTGTCCAGATTTGCCCTTTTGATACAGAGATGAGTCGCATTGAATTAGGAGCCCACCCACAATGACAAACCTAGTCAGCGCATTAAAAGCAGAGATATCACTTTGCTGACACAGGTCTGTATAATCAAAGCTGCGGTTTTCCCTGTAGTTGTGCACAGATGTGAGAGTTGGACCATAAAGAAGGCTGAGCCCCAAAGAATTGATGCTTTAGAATGTGGTGCTGGAAAAGCCTCTTGAGAGTCCCTTGGACAGCAGGGAGATCAAACCAGTCAATCCTAAAGGAAATCAACCCTGAATATTCACTGGAAGGACAGATGCTGATGCTTAAGTTCCAATACTTTGACCACCTGATGCGAAGAACTGACTCATTGGAAAAGACCCTGATGCTGGGAAAGACTGAAGGCAGGAGGAGAAGGGGGCGACAGAGGATGAAATGGCTGGATGGCATCACCAGCTAGATGGACACGAATTTGAGCAAACTCCGAGAGAGATGAAGGACAGGGAAGCCTGACCTGCTGCGGTTCATGGGGTCACAAAGCGTCAGATATGACTGAGCGACTGAGCAACAACTACTCCAGCATAACCTCATCTTAACTAATAACATCTGCAGTGACCCTATTTCCAAAGAAAGTTCCATTCTGAGATATTGAGGGTTAGGAATTCAGCATGTAAACTGGTGGAGTTGGGGGACAGGATTCTACACCTCACCGTTGGCTTATCTGAGATCACACAGTTAAGATAAAGGGGCCAGTTGGGCTGCCTCCCGCATCTGTCTTCTTGACCATACCCCTGGTGATGATCTGAATGCCCCTTCGAGGGATGGAGCAAAGGATTTTCTGTCTTCCGGGCAGAAGACATGGCTTTCAAGTCCAGCTGTGATGCCTGAGAGGCTCTCTGGCTTCCCAAGACCAGCCCCCATCCTGGTGGTGACTCAGAGGCAGCCTAGGAACACCGGGGGTGGCTTCACCGACAACTTTCCCAGAGCACAAGAACAGTTCGTTTGCTAACGCAATTAAAAGCATAATCTGTGCTATTAAATGCCTCCTCCATTGTTCTGCTGCGTGCATCCCCCCAGCACGCTGAGTTACACGCCTTCCCTAATCATTGCTGGCGCGTCATTTCCTTCTTCAACTGCCATCCTGAAAGACCATGGGGGTTCGAGACGGTTTGTTTTAATGTTAGGATCTACGTCTCTGATAATTATATACACACACCCCACTTTGCGGGGAGTTCACTGCTCAAATGAGAGGCGAGGCTGACAGCTCTGACATCCCAGCCCGCGCGTCAGCTGCAGACAGGGTGCATGCCAGGGGCACAGGTGGCAGTCTCATCGCCGTGGGAGTTCACTCTTTCCACAGCATCAGATGACAGTCGCTACAGAGTCTGAGCCAGACACGCCAGTTCTTGACAGCCCAGACCATGCGGGGAAAGATCACCGAACCAACCCACCTACACTGCCTTTTCCGCACCTCATCCCATTTTCACATGTGAGAATAAAAGATGAGACGGGCACATGTAGCGGATACTCTGGTCCTCTTCTAGTTGGAAACCTTTATTGGTGAGCCTGTCATGGGGGCACGAATGGCAAATACCAGTTATTAAGTGCCTGCTATGAGTCAGGCAGTGCTGGGCCATTAACAGTGTCGGCATTTCCACGGTGGCCTGAGAAGGCACGTGTTGTTACCATTTTTAGATGATTAAACTGAAGCACACAGAAGGGAAGGGATCTAAGGAAGTTAGCTCAGCTGAATTGGACTTCAGAGCTATGAGTTGACCTCTGTATGCCATTTTACCCTTTGATGACATCCTTTCATATAACTCCTTTTCCATTAGCCTCTGAAGCAATTCTCGGTTTATTCATACTTTTTGGACCTTTCTTCACATTTCTCTTTCTATTAAGGTTCTTCTCTGTTGTTTCATCATTAAATAACAGTGCCCTGTAAGGATTTTCTTTGCTCATTAGCCTCACTAGCCAAAACTCTGCCTAGAAGATCCCACCCAAACCAAATGGCTTCCACTCTCAACCACATGGTGAGTTCTCCCCAAATCTACTGATTAAATGTTAATCTCATCTGTAGAAATACCTTCAAAGTGATATTTAGGCTGGTATTTAATCAAATATTGGGTACCATGACCTAGTCAAATTGACATATAAAAAATTAACCATCACATAGAGTAAAGGCCAAGAGATCCTTTATGAATGAATAATGGAGTGATTTTTGTTTCTTGAAGTAAAGTGGATTTACAATGTTGCGTTAGCTTCTGGTGTTCGGCAAAATGATTCAGTGACACATACATAATCTTTTAAATATTCTCTTCCATCACGGTTTATGACAGGATATTGACTATAGTCCCCAGTGTTATACACAGGACCTTGTCATTTATCCACTCTGTGTGCGTCAGTCGCTCAGTCGTGTCCAACTCTGACCCCATGGACTGTGGCCCACCAGGCTCCTCTGTCCAACGGGTTCTCCAGGCGAGAGTACTGGAGTGGGTTGCCATTTCCTTCTCCATACCCGCTCTATACATAACAGTTTATATAAAATAGTTTGTATCTGCTAAACCCAACCTCCCTATCCGGCCCTCCCCACCTCCCTCCTTTGGGCAACTGCAAGTCTGTTCCCTAGGTCTATGAGTCTGTTCCATGGATAATTTCATGTGTGTCATATTATACATTCCACACAGAAGTGAAATTATATTTCTGTCTCTCTTTCTGGAGGGCTGGTGACGACACAGCCTGGCCCCTCCCCAGGGTTTCCGATTCAGCAGGCCTGGTTTTGGGGACTGAAGAACTTGCCTCTCTAATACATTCCCAGGTGATGGTGCTGCTGGATCCGCGGCACTCTGAGACCCAATACGGTAATTCCTATGAGGAAATTAACATGGCACCCAGCACATTTTAGGTGCTTAATAAATGGCGGTCATTGCCAGCTTCATCCTCGATCTCACCTCACCATTGTATGATCCTGCAAGCTCAGAACTTTCTGGAAATGGGTCTGGATCTTGCTAGCTGCAAAGGAATCAGGATGGCCACTGTGGGAGTGTGTGACGCTATGTCCTCTGCTACGATCCCTATGGAAGGGAAGAGGAAAGCGTATAAAAACTCTGTTCAGAGTGACACCTGATGAACCAGAAAGGTTGAGCAAAGGGGGCTGGGAACGCAGAGAGTGTGAGTCAGAGGCTCCAGCTGTAGCAACACAGGGTCCCAGCACTGGGGCTCCCTGCAAGGGCTCTGACATCTGACGGGGCTGAATCCGAATTCTGGTCCTGCTTCTTGCTGGCTGTGTGACCCTGGTCCTCAGTTTCCTTTGTAGAATAGGAATGATACTAATGGTTTCCACGTCCCAGTTACTTTTACAGATGAAGTAAGGTATTTATGGAAAGTGTTTAGCATGTAGCACTCAAGGTCTGAACTCTGTTATTCATCTCCCGCCCTGCTGGTGCCCCGAGAATGGAAAACATTCAGATCCTTGACTTCCTGGCCTCAGAATTCTAGACTCATTCTGGGAGCCAAAGCTCTGTTTCTGCGGATCATTTTTAATTTCTTGGCATCTTCCTCAGGGCATCTGCCTCTTTGGATGAAGATTTGAACTGTTACCTCCCAGAGCCAATAATATACCTCACCTCTCTGCAGACAAAAGTAAATATAATTAAAAAGTGATTATGATCTGAGACTACTTTCATAAGCTTTGCTAGACCTAATTATACAGTAAGTGAAGTCTCTGGGTATCCAGGCCTTCCTAGATGGAGCTTACTGATGCTGTCGGCTGCGTGCTGGTTGAGCAGGGACCAGATTCGTACCCTTGGCGTCAGCGTTATGAGCTTCAGGAGGGGCACTGACCCAGTGCGAGCCAGGTCCAGGCTTCCATGAGGTCCCTGGTCCTGAGTTTTTTCATCCAAGGAGCCTGTATTGAGCATCACCCATGGGTCAGATCCCACTCTCATTAAGGGAGAGGGCCTTGTCAGTAAAAGCACAGTGATGAATTTGTAAAAAGAGCATTGATTTACTAAAGAGGGTATGCAGATGGCAAACAAGCGCAGGAAAAGATGCTTCAATCATTAGCCACTAGGGCAAAGTAAATTAAAAAACCACAGTGAGGAATCACTACACACCTATCAGAATGATTGAAATTAAAAAAAAACAAAATAATGTTAACACTCAATGCTGGCAAAGATGTGGAGAGACTGGCTCACTCATCTATTGCTGGTGGGAATACAAAATGGGAGAGACACTCGGGAAAACAGTTTTGCAGTTCCTTATAAAATATGCAAATATAAGACCCAGCAATTGCTTTCTCGGGCATTTGTCCCAGAGAAGTGAAAATGTACGTCCACACAGAAACCCGCATGTGAATGTTCACAGCAGTTTTATTTGTAATCGCCAAAAGCTGGGATCAACCAGGTCTCTCAGTGAATGAACAGTTACCACCTGTGGTACATCCACGCGTGAAACGCCACCAAGTAATGAAAAGGAAGAGCTGTTGATATCTGCGACAAACTTGGATGAATCTATGGGGAATTATCTGTGGGGCGGGGGGAGCCAATCACAAATATTACTGTATAATTCCACTTTTCAGGGTAGGGGGAGCCAATTGTAAATATTACTGTATAATTCCATTTATATAACATTTTTGAATGCCAAAATCATAGAAATGGAGAACAGATGAATGGTTGCCACGGGCTAAGGGGGAGGTGTGGTGGGATGGAAGTGGGTGTGGCCACAAAGGGTGCCAGGAGGAACCCTTGTGGTGATGCACCAGTTCTGTGTCTTGACAGTATCAGTGTTAACATCCAGGCTGTGACGTTGTACTCTAGTTTTTCAAGATGTTACTGCTAGGCAGAGAGTGCAGAGGATGTCTGTCTTATTTCTTGTAACTACATGTAAATCTGTAACTCTCAAAATTAAAACTTTAATGTCTTTTTTAAAAAAGTATTGGCTCCCTGCCTAAAACCATCCACAGCTTTCTGCTGACCTTGTGATAAAATCCAGAGACTCATCTTGGTCTGTAGACCCCACTGACCTCCCAAATTATCCCACGATGCCCCATTCTCTGGGCTTTAGCCACCCTGGGCAACTTTCATTTTTGTCTCATCTGATTTCAAGCCTCCCTCAATAGTGTTCCCTCTCTGTATAATTTCCCCCCCACTTCTTTTCCCTTCTTTTCTGCTCCTTCACTTCATTTGGATGTCAGCTTAAATGTCACCTCCTCCTGAAAGCCTTCCTGGATTTCCTCCAAGGCAGACTTCTCTGCAAGTTTTCTTTGCTTTTTTCGCAGCACTTTAAGTAATTTATAAGTATTAGTATGTTTTCTGGTTTGCTCTATTTAATCGTCTCTGCTAGACTATAACCTCCTTAAGGGCAGGGACCACATCAGCCCTGCCTCTTAGTGCCTCCCAGTACTCTTGCCTGGAAAATCCCATGGGCAGAGGAGCCTGGTGGGCTGCAGTCCATGGGGTCTCTAAGAGTCGGACATGACTGAGCGACTTCACTTTCACTTTTCACTTTCATGCATTGGAGAAGGACATGGCAACCCACTCCAGTGTTCTTGCCTGGAGAATCCCAGGGATGGGGGAACCTGGTGGGCTGCCGTCTATGGGGTCGCACAGAGTCGGACACGACTGAAGCGACTCAGCAGCAGCAGAGTAAACCCAGCAGCCAGGACACAGTGGAGTTCCATCCCTGGCGAGGGAACTAGGTCCCACACACTGCAACTAAGAGTCGATATGCCACAACTAAAGATCCCACGTGCTGCACCTAAGACCTGGCACAGCCCAACATAGTAATTAATTATTTTTTTTTAAAGGAAGAAGGAGAGGAAGAGAGAACAGAAGTGAAGAAATAAGGAAGGATGGAAAGAAATGAGACAGGAAGAAAGGGAGAAACAAGAGGGATTGGAAGGAGGGCAGAGTGGGTTTGGGAGAATCAACAAGACTTCGGCTGTGCATGAAAGCGGGGAGGACAAGTCTGTGATAACACCTGGTTTTGGCTTAAGAATCCTGACAGATGCAGGGGCAGCTCATCCTTCCCGAGGATGATGGGAGAAGGAGGAGTTCATTTCCAATGTGCTGATTTCCTTCGTGCCCCTGTCTCCCCATCTTTCTGGAATTACTTATCTTGGGTACACAGAGGTGCCTTCTTACCAAACCCAGTAATTCCATGAATCAAAAGGAACATGATTAAAAACTGAGAAGGAGAATGATAAATCCCTTCACAATTTTCTTTTAAAAACTCAAAGACATGTGCATAGATTCAACACCCTTATGACAGAAGATACAGCTCTTTCCCTGAGTATGTTTTTGCTGTTGGAGCTTCCTATAATTTTTCTTGCAAAGCCACCACTGGGTGGTATGCCGACTCTGAACCTCAGTCACCTCCCACACCTAATTTCATAGCAGGTTTCCCCCGCCCCGGGAACTCTCCTTTTCACTGAGTCTTTGCACAGCATCAAATTTCCTATTATTGAAACATTTTCTCTTCTTTTCACACTACATTTAGTGTAATCGGTTTACTTAATTAAATTGTATAATTATAATAACAAATACAACTGGCAAAAACAGGTTTGGGAACAGACACAACCAACTTGGAGGAAGTATGCAACTCAGCTAAAGGGTGCCCAGTGTGCCGTCGAATGAGGACGGTGCCCATAAGCCGTTGGTGGGTGTTGGGCATCCATCACCCTGTTTAATGCAGAGAAGGAGAGTCTGTAAACATGGCAAGTTGGTTAAGAGGAAGTTGGCTAAAATTCTGTTAGGTTC
The DNA here is from genome assembly GCA_006410635.1 of Cephalophus harveyi. Classification (NCBI taxonomy): domain Eukaryota; kingdom Metazoa; phylum Chordata; class Mammalia; order Artiodactyla; family Bovidae; genus Cephalophus; species Cephalophus harveyi. Next base: position 330,890 of record SJYT01069703.1, read on the forward strand.
CTGCCACAGCAGCAGCAGAGTAAACCCAGCAGCCAGGACACAGTGGAGTTCCATCCCTGGCGAGGGAACTAGGTCCCACACACTGCAACTAAGAGTCGATATGCCACAACTAAAGATCCCACGTGCTGCACCTAAGACCTGGCACAGCCCAACATAGTAATTAATTATTTTTTTTTAAAGGAAGAAGGAGAGGAAGAGAGAACAGAAGTGAAGAAATAAGGAAGGATGGAAAGAAATGAGACAGGAAGAAAGGGAGAAACAAGAGGGATTGGAAGGAGGGCAGAGTGGGTTTGGGAGAATCAACAAGACTTCGGCTGTGCATGAAAGCGGGGAGGACAAGTCTGTGATAACACCTGGTTTTGGCTTAAGAATCCTGACAGATGCAGGGGCAGCTCATCCTTCCCGAGGATGATGGGAGAAGGAGGAGTTCATTTCCAATGTGCTGATTTCCTTCGTGCCCCTGTCTCCCCATCTTTCTGGAATTACTTATCTTGGGTACACAGAGGTGCCTTCTTACCAAACCCAGTAATTCCATGAATCAAAAGGAACATGATTAAAAACTGAGAAGGAGAATGATAAATCCCTTCACAATTTTCTTTTAAAAACTCAAAGACATGTGCATAGATTCAACACCCTTATGACAGAAGATACAGCTCTTTCCCTGAGTATGTTTTTGCTGTTGGAGCTTCCTATAATTTTTCTTGCAAAGCCACCACTGGGTGGTATGCCGACTCTGAACCTCAGTCACCTCCCACACCTAATTTCATAGCAGGTTTCCCCCGCCCCGGGAACTCTCCTTTTCACTGAGTCTTTGCACAGCATCAAATTTCCTATTATTGAAACATTTTCTCTTCTTTTCACACTACATTTAGTGTAATCGGTTTACTTAATTAAATTGTATAATTATAATAACAAATACAACTGGCAAAAACAGGTTTGGGAACAGACACAACCAACTTGGAGGAAGTATGCAACTCAGCTAAAGGGTGCCCAGTGTGCCGTCGAATGAGGACGGTGCCCATAAGCCGTTGGTGGGTGTTGGGCATCCATCACCCTGTTTAATGCAGAGAAGGAGAGTCTGTAAACATGGCAAGTTGGTTAAGAGGAAGTTGGCTAAAATTCTGTTAGGTTCCTGCCAAAAGCCAGAGCTGGAGTGGACCATTCCAGAACCTTCAGGCTGTGAGGTTCGGATGTCGACAACTTTTTACAAAAGCAGCCAGGAGCCCTTTGCTACTGTCCCTGATGTTTGCATATATAAAATAGAAGTCTGAATTTTTTGGCACCCCCCCAAAACTCAAAGGATAATCAGGTTCCTACCTCCTGAGAAGCCCGAGGCAGCCGGTTAAATGGTAATGACCCAGACACCAAGATCAGGTAGACGAGATTTGAATCCTGACTCAACGGTATATTGGCTGTGTCTTCCTGGAAAAGTGACTTAAACTTGCAGAGCCTCAGTTTCCTCATCTGTAAAATAGGAGTTAGCATGAATGTATGTGAAATGCCACATTTAAGGGCAGTAGGTAGCAGATGCCTCATACATGGTAATTGCTATTATGACGATCATTGAAATCTGAGAGAGATGGGTAATCCAGCCAACAACCTTTGGTCATGCAACAAATAGATGCTGCTTTTATGTCCTAGAGAGGAAAAAGCAATTTGCCATTTCCTCTCCCACTTGAGTTGATTGCGGGTTCCTTCTGATTAATATTTATGAGCCTGGCATTGTGCCTTTGCAGGGAAAGGGCCCTGTTTGTTGAGCAGAGGTCCATAAATCTATATGGTAATTATCTTCCCCTCTGATTCACTGCCCATAGAAGCAGAGATAGCTTAAACAAGGCACCCACGAATTTAATGGGCAGAGAGACTGGCCATGCAGAGGGCAGGTATGCAAAACCTCTGCAGGAAATGTGTCAGGAGAAACCAGGGCCTCTTGGATTCCTGGGATAGATATTAGGGTTAGAGGATCTTCAGAGGTTGTCAAGTCTGATTTGCCTGCCCGGCACTGATTCCACCAGCTCTGGTCACACCACTCTGATTTTAACTGTGGAGCCAGCATTTCCCTCCTGCAGAGGGCATCCAACATCTAGATCTGGTCAGTCGGCATAGTCCGGCCTCCTTCTCCACACGGATTGGCTTATAATGGGCCCAGGACTCAAGCTGGCCCAATCAGAATGAATCTTGGAACTCTGTTATAAAAAAGGTGCTGCTAAGCTGGGAGAATATCAGCTTGGGAGTGCCACCCATGATTCCCTGGAGGGTGCCTTCCCAAGAAGCAAACCAAAGCAGAACCTCTGCAAGACAGAAACAACCACTTCTTGAGGATTTTGAGTTCCTGGATGCAGCTGTGCCTGAATTCCTCCTCCTTAAACTTCACAGTTTACGTGAACCAATAAATGAGGATTATTGCCATAAGCCAATTGGATTTGACATCTGTCACTTGCAACCAATTGAATCCTATGACTGTTTACCCCTTCGTTTGATAGATAAAGATATTGAATCCCAAAGGGAGTGGTCAATTGTCCACGGTCACAGAGCAAGCTTGTGGGGAAATCCAGTGTGATTTGATTTTTGTATTTTCAAAACACACATTAGGCAAAGCTTTAAAAAAAAAAGTTCAGGTAGCCAATGTTGGTATGAGGAAATTGTACACTCAAGCAATATTAGAAAGCATAAATATTGGTAAACCTTTCTGGGGGGCATTTTGGCAACAGAATAATTAGAAATCATGTTCATTTTTAACCTGTGAATAAATCATTTTATACAGAAGCCATGACTGCATGAACGCTGTGTGAAATATATCTTCTCACGCAGAAATTCCCCTGAAGACTCAGTCCTACAAATATTTCTAAAGAGGCTACAAAGATTTAGCCACAAAGGTGTTTATCACAGTCGTGTTTGCAATCATGAAATCTGGAGTGAGGAGAAACCTTCATAGGAAAATAAAGATATAGGATACATCCATAAAACAGAATGCCATGAAAGGTTAAAAATCACGTTTTTGAAGGCTATTTTATGACACAGGAAAATGTCTATAACCTATTAAGTGAAAAAGGCAGGTTCCGATCAGTTTTGTTCCATATACTACCATGTGACTCTTAAGGGAGGAAGCACCGGTATTTACACACATATGCATATGTGAGCGCGGCCCAGAATACAGACAGCAGAAAAATAAGCGAAAGTGTTAGCAGTGTTTGTCTCTGGGTGATATTTATTTGCTTCTTTGTGCTTTTCTGTGGTTTCCAAATATACTACAATGAACATGTGTTACTTATATAAGCAGAGCAAATGGAAGCGTAATATAAAAAAAAAAAATTAAATGATGCAGGTTGGTAAGAAAAAACTGGGCCAGCCAGCAATGGGGAGATGGTCCAGCCTCTGTCAGCTACTTTGTAGACTCCACAGATGCTCAAAAATAGTTGCCTCAGCAATAGAACTACATTCACAATCTGAATTATTATAGTAGCAAACCTGTATTAAACCTGCACTCAGTCAGGATTAATCCAATCTTAATTCTTACAACGACTTCTAAGAAAAGGCATTATCAACCCCATTTTACAGGTGAAATAGTTGAGGCTTGAGAGGGTAAGCATCTTTCTCAAGGTCACACAGCTGAACGAGGGGCAAGATTGGAATTCAGATCCCATTCATCTGAATCAAACTTTAGCTTGTGATGGCTACTGTTCTCTTCTGGCCTAGACGAGGCCTGGCCCCATGTTACAGGAGAAGTAACTGAGGTTCTATGGGATGAAGTTTTTTGCCTGAGATCACACAGCTGGGAGATGGCCCATAGGTGATCAAAGTCTGGATGCCGTCCACTGCCCTGACTGCTTCTGGACTAGCCCAGCTGCAGTGTGGGGAGGGCGTGGGGGGCGGGAGCAGCCTCTCCCGGGTCTGGGCTTTAGGGAACTGCCGTGTTAATTGCCAGAATCAATTTGTGCTGATCCCCCACAACTCCAAGCCTGCTGAGACCTGTTTCTATGGCCTGCAAGCCTCAAATTGACCACAAGTAATGGAAGTCATTTCTAAAGAGGTGTTTATTGTTACCAACCTCGGCTGTGTTCCGAGCCAGCATCTATTCCTCAAACAAGTGGAATTTAAAGAGCCTTGGAGAAGGAAGGTGGAGGAGGAAACTCACCAATCCCACCTGACTGTTCTAGACACGGCGCTCCTGGCCCACCCCTGGTGAGGAAGCTGCTGAGAGAGTCATTTAAGACCTGAGAGTCCTCCTCACTCCCTGGCCCTGATCAGTCCTCCTCGGGGGCTCATGTATCCATCATTTCTCCAACACTCATGGAGTACCTACTGTACGGTGGCATGGTGCTGGGCGCTGAGACTACAGAGATGAAGGAAACCCAGCCACCCCCGTAGACAGCCCACAGCCTGGAGCGAGAGGAGGAGACGGAGACAAAGCAGCCACTCAGTCAGAGGGGTATTCGCTCATCCATCTATCCGCTCAGGAAATATTCAGTAAGTAGCTGGTGGCTCAGATGGTAAAGCATATGCTGGAAATGTGGGAGAGCCAGGTTCGATCCCTGGGTCGGGAAGATCCCCTGGGGAGAGAATGGCAGCCCACTCCGGTACTCTTGCCTGGAGAATCCCACGGACAGAGGAGCCTGGCGGGCTGCAGTCCATGGGGTGGCAAAGAGTCGGGCACAACTGAGCAGCTGGCACATCCACTTTTCGCTCAGTGCTCCCCAATCCTCACGGGACTGAAGATGCTGCAGGATGGATTCTTGGGGAAGGAGAGCCCGAAACAGGGTTCACGGGAAGTCAAGAGAGCTCTTGATTGGAACAGCTGTTGAAGAAGCAGGGCGGGGCGGAGAGAAGAGCAGCCGCGTGCAGACCAACGCCAGCCCTGACCACCTCCACTGGGGCGCGGAGCGGGATGGCCACCCAGCGCTAGTCCAAACTGGAGCATGCCGATCACTCGTTGGGTGTGCCCGCCCGGGAAGGCGATGACCTTGCATGAGGCAGCTCTCTGCAGTAAAGCTTCCCTGAATGGGGCTGAGAGCAGAGGGCTGCCTGCCAGCAGCACTGGGGCAGGTGTCTGCGCGCTGACCCAGTGAGAGTCCCCGACAAGAGAGAGTGATGGACCAGACAACACAGTCCAGCCCTGCCGAGCTTCCCTTCTGCCTGAGCAAAGCTCTTCTGTGGAATACCTAAGTATTCATCCACACACTGTCTGATCTATTCAACACTGATTAAACAAGCACTGTGTTCCAGGTACTGCTAAGGATAACATTCTTGACATGAGAGATACCCCGGAGACAATAGACAGACGAGTCCATAGTGAATTGCTTTTAGAATAGTTATGACAAGAGCTAGAAAAGGAGAAGCGAAGCATGGGTTATGACAGAAGTGCACTGAGCTCTAATGACGTACAAGGCACAAAGGGGTTATCTGTGAGGGGTGATGCAATCCAGGAAGGCTTCCTGGAGGAGGTGACTTTTGAGCCAAGTCTTGAAGGCAGAGAAGGAGATCACAGTAGGTGGAAGGAGTCGGGTGAGCACATGTGTGTGCACACACTCAGTCACATCCAACTCTTTGCGGTCTCATGGACTATAGCTTGCCAGGCTCCTCTGTCCATGGAATTTTTCCAGGCAAGAATACTGGAGTGGGTTGCCATTTCCTACTCCAGGAGGTCATCCCGACCTGGAGTTGAATGCACATCTCTGCATCTTCTGCACTGGCAGGCAGATTCTTTACCACTGCCCCGAGGGAGGCGCATTCAAAGGGGAGGAGACAGCTTTGTGGCACTACAAACGTGCAAGACGGCATCCTACCAGCTGGAGGAAGACTTTCACAGTCCGGGAAACACTAAGGCGGCCTTGGCCAGACATTTCTCCACAGCATGACGGTGCCCACGAGCCCACTCGATGTGAACCCTTTCATGGGTGCCCTTGGCAACTCCTCGGAAGGTGGGGGACCCTCAGCCCGCTCGCTGCCTCAGCCATGCACCATTACCTCCCTTCACGGAGAGTCGATAGCAGCACCACTCTCCCTTCAGAGCAAAAACGCCTACACAGCCTGCTTCTCCTGGACCAATGAAATCTGGACTCTTTGGCTGTCAACAGTGTCTACACACAGCCCTTTAAGCCTGTCCCTTGGCAATAACAATATTAATAATAGCTAATATTTATGGAGGGCAGTCTGTGTGCCAGGTGTACTGTTAAGCGATTTCTCATTTCAAATAACCCTCAGAAACCCTCTGTGGGAGGGGGGTACTGTTAGCCTCTCTAGGCAGCAGATGAGAAAGGAATCTTCACAGAGGTTGAGTTATTTCTTTACACAAGGTCACACAGTCAGCAAGGTGCCTGCCAGACTCAAGCCCTGTCTAATACCAAGCCCAAGGCCAAGTTCATAATCACTATGAAACACGCCTCCCTGTCCTGCTCTCACTTCTTTCAACGTCTTGAATCCTGCATCCATTCAGAAGACGTGGCTGGAAGGTCATTAGCCTGTAGAAAGCTAACCGGGAAAGGCTTATCTTATGAAAAATAACTCCCTGTTATCATGCACACACATGTTATAGAAATATTGTTGTATAAATGAAAGCAGAACAAAGAACAGCATTAGTAGTTCCATCGCTGCAACACGAAGGGTGGTTAATATTTTATACATGTCTTCTTGATTTTGTTGAGAATGCTGTTTTTGTCGTCGTGGATTTGTCGTTCAGTTGTTGAAATCAATTACCCAGGCATTCCTCTGTATTATAAGCATTGCCCAGGTTGGCATACATACTTTGTAATCATCAGCTACATAATATTCCATTATGAGTGGAATGGGGCAGGATTTATTGATCCTTGTTTTGGACAGTTAGACTGTTTTCAATTTTTCGCCTGTTACAAGTACCACCTCAGCGTCCATGCTTGTGTCTGTAAAGCTTTTATTTCCTATTGAAGATTATTTCATGAAGAAAGAATCTCAGAAGTACAGTTACTGCAACTGAAGCCATAAACAATGTACAGAATCTTGATATCGGCCTCCCCCTGTTGCTTTTTGCATCAGTACAAGTGGCCTCTGGCAATGAAGGAGCTCAAACACTGTATTTCTCTATTTTTGTTTTTGTTTTTTTTTTCACACAAATAAAACATAGTTGTCATAGAAGAGCGGTGCAGGATTTTTAATAAGCCTAAATAGAGATTTCTTCCCCAAGGTCGTGGGAGCCATCTTTCAGATCCTGCCAATTCCGTCTCCTCCATTCTGCAAGGGCCTCACTTCCAGTGCCTGGAAGGGTTCCCATAGCAGCGCAGAAAACTTCAGGTGGTCATTCGTCCTCACGAGCCCAGCGTTGTGAGATAGAAATAGGATACTTAGGGTACCCACCGAAACCAAACCAGGCTTTGGTCTTTCCAGGCTGCTCACGCAGGCTGATCCCACGAGGATGTCCTCCTGCTGGGCGGCTGCAGTAAACACCCGGAAGTGTTCCATCCTCCTGGGCGTGAGGGCTGCCTCGGTGCCAGGAAGTCCACATGTCCAAGCACATTTCCAGCATGGGGACGGGGGGCAGGATCGGGGCTGCGGATGTGCTGAGTCCTGAAGCCCTCGCCCCAGTCTCTGCTCCCTTCCTTGCTTCCAATTCTGACCCTGGGACTTGTTTCCCACTGACCATCTTGCCCACCGCAGACCACAGGTGCTCCATCAGAGACCTGGCTTCCACTTCTGTGGACAGGCCACTTAACCCTGAGGGACACTTATTCATCACCATCTACTGGCCTCTCTCCGCTCAAACCTGCCTCTCGAATCTGCCCTCCACTCCACCTCCACTGTCACCCCTGGTGCCAGCTGCCCCTCACCCCCCATCTCTAGTCTGGGCTAATTGGTCTCCCTCCCTCCGCTCTTGCCCCCACAGTCCATTCTGTAAGAGAGGAAGAGTGGTCTTAATTTTTTTTTTGATTGATTTACAAGGTTATATTAGTTTCCTGTATAAAGCAAAGTGATTCAGTAATACACACACACACACACACACACACACACACACACGTACATACATGGCCTTCCCAGATGGTGCTAGTGGTAAAGAATCTACCTGACAATGCAGGAGACGTAAGAGACACGGGCTCTATCCCTGGGTTGGGAAGACCCCCTGGAAGAAGGCATCAAAACCCACTCCAGTATTCTTGCCTGCAGGATCCCACGGGCAGAGGAGCCTGGCTGGCCATAGTCCATGGAGTCGCAAAGAATTGCACACAACTGAAGAAACTTAGCACTCGTGTGTGTGTGTGTGTGTGTATGTGTGTATTCTTTTTCATATCTTTTCCATTATAGTTTAGGATATTGAATATAGTTCCCTGTAGTATACGGTAAGTCCTTCTTGGTTATCTATTTTATACATAGTAATGCATATCTATTAATCCCAAACTCTTAATTTATCCCCCTGAGCGACTTCACTTTCTTTCTATAGTTCATTTTGGAGAAGGAAAACCCACTCCAGCGTTCTTGCCTGGAGAATCCCATGGACGGAGGGGCCTGGCGGGCTACAGTCTATGGGGCTGCAAAGAGTTGGACATGACTAAGCAACTAACACACACAATGCGTGTCTGTTAATCTCAAACTCTTAATTTATCCCCACACCACATTCCCCTCTGGTGACCGCAGTTTTCTTCTCTGCGTCTGTGAGTGTGTTTCTATGTTGTAACTAAGGTCATGTGCATCATATTTTTGGATTCCACATATGCGTGATATCATCCGACGTTTGTCTGTGTCTAGCTCACTTCACCTGGGTCCACCCGGGTTGCCGCAGACGTCACGGTTCCGTGTTAATGGCTGAGTGACCCTCCGTCGTGTGTGCAGACCGTCTGCTTTATCCACCCATCTGCTGACGAGCTCAGGTGGCTTCTCTGTCTTGGCTGCTGTGAATACTGCTGCAGTGAGCGCTGGGAGGCACGGCTCTTTCTGGGTTACAGTTTCCATCTTTTCTGGGTATTTGCCCAGTAGTGAGATTGCTAGATCACATGCGAAAGAGAGTTCTCTTTTTAATGAAGTTGGAGTCAGCACTGGAACGTAAGAATCTAGTCATGATGAATCTGGTTATAACCGTCCAGTGATTTCCCATTAGACTCTGGAGTCACCCCACCTCCTGCGGCAACACCTCATCTTTTCTCAATCTGCTCAACCCACAGACGTCCTGCCTTTCCCGTGCTGCTCCCTCTACCGGCAGGCCCCTTCCTCTCTCTTTGATTTCTGGACTCCTCCCGCTCCAGGTCTCAGCTTAAATATCTCCTCTTCAGGGACCACTTCCCCGACCAGTCACCAAACAGGATCTCGGTCCCTCCCCAGTGGACCTTGTCATAGCTCCCTGGGCTTTTCCCATAAAACACTTGTTACAGTTTAAAACCAAGCCTTTGGGTAAATTTTTTTAACTTGTGGTAAAATACACATAACGCTGACCATTTTAGCCACTTTTAAGAGTACAGCTCAGCAGTGTGAAGAGCCTTCATATTGCTGGGTAGCCGTCACCGCCGTCCATCTTTAGAACTCTTTTCATCTTGCAAAATTAAAGCTCTGCAACCCGTCAACTCCCCTCAACCCCTGGCAATTATAATTCTACTTTTGCCTCTATGAATTTGACTGCTCTGCGTACCTCATATACATAGAATCGTGCAGTGTTCATCTTTTAGAGACTAGCTTATTTCACTTTACATTCGCCAGCAGTGCAAAAGCGCTCCAATTTCTCCCTCTCTTCACCAGCCAACACGTGGCTTCTGGTCTCTCCCTAGTGGTCACACTATTGAGTATGAGGTGGTACCCTGTTGGGCGTGGGCGTTTTGTTTGTTTTCTCTGCTGCTTTGTGGGGCTCCCTCTAGTCGGGGAGGGTGGGGGCTACTCTCCAGTTGCGGTTCTCAGGCTTCTCATTCTGGGGGCTTCGCTCATTGCTGAGCACGGGCTCTGGGGTGTGCAGGCTTCGGTAGCTGTGACACGTGTACTCGGTGGTTGCGGCCCCCGGGCGCTAGGGCGCAGGCCCGGTAGTTGCGGCCCGCCCAGCACCCCGACGGGCGCTAGCGCGCAGGCCCGCTAGTTGCGGCGCAAGGGCTTAGTTGCTCCGCGGCACGTGGGATCTTTGGCAGGCAGATTCTTTACCACCGAGCCACCAGGGAAGCCCCTTATTGTGGTCTTGATTTGCATTTCCCCAGTGACTAGTGATGGTAAGCATCTTTTCACTTCCTTATTGACCATTCGTCTTTTGTCTTTGGAGAAATATCTGTGTAAATCTTTAGCCTGTTTTTGAAGCAGGTTGTTTGTTACTGAGTTGTAGGAGTTCCTTGTGTATTCTGGATATTAACCTCTATTATATACCCAGTTTTCAAAGATTTCTCCCATTCTGTGCCTTGGTGGGTAATTTGTCAAAGTGTATCTCTACCCCACGACTAAAAGATTCAAAGGCAAGACAGTAAGTCTTTTTTCTCTATCAGTATATTACAAGCACCCAGCACAGTGCTTGAACATTAAAGATGCTCAATAAATATTGAATGAATGAATGAATCAGTGAATCAGGTTCTGTTTGGAGACCCCTCTGCAAGCCTCCCAGCGACTGGACCATGAGTAGACTCTTAGAGGCAAGTGGGAAGCATGTTGCCACAAGAGTTCAAAGCTTTTACTTCCATTCCCCACCACAGTTTTTCCCTGATGACTAAAAACCTATTTTATGGGAAACCGCAGCCTTCACTTTACTTTCTCTCTCCCCCAGCGATGAATCATGTTTCAGTTCACAGCAAAGCCAGAGCATCTCTAGCGACTATGCCAGGAACAAAACCTTGAGAGAGTAAGAGGTGGGGTGGTAAGAAATCAGCTTGCACGGGCAGAAATAAACCCTGGGATCCCTGGGAAGTTGCCTGGAGCCAGGGTTCCTGCAGGAGAGCCAGACCCGGAAGCTGTGGGCCTGGAGGGGGAGCGCCTGTGGTGTTCGACCCACGGGGGCTCGTGAGTCTTGACGGCATCGCCAACCAGTGTTGCTAGATGTGTGGTCCCCCCCGGCAGGCTTGGAGGGCCGACTCCAGGAGGCCAAGAGGAGAGGGATGAGCTGGATATTTGCCGTGACAGTGCTTTTTGAAGCGGAAATACCCACGCATTAGACTGAAGGCAGAGCCCTTGGAGGGGGCAAAGGGTTGCCCCTGAGGCAGAGAGAGAGGGCGGCAGGGAGTGGCAGGAGGCTGCAGCCTGTCCTGGCTGGGCAGCGGTTTTTCCTGGATGCTCACACATGAGGAACACATTGATGGCTGAGACAGGCTCTGAGTAGCTGGGGGATGTGGTCCCAGCCTCCCTCATCCCCATCAGCTCCTCGGGTGACCCCTGACCCCTTCAGGCTCCTAATCCCCTGAAGCTCCGACTACGGCGACGTGACTCTGCGAGATGCTTCGAGGGCAGGGACCTGGGGACTGACGGCTTCCTGGCCGCAGCATCCTTTGTTTACTGAGACGACAGGAGGCCTTCTTTGTCCATAGCCTGATATGGGAACCATGAGCCTCCTGCATAACTGTTATGGCTTGAATTGTGACCCTCACAGTTTATTTGCTGAAGTCTCAATCCCCAATGCCTCAGAATGCGACATAATTTGAAAATAGGGTCATTACAGATGTTGTTACTCAAGATGAGGTCGTTGGGGTGGGCCCTCATTCACTGTGACTAATGTCCTTAGAAAAGGAGAAAATGGAGACACAGACACATACACAGGGAGAATGCCACGTGCACATGGGGGCAGAGATCAAGACGATGCTGCTACCAGCTGAGGAAAACCAAAGGTCCCCGGAAAATCACTAGAGGCAAGATGAGAGGCATGGGACAGGCTCTTCCTCGCAGTCCTCAGAAAGAGGCAAATCTCATTGACTTTTTAAAAATATTTACTTTTATGTATTTATTTTATCTGGCTGTGCCAGGTCTTAGTTGCAGCACTAAGGATTTTTGATCTTTAATTCGGCATGAGGGGTCTTTAGTTGTGGCCTCTGAACTCTTAGTTGCCGCATTTGGGATCTAGTTCCCTGACCAAGGATCGAACCTGGGCCCCTTGCATTGGGAGTTCAGAGTCGTTTCTCCACTGGACCACCAGGAAAGTCCCAATCCTTGTTGGCGTCTAGCCTCCAGAACTCGGGACATCAAATCTCTACTGTGTTGCAAGCCGCTAGTCCGTGCTCCTTGTCATGGCCGCTCTAGTAAGACAACACAGTAACCAAGAGATATCCAAGAAGAACCTGCTCATTCACTCACTAAGCACTTTCCAAGACTGCTTTGTACGTACACAGGCACTCCACGAGGGCAAAGGCTGTCTCTTGTTAGTCACTGGGTCCCCAACTCTGAGTGCAGGAGCAAGAAATACTGCAGATGAGAAGATGAGTCAATGACTGAGAAAATGAATAACAATTGACTCCGAGACTCTAGAAATACAGTCTGGAGGAGTCTTTTCTCAGTGTGGGGATAATAGGAGATGGAAATACCTTTGGAAAGTAGGATCCTAGCCACAGATATCTGAATATCCCTGGAAATAAGTCAGATGAGATGCTCAGCTATGTTTACACGATTTTCTTTTGTATGGGAGGTAAAATTCCTTTGGTTTGTGGACTTCATAAATTATTCTGAGTGTATCCATAGCAGCGTAATATATTGATATTAAAAACTGTATTTATATTCAAGTCCTTGTGCCCCTTCCTTTTCCCTACCTTGCTAGCAGCTATCAGTCCTAAGGGAAAGGAAGCGAAAAAAAAAAAAAGAATTGAGAATCAAAGTATTGGCTTAGAGTTCTTAGGCAGACTTTTGTGAATCCATAACAGAAACTGTGGTATTGAGAGCCATGGGTTTCAACTGAAAATGGCAAATGTTTGAGCAGGAAAAAAAAGACCCTTTTTAAAAAACTAAAAATCTGAATGCTGGCCTAAATTAGAGTGCAGAAGAAGGTATGAAGGCAGAATATCCATTCTTCCATGGCAGTGGGCTGAAAAGAAGAACCAGCAGGGTACTAGGGGGTCCCCAGCGTCCTGATAGTTGGGCAGAAGAAGAGACAGGGGCCACTAACACTCCTGTAAGTTGAGATGCATCCCAGAGACCCTGGCTTCCCAGATAAGCCTCAAGTCAACATGGCCCTCGACCATAGACTAGCAATAACCCAGAGAGCTGGCTAGCCTTGAGGCAGCCACTCAAGCCCCCAGGGGGTGCAGTAAAATCCCAAGCCCCTCTCCGCCCCCCAGCGAGAACCAAGAAGTGTGACATGTGGGCTTTACACCTGCAGACCCTGGCGCACTTTGGGCATCAACTGGGTGAAAGATGACCCCGGAAACTTGGCACAAGGTCAGCACAGGCCCGCCAGGACAGAAGCCTTCTCTGGACTCAGACAGCACCCAGGGATAAGCAAAGGGGATGAGGGAGGAGAATCCTGAATTGTTGTAGTAATTACCAAAGAAAAAACAAAACCCCTGAGTTTAAACATCCCTCTCCCAAGAAGTAACTCTAATTTTAACCCTACCTCCACTACCCCAGAAATAACTCAGTAGCCTTGACTTAGCAAAGCTAATACAGTCGGCCCTCTGTATTTCTAGGTTCCATTTCCAAAGACTCAACCATATTAAAAAATATTTGAAAAAAAAAAAACACTTCCTCTCAGAAAGTTCCAAAAGGTAGCACTTGAATTTGCAGTGCAGTGTCAACGACTGAGCGACTTCACTTTCACTTTTCACTTTCATGCATTGGAGAAGGAAATGGCAACCCACTCCAGTGTTCTTGCCTGGAGAGTCCCAGGGACAGCAGAGCCTGATGGGCTGCCATCTGTGGGATCCCACAGAGTCGGACACGGCTGAAGTGACTTAGCAGCAGCAGCAGACAACTATTTATATAACATTTACTTTGTATTTACAACTCTTCATACAGCATGTCCAGATAGCTCAGCTGCTAAAGAATCGACCTGCAATGCAGGAGACCCTGGTTCGATTCCTGGGTTGGGAAGTTCCCCTGGAGAGGGGATAGGCTATCCTCTCCAGAATTATTGGGCTTCCCTGGTGGCTCAGATGGTAAAGAATCTGCCTGCAATGTGGGAGACCTGTGTTGGATCCCTGGGTTGGGAAGATCCCCTGGAGGAGGGCATGGCAACCCACTCAGTATTCCTGCCTGGAGAATCGCATGGACAGAGGAGCCTGGTGGGCTACAGTCCATGGGGTCGCAAAGAGTCAGACATGACTGAGCAAATAAGCATTCATGTGCACACATACAGCATTTATACTATATTAAGTATTACAGGTAATCTAGAGATGCTCTGAAGTATATGGGAGGCTGTGCATAGGTTATATGCATATACCACACCATTTTATATAAGGGACTTGAGCATGGACGATTTTGGTATCCCCAGGGGTAGGGGTGGGGTCTTGGAGCCAATTCCCTGCAGATACTAGGGTATGACTATACCTCTATTCACAGCTCCTGAGCTAGGCTGAGTGAATAACGAAGAAGGAAGTTCACAGAAGTCTGCAGCCAATTGTGTCTGTATATCAACTGTGGCTAACTCTGAGATTAAATCAAGCCACTGGAGAGACACTTCTGGAGACTCTTGAACTTGCAACTCCTGCAAGGTAGACAGTTTTAACAAGTACAACTGCAAACGTCAGGTTTTATCTGGCAAACCCTAAGGTCTTAGCCCCACGTGACGAGTGCTGAAGTGAAAGCAGGCTGCTTTTTGATATAGGAGACTCGGGTTCTTTTTCCAGATCTTAGCCCCTTGTTTGGGATTTGCAAATGGGGTAGAAGCAGCTCCTGAAACACACCCGTCTCCACCGATGTAGTGACAGACATTACAAATCGATTGCTGAGTCTCAAGATTTTTTTCAATACAATGCTAGATGGCAAGTTCCAATGGATAGGAGTTAGCACGCAAGTAGGAATTCGTTGCCCTCTTTGACTGAATTTGAATTCAGACTCCAAGAAGAAAAGGGTAAGCCCTGAGGGACAGTGCGAAGAACAGAGCCAGGTGTTCCTGCTCCCCAGCTGGACACTTTCCACTGGAGGTGCAAGGTTCTGTTGTGCTGTATTTATAGCTCCTCTGTGATCAGCATCATGCCCGCTGTGTGCAGGAGAGAGAATATCAAAGATTCATCTGGGTCCGTGCAGTGCACCCCTGGGCCAGCCCCAGGAGGGACAGATTGCTGCCACGTGGGTTAACATTCAGGAACAACAGGAAATTTGTTCTGAAGCCACTGTCCTGAGTTGACATCGTCACCCTGCATTTCCTGACTGTGCAGTCCTGAGACAGCTACATTTCTTCTCTGAGCCTCAGTTTCTGCATCTGCAAATTGGGGACTGTTCACATTGACCCCACTGGGTCATTATGAGGATGACGTGAGTTGATTTACGAAAAGCCCAACCCCTGGCTTTCCTAAATGCTCACCAATTGACCATTCAAGACCCTGCAGGACAATTCTGGAGCCACTAAATCCCTCCTCTCCAGCTGCTGTATTTCCTGCCTTGCATGAGGCTCTCCAAGGAGAGTGTTGTATTTTAAGCTTGGTTAATGAGTCATTTGCACCTAAGATCAAACAAGAAAGACATGGCATAAAAGCGAGGACAGTCAGAATTGGAAAAAGCCTGGACTGGAGCCCCAGCCACTGCTCCCCGCTCTGGGCTGTTCTGCAGGCAACCTTGCCTACCCAAGCCTCGGTTTTCTCATGTGCCCAGTGGGCATTGAGCTTGATCTCCTTGGGGGCTCTTCGATGGCAGGGGCGAGGGCGGCGGCGTGCGTGCCTGCTCGCCCGCACACTGCAAGTGGTGAATTCAGGCAGCATGAGCTCATTTGCCAGCAGCGCGCTGGCCTGGAGCCTGGCAGGCCAGGCTCCCCGGGCAAGAGGAAATGAAGTTTGACTCAAGCTTTTGTTAACACTCCGCTGCGGCGGGCCAGGCCTCCATCCGCTGGGGTTTGCACCGATGACGGGGAAGAGACACTGGGCTGGAGGGAAGCTGGCTCTGCCAGGCAGAGGGCGGGCAGGAGACTAAGTCACACATCACTGCAATCAGAGATGGATCCCATCCAGGAGGAGGAAAATGGAGAAGCGGAATTCATATAGACACTGCCTCCGAGTCTCTCATTCCTGGTCTTCTCCCCCGGCGGCAGATGAATGCTATATAAAGTTCAAACTGCCCTCCAGTCTTCAGTCACTGAGGTGCCCAGGGCATGAGCAAACTGCCCAGGGGTTGCCTGCCCAGAAAGGGGGGAGCCCAGACTTGCATCCAGGCCTGTTAGATCCCCAAACCCAAGTCTTTAACCAATTAACATGCCCTTTGTGAGAAATGTAGAGCGTTTGCCTGGAGGAAAACAAGCAGCGAAGGAATCATTGTTAATTGGACATACACTATGGGTCAGGCAACATATTGACCCTGGAGAGGAATTTTTTTTCCCTCCTGACACCAATCAACTTTCTCGATTCTCTGAAACCAACTGGGGGTTTTACAGTTCAATTCAGTTCTGACACTGATGACCCAGAGTCAATGCGGACCTCACAAGTTAAGGGTTCAGTCCCACAAGACTGCCTTGCCTGGAGCGCCAGACAACAAGCCTGGGGTCCCCAGGTTACGAACACTTCTGCCCAACTTGGCTACCCATTCCGGGGCAGGGGTGGTTCCTGCAAACCCCACCACCAAGGCTGGATAATTCGCTAGAAGGGCTCTGAGAACTCAGCAGAGTGTTTCACTCATTATTACTAGTGTTTTGTGAAAGATAAATCACCAGGAACAGCCGGATGGAAGAGATGCACAGGGCCAGGAATGGGGGAGTGGTGCGGGTCTTCCATGCCCTTGGTGGGTGTGCCACCCTGCCAGCATTTTGACATGTTCAGCAACCGAAAACCCATCGTTCAAGTGTTTTGTGGAGGTTTAAGTACAGAGGAGAGATAAGAAAGCCTTCCTAAGTGAACAATGCAAAAAATAGAGGAAAACAATAGAATGGAAAAGACTCGAGATCTCTTCAAGAAAATTAGAGATACCAAGGGAACATTTCATGCAAAGATGGGCACAATAAAGGACAGAAACGGTATGGACCAAACAGAAGCAAAAGATATTAAGAAGAGGTGGCAAGAATACACAGAAGAACTATACAAAAAAAATCTTCATGACCCAGATAATCACAATGGTGTGATCACTCACCTAGAGTCAGACATCGTAGAGTGCAAAGTCCAATGACCCTTAGGAAACATCACTATTAACAAAGCTAGTGGAGGTCATGGAATTCCAGCTGAGCTATTTCAAATCCTAAAAGATGATGTTGTTAAAGTGCTGCACTCAATATACCAACAAATTTGGAAAACTCAGCAGTGGCCACAGGACTGGAAAAGGTCAGTTTTCATTTCAATCCCAAAAAAAGGCAATGCCAAAGAACATTAAAACTACCGCACATGTGAACTCATTTCACATGCTATCAAGGTAATGCTCAAAATCCTCCAAGCTAGGCTTTAATAGTATGCAAACTGAGAAGTTCCAGATGTTCAAACTGGATTTAGAAAAGGCAGAGGAACCAGAGATCAAACTGCCAACATCCGTTGGATCATAGAAAAAGCAAGAGAATTCCAGAAAAACATCTGCTTCGTTGACTATGCTAAAGCCTTTGACTGTGTGGATCATAACAAACTGTGGAAATTCTTCAACAGATGGGAATCGGTTCAGTTGCTCAGTTGTGTCCGACTTTTTGCGACCCCATGGACTGCAGCATGCCTGGCTTCCCTGTCCTTCACCAATTCCTGGAGCTTGCTCAAACTCATACCCATTGAGTTGGTGAGGCCATCCAACCATCTCATCCTCTGGCATCCCCGTCTCCCCCTGCCTTCAATCTTTGCCCAACATCAGGGTCTTTTCTTCTTCAACATCTGAGTCAGTTCTTCGCATCAGGTGGCCAAAGTATTGGACTTTCAGCTTCAGCATCAGTCCTTCCAATGAACACCCAGGACTGATCTCCTTTAGGATGGACTGGTTGGATCTCCTTGCAGTCCAAGGGACTCTCAAGAGTCTTCTCCAACGCCACAGTTCAAAAGCATCAATTCTTCAGTGCTCAACTTTCTTTATGGCCCAACTCTCATATCCATAAATGACTACTGAAAAAACCATAGCTTTGACTGGATGGACTTTGTTAGCAAAGTAATGTTTCTGCTTTTTAATATGCTGTCTAGGTTGATCATAGCTTTTCTTTCAAGGAGCAAATGTATTTTAATTTCATGGCTGAAGTCACCATCTGCAGTGATTTTGGAGCCCCCCAAAAATAATGTCTGTCACTGTTTCCATTGTTTCCCCATCTATTTGCCATGAAGTGATGGGACGAGATGCCATGATCTTCATTTTCTGAAAGTTGAGTTTTAAGCCAAGTTTTTCACTCTCCTCTTTCACTTTCATCAAGAGGCTTTTTAGTTCTTCTTCACTTTCTGCCACAAGGGTGGTGTCATCTGCATATCTGAGGTTATTGATATTTCTCCCAGTGATCTTGATTCCAGCTTGTGCTTCATCCAGCCCAGCATTTCGCATGATACTCTGCATATGGTTTTTCCAGGAGTCATGTATGGATGTGAGAGTTGGACTGTAAAGAAAACTGAACATCGAAGAATTGATGCTTTTGAACTGTGGTGTTAGGGAAGACTCTTGAGAGTCCCTTGGACTGCAAGGAGCTCCAGCCAGTCCATCCTGAAGGAAATCAGTCCTGAATGTTCACTGGAAGGACTGATGTTGAAGCTGAAACTCCAGTACTTTGGCCACCTGATGCAAAGAGTGGACTCATTTGAAAAGACCCTGAAGCTGGGATAGGTTGAGGGTGAGAAGAGAAGGGGACAACAGAGGATAAGATGGTTGGATGGCATCACTGACTCAATGGACATGAGTTTGAGTAAATTCCGGGAGCTGGTGATAGACAGGGAGGCCTGGAGTGCTGCAGTCCATGGGGCTGCAAAGAGTTGGACACGACTGAGTGACTGAACTGAACTGAACTCTGCATATGCATTAAACAAGCAGGCTGACAGTATACAGCCTTGATGTACTCCTTTCTCAATTTGGAACCAGTCTGTTTTTTCCATGTCCAGATCTAACTGTTGCTTTTTGGCCTCCACACAGATTTTTCAGGAGGCAGGTCAGGTGGTCTGGTATTCCCATATCTTTGAGAATTTTCCACAGCTTGCTGTGATCCACACAGTCAAAGCCTTTGGTGTAATCAGTAATGCAGAAGATGTTTTTCTGGAACTCTCTTGCTTTTTTGATGATCCAGCAGTTGTTGGCAATTTGATCTCTGGTTCCTCTGCCTTTTCTAAATCCAGGTGAACATCTGGAAGTTCACGGTTCAGGTACTTGAAGTCTGGCTTGGAGGATTTTGAGCATTACTTTGCTAGCATGTGTGATGAGTGCAATTGTGCAGTAGTTTGAGCATTCTGTGGCATTGCATTTCTTTAGGATTGAAATGAAAACGGACCTTTTCCAGTCCTGTGATCACTGCTGAGTTTTCCAAATGTGGTGGCATATTGAGTGCAGCACTTTCACAGCATCATCGTTTAGGATTTGAAATAGCTCAGCTGGAATTCCATGACCTCCACTAGCTTTGTTCGTAGTGATGCTTCCTAAGGCCCACTTGACTTCACATTCCAGGATGTCTGGCTCTAGGTGAGTGATCACACCATCGTGGTTACTGGGTCATGAAGATCTTTTTTGTATAGTTCTTCTGTGTATTCTTGCCACCTCTTCTTAATATCTTCTGCTTCTGTTAGGTCCATACTGTTTCTGTCCTTTATCGAGCCCATCTGTGCATGAAATGCTCTCTATTGTTCTCATTGATCGCTGAGGAAGGCTTTCTTATCTCTCCTTGCTATTCTTTGGAACGCTGCATTCGTAAGCTTATACCTTTCCTTTTCTCCTTTGCCTTTAGCTTCCCTTCTTCTCTCAGCTATTTGTAAGGACTTCTCAGACAACCATTTTGCCTTTTTGCATTTCTGTTTCTTGGGGATGGCCTTGATCACTCCTCCTGTACAGTGTCACAAACCTCCACCCACAGTTCTTTAGGCACTCTGAAGAGAAGGGAATGACCACCTGACCTGCCTCTTGAGAAACCTGTATGCAGGTCAAAAAGCAACAGTTAGAACCGGACCTGTAACAACAGACTGGTTCCAAATTGGGAAGGGAGTACGTCAAGGCTGTATATTGTCACCCTGCTTATTTAACTTCTATACAGAGTACATTGTGTGAAATTCCAGGCTAGATTAAGCACAAGCTAGAATCAAGATTACCAGGAGAAATATCAATAACCTCAGGTATGCAGATGACACCATCCTTATGGCAGAAAGCAAAGAAGAAGTAAGGATCCTCTTGATGAAGGTGAAAGAGTAGCGTAGAAAAAGCCAGCTTAAAACTCAATATTCAAAGAACTAAGATCATGGCATCCAGTCCCATCATTTCATGGCAGATGGATAGAGAAACAATGGAAACAGTGGCTGACTTTATTTTCTTGGGCTCCAAAATCACTGCAGATGGTGACTGCAGCCATGAAATTAAAAGATGCTTGCTCCTTGTAAGGAAAGTTATGACCAACCTAGACAGCATATTAAAAAGCAGAGACACTACTTTGTCAGCAAAGGTCTGCCTAGTCAAAGCTGTGGTTTTTCCAGTAGTCATGTATGGATGCGAGAGGGGGACCATAAGGAAGCCTGAGCGCTGAAGAATTGATGCTTTTGAACTGTGGTGTTGGAGAAGACTCTTGAGAGTCCTTGGACTGCAAGGAGATCCAGCCAGTCCATCCTGAAGGAAATCAGTCCTGGATATTTATAGGAAGGACTGATGCTGAAGCTGAAGCTCCAATACTTCAATCACCTGATGCGAAGAACTGAGTCATTTGAAAAGACCCTGATGCTGGGAAGGGTTGAAGGGGATGACACACGATGAGATGGTCACATGGCATTACCGACTCAATGGACCCGAGTCTGAGCAAGCTATGGCAGATGGTGAAGGACAGGGAAGCCGGGCATGCTGCAGTCCATGGGGTCACAAAGAGTTGGACATGACTGAGCTACTGAACAGCGCAGAGGTGTGACTGACTCAGTCATTGCTACTGCTGTTGTTACTTCACTTCAGTCGTCTCTGACACTTTGCAACCCTATGGACTGCAGCCCACAAGGCTCCTCTGTCCATGGGATTCGCCAGGCAAGAATTACTGGAGTGGGTTGCCATGCCCCACCTCCGGGAGATCATCCCTGCCCAGGGATCGAACCTGCATCTTTTATGTCTCCTACATGGGCAGGTGGGTTCTTTACCACGAGTGCCACCTGGGAAGACTAATTAAATCATTAGCCACTGGTGATTCTTCAGCCCCTCTCTGCTGGAGAGGTAGGGCTGAATGTTCCAAGCTTCTGATCCAAGTCTTTCTGTGGTCCAGCCTCCATCCTGAAGTTATCTAGGTACTTCATTTAAAAGGTACTTCATTCAAACTAAAGATGCTTATCACTCTGGAAATTCCAAACTTTTTAGGAACTCTGTACCAGGAACCAGGCACAAAAGCCAAATAGCTTTCTTGTCAATTTCTTGTTAATTGAGTCACTACTATCTTGGCAGTTTTAATTCTATTTACGCCACTTGGGTGTCATAAAAACCAAATGTGTTTATGAACATATGGTACTTAGGTACTTGGCACGTAGAAAGACATCTACTGGTGTTTATTTCTACCATTATTATTGTTTCTTCTATTTTTATTATCACAGATCAGATTGCTACAGAGTGATAAAGCCACAGTGAAAGCCAGGTCTGTATATTTCCCCCACCCTGGGTCATCCGGCCAGTACTTCCCAGACATTGGGATATCACTGATCAGTCACAAAAGTAAACAGATAAAAATCAAACACCTGTGGATGGAGGTAGTGTATTCCATTTTCTGGTAAAAATGACTACCATCTCTCACCACCATCATTTCATAAAGCAAGGGCATTTTAGCCCCTCAAAGGTAGGAGAAACAGATAATCATAGGATGGAAGAGAGCCCTTTAAATTACAGAAGTGTAGCTTTCTGAGCACTCTCTCAACATTACCCTTCTCATTTCCCCACAGAGCAGTGGAGACCTCAGCAGAAGCCAGCCCAGCCTTCCAGCCCAGGTTTCCAGTGTTTCCTGCCCTGCCCCCACCAGGGCTTTGGAGGGGCTATAGCACAGAGGTTTGGGGTGTCAGAGCATATTTCTAAAACAATGTGTTTTCAGAAAATTGTGTGTTGGTAAGTAGCTGGAGAAAATTATAATTTTTATATTTGTGTACTTTATATATATATATATATATATATCTGTTCTTCCCCAGGTAATAGCACACATTGAACAAACCTAAAAGAGGATTTCTTGTAACAATAATGTACTAATAGGCTCGGACGAGCTTATCTCACAATTTATAGGGGATGCATGAAGCCGCAGCTGAGAAACTCCTGGTGTGAATACCAATCTGGGAATAAGCCCATGGGACTCAGACACACCTAGGCGAGCCCTGATTTCTCTCTGCATCCGTCTTGCGCGGGCAACACGCATGGAGCGGGGCTTCCTCTGTATCCAAGCCCAGAGGCCGAGCCAGCCTCCAGAGAGCCTGAGGGAACAGATGAAAGGGTTTCTGAGATTGGAGCCTGGTCCCCTGGAGACTGGAGAGGAAAGTCAGGGCTGAGTTCCCAATGAGAAAGAGAGGCAGCCATGCACATCTCAGAAAGCTGGAGTCTGTGTGACAGAACAACATGAGCTGGAGTCAGCTTTCTGCCGCTTCCTACCTCTGAGTCTCAGCTTCCACATCTGTATAATGGGCTGCTAGTGTTAATCTCGGGAGGCCTCAGCCTGCAGCAGCTTGAAGCAAGATTTCTTTCTTTTTTTTTTTTTTAGCTTTACTTGTTTGTCTATTTTGATGTGGACCGTGTTTAAAGTCCTTATTGAGTTTGTTGCAGTATTATTTTCTGATTTTGGTTTTGGGGCCTCGAGGCATGTGGGATCTTAGCTCCCTAATCAGGGATCGAATCTGCACCCCTTGTGCTGGAAGGTGATGTTTTAGCCACTGGACCCCCAGGGAAGTGTCTTGAGGCCGGATTTCAGTTTCCCGGCCAGAGACTGACGTCAGGCGGTGGTGGCGAGAGTGCAGAATCCTAGTCACTATGCCACCCAGGCCAGTGGCCAGTGACGAGGCCCTGGCCCATGGGTTTTGTAGACGTGAATTTTAATGAAGAAATGGAAAGTAATGAAATGGATAAAGCGCTTATTAGGAGGAAAAAGAGTACGTGTGCATAGGCACAAGCCAGCGGACTCAGAGAGGAGTCACGCCCTCAGTCATTTGAATCATTTCATGGTCTTGATGAAGTAGCTAAGTCACATCTGACTCTTTTGCAACCCCATTGACTGAAGCCCGCCAGGCTCCTCTGTCTGTGGGATTTCCGAGGCAAGAATATTGGAGTGGATTGCCATTCCCTTCTCCAGGGGATCTTCCTGACCCAGGGATCGAACCTGAGTCTCCGGTGTTGTAGGCAGATTCTTTACCGCTGAGCCACCTGGGAAGCCCCTTGAATCACTTATGTGGGGCGTCTCTTCCAGGTTTCCTCTGACCAGTCGTCTTGCTTCGTCTGGCTCAGCGTCCTCCTGCTGCCAGTACAGCAGGGTCCTCCCACGTGTGCATTTCTTAGCCAAGATGGAGTTTCGTGAAGAGGCCTCTGGGTTGGTTGACCTCACCTACTGTGGAGGCCCCCTCCCTTTGGACCTCCAAAGAGCCTTTCTGCGTGCATATAGTTGGGAAGTTCTCCTTAACCTCAAAGTTGAGAAATATGTGGTCTCATATCTGGGAAGGGCTCAGCCCCTCTTGCTATTTAGTCTTGGAGTATCAGTCCACAGGGATGAACTCCAGTGGCTCAGCCTGGGTCCCAGCTGTTTCCTGCCTCAGTATTAAGTTGGATCATGTGCGTGAGTGTGTGCTCAGCCATGTCTGACTCTTTGCAGCCCCATGGGCTGTAGCCCACCACACTCCTCTGTCCATGGAATTTTCCAGGCAAGAATACTTGAGTGGTTTGTCATTGCCTTCTCCAGGGGATCTTCCCAACCCAGGGATCGAACCTGAGTCTCTTGTGTCTCCTGCATTGGCCGGCAGATTTTGTACCACTGCACCACCTGCGGAGCCTAAGTTGAGCTGCCATTTTTAATGGGTCCAAAAAAAGCAGTTCATAATTAAAAAAAAAAAAAAAAGACTTTAATAAGCACTGGTGACCATGTGGAAAAAAACTGGAACTGTATGACTTGTGGGGATGGAACATGGTACACCCACTTTGGAAAACAGTTTGGCAATTCTTAGCAATTTAAAACATGGATTTACCATGCCTGCGTGCTTAGTCGTTCAGTCATCTCTGACTCTTTGCAACCCCATGGACTGTAGCCCTCCAGGCTCCCTTGTCCGTGGGGATTCTCTAGGCAAGAACACTGGAGTGGGTTGCCATGCCGTCCTCCAGGGGATCTTGCCAACCCAGGGATCGAACCCAGGTCTCTTATGTCTCCTGCAGTGGCAGATAGGTTCTAGCAAATCAAATCTGACAATATATATAAAAAGAATAATACATTGTGACTAAGTGTGGTGTGTGCTAGATATTCAGGACTGATTTAAGATTTGAAAAGTCAATAAATGGAATTTGCTATATTAATGAATTAACAAAACAAAAATTAAGAGGACTTCCACAGTGGCCCAGTGATTAAGAATCCACATTGCTATGGAGGAGACGCTGGTTCCATCCCTGGCAAAGGAACTAAGATCTCATGAGCGAAAACAACTTAAGCCTGAGTCCCACGCCTGCAGAAGCCCATGTGCCCGGCAGCCCCCGTGCCACAATTAGAGAGCCCATGCGTCATATGGACTCCCTGAAAGAGACACTCCCATCATATGAAAGATCCACATGATGCAATGAAGATCCCACGTGCCACAACTAAGACAGATACAGCCAAATAAATAAATGCTGTTTCAAAAAAGGCAAATTAAACGAACTTCTCAGTTGATGCAGAAAAGCATCTGACAAAATTCAATATCCATTCCTAATAAAAAAATCTTCATCAAATCAGGAATAGAAAGAAATTTTTTTAACCTGATAAAAGGTGTTAACAAAAAAGCCCTACAAATAACGGCATCCTTAACGGTGACAGACTGCTTCTCTTAGACGGGGAATGAAGCAAGGTGTCCACACTCATCATGTCCATCCATCATTTTGCCTGAAGTTCTCTTCAAGGCAATAAAGAAGGGGAAAAAAATTAAAGGCGTATAGATTGTAAAGGAGGAAGTAAAAGCAACATTATTTGCTGAATGCATGATCGTCTCAATAGAAAGTCCTAAAGATTTTGCAAAGGAATTCTTAGGAATCCTCAAAGAAGCTACTAGAAGGAATAAGTGAGATTAACAAGGTTCATATACAAAAAATGAACTGCATCTCTATAAACTAGGTTTTTCCAGGAGTCATGTATGGATGTGAGTGTTGGACCATAAAGAAGGCTGTGTGCCAAAGAACTGATGCTTTCAAATTGTGGTGCTGGAGGAGACTCTTAAGAGGCCCTTGGACTGCAAGCAGATCAAACCAGTCCATCCTAAAGGAAATCAGTCCTGAATACTCATTGGATGGACTGACGCTGAAGCTGAAACTCCAATATTTGGCCACATGATGCAAAGAGCCAACTCGCTGGAAAAGGCCCTGATGCTGGGAAAGATTGAAGGAGGGAGGAGAAAGGGGAGGCAGAGATGAGATGGTTCGATAGCATCACCGACTCAGTGGACATGAATGTGAGCAGACTCCAGGAGACAGTGAAGGACAAGGAAGCCTGTCGTACTACAGTCCACGGGGTTGCAAAGAGTCGGACACAACTGAGTGACTGAAAAATAACAAACAGCAAAACTAGGAACAACTCTTTGGAAGCTAAAGTTAATTAGTGCCACCACTATAGCACCAAAAATGTGAAATTCTTCAGGATAAGTTTAGCAAAAAGTATTTAAGACCTCTGAGAACTATAAAATATTGCTGAAAGAAATTAAAGAAGGCATGAATAAATGGGAAGATAAACCACATTTATGAGTCAGAACGTTCAATATTGTTAAAGATGTCAGTGCTGTCCACATTGATGTATAGATTCAGCTCAATCCCAATTACAACCTCAGAAGGACTTTTTAGCAGAAATTTATAAGGCGAGTATATAATTCATATGGAAAAGCAAAGGATGTAGAAGAGCAAAAATCATTTTGAAAAAGACCAAAGTTGAAGACCTACATTGCTTGATTTTAACATGCATTATAAGGTTACAGTAATCAACACAGTATCAGTTTGGTATTGACATAAAGATAGACATTTAGATCAATGGAACAGACTAGAGGGTTGAGAAATAGGCCCACATTTGTATGACTAATTGATTTCCAGTGGCGTTGCCAAGGCAATTCCACGGGGGAATGGACAATCTTTTCATTAAATAGTTCTAAAATGACTGGATGGCTACATGCAAAATAAATAAATAAGTAAAAGAGACTTGACTCAG
The DNA here is from genome assembly GCA_006410635.1 of Cephalophus harveyi. Lineage (NCBI taxonomy): Eukaryota > Metazoa > Chordata > Mammalia > Artiodactyla > Bovidae > Cephalophus > Cephalophus harveyi. The sequence goes on from SJYT01069703.1 coordinate 357,360, forward strand.
TGCAAATCAGATACAAAAATTACTCAAAAGAGATCATAGACCTAAAGGCAAGAGCTGAAAGTATAAAATGTTCAGGAGAGAAATTAGAAAAAAATCTCTATTGGCTTGAATTTCACAAAAGTTCAAAAAATATGATGTAAAAATTGCAAACTGTGAAAGATCATATCAGTTAGTTGGGTAAGATTGAAATTCAAATACACTTAAGATATGCTTAAGTTTATCTATGTTCTTCTTTGGAAGAAAAGCTATGTTCAACCTAGACAGCATATTAAAAAGCAGAGACATTACTTTGCCGACAAACGTCCGTCTAGTCAAAGCTATGGTTTTTCCAGTAGTCATGTATGGATGTGAGAGTTGGACTATAAAGAAAGCTGAGTGCAGAAGAATTTATGCTTTTGAACTGTGGTTTTGGAGAAGACTCTTGAGAGTCCCTTGGACTGCAAGGATATCCAACCAGTCCATCCTGAAGGAAATCAGTCCTGAATATTCATTGCAAGGACTGATGCTGAAGCTGAAACTCCAATACTTTGGCCACCTGATGCAAAGTGCTGACTCATTTGAAAAGACCCTGATGCTGGGAAAGATTGAGGACAGGAGGAGAAGGGGATGACAGAGGATGAGATGGTTGGATGGCATCACCAACTTGATAGACATGAGTTTGAGCAGGCTCCAGGAGCTGGTGATGGACAGGGAGGCCCAGGGTGCTGCAGTCCATGGGGTCATGAAGAGCTGGACACAACTGAGCGACTGAACTGATGATAGTGAGAAGCCACACCACAAACTGAGAGGAAGTATTTAGAGAACACATAGCCAGCAGAAGTTTTTTTTCTCTGGAATATATGAAGAATTCTTAGAACACAATAATTTAAAAACATAAAAACAAACTCTAAATAGGCAAAAGAACTAAACATACATCAAAGAAGATATTTGGATGGCAAGTAAAGATGTGAAAGGATACACATCATCATTAGTCATTAAGGAAATGAAAATTAAAACCACCACACACCCACTGTATGGCTTAAATGAGAAAATTGAATTATACCAAGTGTTGGCATGGATGTTAAGCACCTGGGACTCTTAGAAGCTCCTGGAGGATATGCAAAATGATGCAACCACTTTGGAAAATCATCGTGTTGTTCCTAATTAGTTAAACACACACCTACTGTCTGATACAGCCGTTCCGCTCCTAAGGATTTACTTAAGAGAAATGAAAACATGCCTCACCAACACTTGTAAACAAATTCTTGAAGCAGCTTCATTTGTAATAGCCAAAAAGTAAACAACCCGAATGCCCATCACACAGGTATGTCCATTAAGAAAAACTGTGATGTTTCCATACCAGTGCAGGTCTCTTGATACTTCTCATTCATCTAGTATATTTCCGCACTTTCCTTGAAGCATCAGATTACAGGGAAAGTCTCCCTGATGTCAGAGGATTTAAAATAAAACACTCCCAACCCAGGCCTTGGTACCCTCCATACCCAGGACCCGTGTCTTTATCCTGATTGAGGGATGCAGTCACATTTCCATAGTCAGGTGGGTTTTTTGTTTGCTTGTTTCTGGAGTATAACTGCTTTACAAAGTAGTGTTGGTTTCTGCCATACGGAAAGTGAGTCAGTGGTATGTACACATACCCCGCCTCCTTCTTGGACCTCCCTCCCACCTATCCGCCCATCCCGCCCACCCAGGTTATCACAGAGCTTCCTGCGCTTTGTAACAGGTTACCACTAACTCTCTGTTTCACATGAGGTAGTGTGTGTATGAATCTCCCAATTCATTCCACCCTCTCCTTCCCCCGCTGTGTTCACATGTCCATTATCTGTCTGGTATAATCAGGTCATTCTATTCATTTCAAAATATCTTGTTTCTTAAGATAAGTAAGCATGATTATATCTTCAAACCTTTGCTAAATGGGAAAAAAAGATTTTTTTTTTTTTTGTCTAACCAGGCATAGGAATTTTGCCTTGGGAAATATGGTTCTCAGACTTGGTTTAGATCCCTGCTTTACCTTCTTGTGGTGTGTCTTTTTCCTCATTTTGGATTCCCAGAGTCATAGTATCATCTCCTCCTTTTGTCTCCTTTGGGGAGAGGTCACATATTTATATGGGGCTTTCCTGGTGGCTCAGATGGTAAAGAATCTGCCCGTGATGTGAGAGATCTGGGTTTGATCACATATTAATATAAGATAATGTGGGTTCAAAACCTGGCTCTTCCACTTCCTAGCTGTGTGACCTTGTGTGGATTACTCAACCTCTCTGTGCTTCAGTTTTTTTTATTTGGAAAATGGTGATCATCAGAGTATTAGCTCCTGGAGCTGTAAAGAGCACAAAAAGCTCTTAGCATTGGGCATGTAAGCAATCAATCAATATTTGCTTTTCTTAGCACATGAACCCAGGATCAGGAAAAGTTTTAAAGGTCTGATTCACCTTAGCACACTGTCTTATAAAGATCAATTTTAATAGATGATCCTCCAAATAGCGATTGTGTTTTAACATAGGCTTATTTTAGGAAGCAGATTCTAACCAGAATTTCAGGCCTGATCAAATGGTGCCAGGTGGAAGGGGGCTGAGGGAAGGCTTTATTGTCTGGGACCAGATTGTGTCCTAATCACAATATACATCAGAGCTATATGAGAATCTCCTTAAAATCAGCATCTCTGAGGGATGAGCCTGGGAATCTGCTTTGTAACAAACCCTCCAGTTAATTATTATTCTGAGAAAGTTGGAGAATCCCTGCCTAGAGAATGCCCATAGAATAGAAACTCCTTTTCCAATCTCTCTTGCTGTTACATTCTTATATCCTGTCTCCCCAGTTTCTTTACTTTTGTTGGAAGGGACAGAGAGTAATGTTAAAAAAAAAAAAAAAAACCCACCAAACTTAATTACCTGGAAATTCTCTTTTCTTCTTATTTTGTTCTTCTCAGAACTTGTATAAACGCGTTTTAAAATTTTATACCGCTGTGGGAATGTATGTATAGAATTTTGTACCCTGCATCTGATTAGCATTATGCCATCTGTATTATTTCATCCTGCTACATTTTTTTCTCATGCCTTCTCTTCCTCACCTCTTGTTTCTCTGTGTCCAGGGGACCATCTAAGCTGGCTAGCTGGGTAAATGCCTGTGTCCACATGCCTCTCGTCTTAATTCAAATACATAGTTACAGACATTGAATTTGAGGAGCTTGATAAAGCTTTGGTGTCTCTTATTGCATGTATTTCACAAGCATTCTGAAATATTTTTTCCTGTAAGCTAAATGAATAAATAAAGGATGTGGTTCATCTGTGCCAGGGCTTAAAATTCATATAAGATCTCTATAGTGAAGTTTGCTTTATGTTAATGAGGATTATATTTACTCTTTAGCCCCACCTGCAATTATTGGGTGAACTCAGGTCACCTTAGTCTGTTACTGCCGTGCCTGTCAGTAACAGAGGGTGTGCCTGAGATACCGAGTACCTGGGAGCACGTGACTTTTTCCCTCTTCTAGCAGAGGGCAGCTCTGGCCGGCGAGGTGGACGGCTGGGAGGTTACTGTGATCCGAACTTCCCCCTGAGCCTCAGTTGTTGCAACTGTAAAAGACGGTTATTAAGCTTGAGCAGCAGTCCTCTCAGAGAACCCTGTGGACCACCTGCTTCAGAATCACCACTGTACTACTTAAAATGCAGTTTCCCAGGCCGCACCCTCGGCCCATTGAACCACAACCCTCATGGGAAAGGGCCCCGGAGCCTGCATGTTCACTGAGTCTCACAGTTGGACCCCACGGGCTAGTAAAGGTTGGGGACGAGCGAGCCCTGTGGCTGACCGTCCTGGCAGTTGGTCTCCAAGCTCCCCTGTGCTCTTCCTCAGGCCGGGCAGTGTTAATCAGGCTTGCCCGTGTGGTCCTCACCTGCCCTGCCAGAGCTGCCCCATCCCATGCAGGCAAGAGAACAGTCCAGGTCTTGGTATTGGGCCGGCCAAGAAGTTTGTTCAAGTTTTCCCATAACAATTTACAAAAAACCCAAATTAATTTTTGGAGAAAAGGGAATAAGACCTAGCACATAGTAAGTGTCCAGTGAATACTCGATAAATGACATGGGCATGATACTTGGTTCAGCTTTAACCTTAGAACCAAGGCTTTTCTGGGAAGAGTTAGGGCTCCAAGAACTGTCTCACACACACACACACACACAGATACACACATCCCACCCCCATCGCACCCCAAGCCAGCCAAATGGCAAATTGCACCCGGAATCTGGGAAAAACCTTCGACAAGTCATCTTAGAATAGTAACAGCTTCTGTCCCAGCCAGTGCTGTCACAGGCAGCTTAATTATGGTAATTAGGAGCCACATTAAAACATGATTATAACATAAAATTGAAATTAGTCGTATAACACATCCAAATTTTTCGGTATGCTTATTGATTTTCTTCCCCTGTTAGTTGGAGGGCTGCAGTAAATTCAGATAGATCTGGTACAATTAAAATGGAGCCTGTAAATGCTAGTGAAAATTTTAATTAGCATCTGTCTTTTGTTAAGGACAATGAAGTGGGGATGTATATATTTACGGGGAACATAATCAGGGTGTTTGTGTTTCTTTTCTGGATTCTAGGTGGAGCAGGCCACGCTGTTCTCATTCCTTTTTAAGAACTGTTTCAAAAAAGGATGAAAGTTGTGTAGACATCTAAGAAATTCCTAAAGAGGAAGTGGATGGTTTAAAGAAAAACAATTAGTTAAACTTGGTGATTGGAGTAGTGGACAAATTGACCGACTGAATTGTCTTTTCTGTAGGAGAGTGGCTTTGAACTTGGTGAGCTATGCATCCACATCTTAACTCTACTATTTACTAGCCATGTGACATTGAGCAGTTTTGTTTGGCCTCTCTGAGCCTCAGTTTCCTCATCTGCAAAATGGAAATAATGGTAGAACCCATTTCACACAGTGACTGAGAGGATTAATGAGATTATACATTTTTCAACTGAAGTCACACATTAATAATTAAGAGTTGTTATCAGCAGTAGCAGCATCACTGCCATCATCTTTATCACCATTAGCATCATTTTTGTCATTTTCATCCAGTGAAGAGAGGGCCCTTGTAATGCCTGCCATGTCTCTGGTGAGCTTCATGGTGTAGGGGAAAGTCTATGAGTTTTGCTTCAGGTAACCCTCTAATCTGTGCCACTTATAAGAGATTCAGTCTCAGGCAAGTCATTGTATTTCTTTCCTTATTTGCAAAATGAGCGAAATTTTTAAGGAGATGTTGGGAATGTGACGAGGGATGCAGGCTGTGCCTGACATGGAGCTCGCTGTTTGAACCATGTTGATTCTCCAACTTGAATATCTAGTTCCATCCGCTCAACAGATTGCTGTGGTGGTGGTATGGCTCAGGCATGTCTAGAATATAAAATCCAGAATCTCCAGGTTTCAAATCACAGCCTTCACTCAGAGGATTTTCTGCGCTGCCTCCTGACGGTGGTTCACATCCCACCGTCATAGCTTTAGTTACCAGGAAGTTTTTCTGTTTATATGGACGAGATAATAGAGCCCATCAAATATTCCATGTGGTCCTCTGCATTTCCCAGGCTCCCTGGCAGTTGGGGTGCGGTCATGTGATTCCTTCTGACCAATAGACTGTGAGCAGAAATATGTCACTTCTGTTTGGAGGCAATGAAACAGTGGTGGCTGGAAAACTACATGTAGAGATAACAAGAAAACAAGATGGAAGTTACTTAGATCATCCCTGCAGGGAGGACAGCTGTCCTGGAGAGCAGTGGAATCCCATGGGACCTTTGTGAGTGGAACCATCTTTGCATTAAGTTACTGGAAGTTTGCGGCTTCTTTGTTACAGCAGTATAACCCAGCTTATGCTGATTAATACAGTCATTGGCCTCTGCCGTCACGTCCACTTTGGGGTTTGTGCTTCTTGCTCTAAAGCCACTAATGGCTTGTCGGCCATTGGTCACTCCCAGACTGACTGGTGGACCTTTTTTCCAGAACCGGTTTTAAGTAGACTGGAGGGGATCTGGGTCTTCTAAGTTCAGAGATTTGCCATAATGCTTGTGCCCATCTGTGCACCCTGCAGCTGGTCCCTTGCTGTGCAGATAGTTCAGACGGCTGGGACAAAGAAACATGGAAAACTCAGAACACTGGAGTCCTTACCTGGGCCATTCACAGCCACATAGGCTGCTACTGGGGCACCCAGTGGATTAGGCAGGTCAGTTATCAGGGCATCCACTGCTTTCCCCTAGCCAGGACTCACACGCATCTCCATTTTTACATTTGTTTATTTGGCAGGGGGGCAGGGCTGTGCTGGGCCTGCATTGCTGTGTGGGGTTTCCTCTAGTTGTGGCGGGTGGGAACCACCCTCCAGTTGCAATGCTCAGTGACTTGTTGCGGAGCCCGGGCTGTCGGGTGCGTGGGCTTCCGTAGCTGGGGTGCAAGGGCTCAGTGGGTGGGGCTCTCCGGGTCTAGATCAGACTCAGTAGTTGAGCACAGGAGATTAGTTGCTCCACAGCATGTGGGATCTTCCCGGATCGGGGATAGAACCCACGGCCCGCACACCAGCAGGTGGATTCTTTCCTACTGAGCCACCAGAGACGCCACAGGACCCCCTCTTCACTTTGGCATCAGCACTTAGTTCTGTTTTGAGGACCGCTTATTTGGAGCAGGGTTGGTGGGCTTGTCAATCAGAAGGTTTCACTCTGTCTTCTGTCCAAGAATTGGGCCAACTTAGTGATTCAGACAAAGTGCAGCCTCTTTAAAGATGCGTCCTGGTGATGCTGCCTTCAGACCTGCTTCCCCAACTCTTCTTTGGCCTGTGAGATACTCCTAACCTTCTGACAAAGTTCTCTCACCTGTTTCTGGCTGAATTTAGCCAAAATCGGCTTCATTTCAAGACTCTTCCTTTTAAGAGTCTTAAGTATGCATGAGTTCTAAGTTGCTTCAGTAGTGTGCGACTGTGCAGCTCTATGAACTGTAGCCCGCCAGGCTCCTCTGTCCATGGGATTCTCCAGGCAAGAATACTGGAGTGGGTTGCCATGCCCTCCTCCAGGGGATCTTCCTGACCCAGGCATTGAACCCAAGTCTCTTACATCTCCTGCACTGGCAGACCGCTTCTTTACCAGCAGCACCACCTACGAAGGCCCTCAGGTATCATATATAGTAATGAACTTCATCCAGTATTGACAAAGCCCCCATCGTGTGCTGGGTAACATGCTGGACCTTATTACTCTAAGTTTGGAGTGACATTTATGATTGATGGACTAAGAAAGCAAAACTCCGAGGTTAAGTAAAATGTAGACATATTTATTCATTCCACAAATGCACCATGGTTTCCAGTTATGGGCAAATGCACATTTAGGTGCTGGGGATACAAGAGTGAAGAAAGAAAGAAAGAAAAAAAAAACAGACCAAAATTCTGTTTTGTTCTGAGAACCATTCATCAGATGCAGGCCTGGTGGGCTTGTCCAAGAGGTGGGCACATGACCTGCCGTGGAGAGTGATTCCATACCAAGTGCAGCCTCTTTAAAGGGCTCAGGAGGGTTCCAGCTTCCTAGCTCCCTAGAGCAGCTGAGATGCTGTCCTCAGGCATTCTTTCCCAGTTCTTCTTTGTGAGGCTGATATTCTGGTTGGAGGAGGCAAATGTAAATAACACACACAATAAAAATATAGAGTAGTCAGATGCTCAGAAGTAGTATGTGGAGAGATAAACCAGGACAGGAGGTGAGGTAGCATGTGGTGTCAGAGGTGGGATAAAGAGGGGTCACAACTTAAAACCCATTTGTTCAAGGAAGGCTTCACTGCAATTTGAGCAATGCCAGGAAAACGGAAATGTGTGTTCTCTTGTTCTTGTTTCCAAATTCCACTGTGCAGGTGACTTGGTTTATAGGGCGGCTGTGGGGACGGGACTTGACACTTAAAAAGCACACGATAAACATCAGCTGGAAAACAAGCGCAAAGAAGCCCGGTGGATGCCAAGTCAGTGCTGAGTGTGTGGGGAGCACCGGCCCTCCTCCTCCAATCCTAAATCATTGCCCTGGGGATGCCGCATCCCAGAAGTGCCCCAGAAACTGCTGAGACTGTGGCCTCACAGGGTGGTTTGCAATCACCAGACCCCCTCTATCCTCTTGCACCCCCGCCATCCCCACCCCCGCCCCAGCTCCCAGGATGCTTTAATTAGGGACCTCGAGGCAGCCCCAGCGGCTGGCTGTTTCTGCTGCTCCCAGTCACCGCTCCAGAAGAACTGGGGGTGGGGAAGAAAGGGAGAGAGACAGAAGGAAGGGAGCAGGGAGGGAGAGAGACACAGACAGACTCAGGCACACAAAGAAAGAGAGAGGGAGGGAGAAGGCAGAGAATAGAAAGCAGGGCATGGACAGGGAGGGGAAGGCGCTGCCTGAGCCAGCAAGAGGCAGAGGGCACTCCTCTGCAGGGGGCGGGTCCTGGGTGGCCAGGGTACCTCTGACATTTGCAGATCCTCCCCACTGCTCCACCCTGCCTGCATTAGAGAGATGCTCAAGGGCACAGGCTCTGGGCCCTGGGTGCAAATCCTTTCTCTGCCATCACCTGGACATGGGGACGTGGGCAATCTCACAGCTCTCTGAGTCTCAGTATCATGATGTCAGCCATACAGGTTAGAGAGAGGGTTCTGGCGTGCTGCGCGGAAGGCACCTAGCTGCCTGCCGTGCAGCCAGCATGGGGATCTCGGCTCTGTCCCGGCTCTGGGTCCTTGCACTCAGCCTGCAGGAGACCCTGGTCCCACTCTTTCACACAGAACCGCTTTAGGGACTCTGAGTGGAAACCTCGAGCCCGGTGGCTCTCACCCTGACTGCCCACTAGGGTCCCCTGGGGAGCCTTAAAGAACACAGATGCCCTGGGTTCTCTCCCAGAGAGAGTCTCTGTGATTCACTTAGGAGGCAGCCTGGGCATCAGAATTCCTCAAAAGCTCCCAGGTGCTTCCAAGTTGCAGCTTGAGAAGCACCGCTTTGTCTCAGGGTATTGATTTAACCGCCCCCTGCCCCCGCTCCCAACACACATTTATTCCCAAAGAATGAGGTACACTCAGACAACACGCCTGTAGGCAGCCTCTCAGACAGGCTGATTTTTCTTTTTCTGATTTGAATCAACAAGCATTTATTGAGCATCTACTGTGTTCCTGGCACACTGTTAGGATCAGGCACTATTCCTGCCCGCCAATAGGCTGATGTCTGGGTGACCGTATCCTGCCATGCTTGAGGGGATTGTAGGAAAAACTGGAAGGAAAAATATCTCACCCAGATTGGGGCATGGGAGGAGAGAAGAGAGGTTACGGGACCACATGGAAACTGTGACTCGAAAACCCGAGTAACAGCTGGGCCAGCAGAGACATGGGGGACAGACGGGTCGCCCAGGGGGCTGGAACAGCACAGGGCGTGACGCGTCTAGGGGAGGGGGCGGCTACAGACAGGAAGACAAAGCGTAGGAGAGGAAGCTGGGCAGTAGACACCTTACCGCCGAGTCAAGACTCCTGGCCTTCCCCTTATGGCGCTGGGGAGCCACGGCAGGCTATAGGCTAAGAGGCAGCCTTGGCCCTGGGCATAGGTATTCAGAGTGCAGCTGCCGTGGAGTGCCAGGGGGTGGGGCATGAGAAAAAGGAAACAGCCTTTGTTTGGCAAATTTTCCCCAAGCAATTTTCTTCCATTCCCTTCCATCATGTAGAAACAGGAAGTTACCCAGAGACCATCACTGCCATGGTAACGGTAAGAGAAACAAATAGTGCGTGCCATTTGTATAAAATTGTCCATAAAGGCTGTTTATTTCTCACGCCATTATTTTAATACGTGGGGATGGCAGGGATGGGATGGGGAACAGCAGGCTTTAATGGGGCCACTGACGTCGCCTTTTCTTGAAACAACTAGAAATCCTCACAGACATTCAGACAGTGGCACTTAGATCATGTCTCTGGCTGGGAACTCCTGCTGGTTTAGACTCTTACTACCGGAACTCTTACTGTTCCTAGACAGTGTTGTCAAGTGGTTAGAAACTCCAGCCAGAGGTCAGACAGCCCTGGGTTCAAGTCCCCATTCTGCCACTGATTGGTGACTGCTGGCAAATGTCATCACCCATCTGAGCCTCTGTCGTTCAGTCGCTAAGTTGTGTCAGACTCTTTGCGACCCCATGGACTGCAGCATGCCAGGCTTCCCTGTCCTCCACTACTTTCTGGAGCTTGCTCAAACTCATGTCCATGAGTCAGTGATACCAGCCAACCATCTCATCCTCTGTCATCTCCTTCTCCTCCTGCCTTCAATCTTTCCCAGCATCAGGGTCTTTTCCAATGAATCGGCTCTTTGTATCAGGTGGCCAAAGTATTGGAGCTTCAGCTTCAGCATCAGTCCTTCCAATGAATATTCAGGGTTGATTTCCTTTAGGATGGACTGGTTTGATCTCCTTGCCACTGTTTACTCATCTGCAATGTGGAAATTCATTCATTCAGTCAGTCAGTCAATCAGTACTGAACAAGATTTCATTGAAAACCTCTTTTGTGCTTTATGCTGAAAAGAATTCTTCCGTTCATGGAGCTTAGAATCTAGGAGGAGAACATAGATAGTACACCTAGAAACGCTTCTGGAAATAAGAAAGATGACTTTGGAGAGTGATACTTGCTAAAAGGATTAAAACCAAGGACTTTCTCTCCAAGGAGGTGTCGTGCTAGCTGCCTGCAGGGTGAGACTGAGCCACCTGTGTACCTGTCAGGAGAAGAACTTCCAAGCAGGGAAGAGCAAGCACAAAGAATAAGAGACGGACCTAGGTTTTGAAGTTGGCAGTTGCACCTTCATAAAGGGAAGCACAGGAAAAGGTCAGAGAGACTAGTGACTAAGACTCCACGCTCCCGATGCAGCGGGCTGGGGTTCAATCCCTGGCCGGGTAACTTAGATCCCACATGCAGCAACCAAGACCTGGTGCAGCCAAATAATCAAACAAATGTCTTTTTTTAAAGAAGGAAAAGGTCAGAGACTGTCAAGGGGCCAGATCTGGACCCTCCAGGCTAGGGTAGGAGTGTGGGTTGGACTTCCCTGGTGGCTCAGGGAAAATCTGCCCGCCAATGCAGGAGTCCCTGGTTTGATCCCTGGTCAGGAATATCCCCTGGAAAAGGAAATGGCTACCTGCTCCAATATTTTTGCCTGGAGAATTCCATGGACAGAGGAGCATGGTGGTCTATACAGTTCATGGAGTTGCAGAGTTGGACATGAATGAGCAACAGAAAAGGAGTGCATCACCCTGCTTATTTAACTTCTATGCAGAGTACATCATGAGAAATGCTGGGCTGGATGAAGCACAAGCTGGAATCAAGATTGCCGGGAGAAATATCAATAACCTCAGATATGCAGATGATGCCACCCTTATGGCAGAAGGTGAAGAAGAACTAAAGAGCCTCTTGATGAAAGTGAAAGAGGAGAGTGGAAAAGTTGGCTTAAAGCTCAACATTCAGAAAACTAAGATCATGGCATCCAGTCCCATCACTTCATGGCAAATAGATGGGCAAACAGTGGAAACAGTGGCTCACTTTATTTTGGGGGCTCCAAAATCACTGCAGATGGTGATTGCAGCCATGAAATTAAAAGACGCTTACTCCTTGGAAGGAAAGTTATGACCAAACTAGACAGCATATTAAAAAGCAGAGACATTACTTTGTCAACTAAGGTCTATCTAGTCAAGGCTATGGTTTTTCCAGTAGTCATGTATGGATGTGAGAGTTGGACTATAAAGAAGGCTGAGCACCGAAGAATTGATGCTTTTGAACTGTGGCATTGGAGAAGACTCTTGAGAGTCCCTTGAACTGCAAGGAGATCCAACCAATCAATCTGAAAGGAAATCAGTCCTCAGTGTTCACTGGAAGGACTGATGTTGAAGCTGAAACTCCAATACTTTGGCCATCTGATGCGAAGAACTGACTCATTTGAAAAGACCCTGATGCTTGGAAAGATTGAGAGCAGGAGGAGAAGGGGACGACAGAGGATGAGATGGTTGGATGGCATAACCGACTCGCTGGACATGAGTTTGAGTCAACTCCAGGAGTTGGTGATGGACAGGGAGGCCTGGCGTGCTGCAGTCCATGGGGTTGCAAAGAGTCGGACATGACTGAGCAACTTAGCTGAACTGAACTGTGTAACTAAAACACCACCACCACCAACAGCTAGAGTTACTATGATTCAGCCTCCTAAGGTGGGTATAAGGATTAAATGAGATCTTGAATGGTAAACACTAAGGCAGGTGCCTTAAAACATCCTCTTTTATTCTCTCCGGGATATCTGCAGCCCATCATCTCTTGGATGTGGAAGTTATTACCATAGATTGATGGCACTCCAGACCTGGGAGGGCTTTAAGAGATCCCTCATTACTCTCCTTTTTCCTATGGGAGAATGAAGGATCAGAGAGGGCATGGAACTTATAGACATCGCGCAGGAGTCAGGGGCAGGCTCTGGGCTCTCCAGCTTCCTTCCGCTCTCCCTCGGGCTCCTGGACTCAAGTCCATCTGTGACCTCTGCAGAGAGATTCCTTGGTCTCTGTCCTTGTGATGCCGAGTGCTGCTTCCTTCTGGGGAGCAGTGAGGGTAATGGAAAGACAGAGTCTCAGAGGGTCACCAGACCCTAGTCCTCTTCTCCCTATCCCCCTGTCCTTCTGGAAACAGAGGCTGGGTTTTGGCTGGGGAACCGGAAGAAAGGCCAGAATATGGGTTAGGTGGGACCTGGTATTTCAATACTCCCTCCTGAAGAGAGTGGCACGGTGGGAGAGGAAGGCAGCGGGCTGGAAGATGTTTCCCGGCCGTCCAGCAGTTAGGGCCCCGCACTTCCACCGCAGGGGGCCTGGGTTCGATTCCCAGTCAGGGAACTAAGATCCTACGTGTGTGCAGTGCAACCGAAAAACCGAAGTTAAAAAATAAAACGAACAGAGCAGCATTGCCTTGGTTAACTTCAAGTGAGACAAGTCACGTGGAACATGAATCAGATTGGCTAAGTCCTCGACGGGCTTGGGAGTGTTACTGATTCTAGACCCTTAACTCCAGCTGGACTTCCCTCTGGTTCTAGGCATACATAAATACATTTAATAAACCCTACTAAAGAAGAGCTTTTTATGGCATCTTGACTGTCTTTTCACTTACAATCTATATGAAAAAAAAAAAAAAAAGGTGTTAGTTGCTCAGTCATGTCTGACTCTTTGCGACCCCATGAACTGTAGCCCGCCAGGCTCCTCTGTCCAAGGGATTCTCCAGGCAAGAATACTGGAGGGGATTGCCGCTTCCTTCTCCGGGAGGATATTACTACAATTTGCAGAATACATTATTATAATTCCTCCTGTTTGTGAGCACCTGTGACAGCATGGGTACTTGATTCAGCACTGAACACAGATCCTGTCTCTTACCATTCCAAAAGCCCTAGGAAGCTATTACTAATACCCCTCGCTTTCTACAGACAAGGAGCTTGAAGTTCAGAGGTGACACATGTAGGAGGGAATACCAACTCCCTCAAACTCAGGCATTTCACATCAGCTGATTCCAAGGGGCAGAAGCGCTCCCAGGGTCACCATATGTGAACGCGTTTAGAATAGCCCCCAGGTCTGTCCTTGTATGCAGACGTAAGCTGTTCTTCACGGTCTGAAAAATGTTATGTGTCACAATTCACAGTGCCAGCAGAGTATACAGATATCCACGGCATCTTTAACTGACTTTTTCCCTCACCTTTGCGACTCAAAAACCTGAACCCAGGAAAACCTCCCAGCTGGGTTTGTAGGAGCCGGGCTGTGGCGGTCCCTTGCGAGCCTGTGCGTCTGCCCCTCTCCTTCAGTCTCTTCCCTGTCTGACAGTGCTGTGGGTTCCAGTCTTGTCTGCCCAGACAAGCCTCTGGAGAACACAAATCCATCTTGCAGGCTCGCTTTGTATTCTGTAAACTTTCAGTTTGAAAACAAAGGCATTGTCTCGCGGTCGAATCTCTGCCGGGCAGCCGGCATTTCTCAAGAGCCAGGGCAGGAGACGGAGAGGAGCATTTCCACGGAAACCCAAGAGGCATAGTTGCAGGGTGCCTGCGCCACAGTGGGTCACCGTTCCCTCATTAGCATCTGACCAGTGACGTGATAGCCCCCGGGGCTCCCTGCATGGGGGCTGCATGGCTTCAGCAGCCCGGGTTGAAAACACAAGAGATGCTGGTTCCATGCTCTGCCTGCCCATCAGTGACCCAGGCTGGATTTGTCTCCTAGACTAGACTCTTGCTGGGAAATCTTTTTATTCTTTTTACTCACTCCATCTTTTTCAAGATGTCTCTTTCATATCCTATTTTGACTCCAAAACAACAGACTTTTTTTCTCTTTTTTTTTTTCCTCCAGTGATAAAGACTTTTCCAATACCAGATGTTCCTGGGGGAGAAACTGATGCTGGGTTTGGGCGGGGTGGGACTGTGAATAAAAATGGACACTTCATATATTGTATGTTGACGGCGAGAGTAATTGCTGAGTATAGACTTCTGTAGCACTCTGAGTCAATCCCCTGGTTAATTATGTTCCCCGTAGACAGAAAAATGGCATCAGAATTATGGCGACGATGTCTAGCATTTATTACAATGGCTAGAAAATCCCATGGGTGGAGGAGCCTGGTAGGCTGCAGTCCATGGGGTCGCTAAGAGTTGGACACGACTGCGCGACTTCACTTTCACTCTTCACTTCATGCATTGGAGAAGGACATGGTGACCCACTCCAGTGTTCTCGCCTGGAGAATCCCAGGGACGGAGGAGCCTGGTGGGCTGCCCTCTATGGGGTCGCACAGAGTCGGACACGACTGAAGCGACTTAGCAGCAGCAGCAGCATGCATTACAACAGCCCCCTTTCCATCTCAGAGCCTTGCACTTGCCGTGTCCTCTACTTAGAACGTGCTCTTCCCCAAATCTTCACTGGGTACCTTTCCCACAACATTCACTCCTCTGCTTAAATGTCTCCTGGCCCCTGGGAAGGAATGTGCCTCCTTTACTCTCAACTCATGCTGTTTTCTCTTCCTCACAGAACTTAGACTTTCTGAAGTTCTTATTAAGGTTTTACCATCTATCCCTCACCTGACAAGGTAAGCTCCAAAGATCAGGACTTTGTGCATCTGTGCATCCCCAGGGTCTAAAGGAGCATCTGGCACATAGGAAGTGCTCAAAAAATATTTGTTGAAATGATGGCTAGATGGATGGATAGAAGGACAGATGAATGAAGAGTTGACTACATACTATGTGCATTATCCTAAGGGCTTGATAATGATTATTTCATTTCATCTTAAATGGAAACCTTTCATTGAAACAGTTTCAGAGAAGTTAAGATAGTTGTTCAAGGGCACACAGCTGTTAGGAGGTGAGAAATAATTCAAATTCAAGTTCAGGTCTGTCAGGTTTCAAAGCCCATTTTTTTTTTTACCACTCTGCTT
The DNA here is from genome assembly GCA_006410635.1 of Cephalophus harveyi. Classification (NCBI taxonomy): domain Eukaryota; kingdom Metazoa; phylum Chordata; class Mammalia; order Artiodactyla; family Bovidae; genus Cephalophus; species Cephalophus harveyi. Next base: position 372,757 of record SJYT01069703.1, read on the forward strand.
CCCTGGTATAGAACGTTAACCTTGGAAAGAACTGGGGCACACAGGTTGCCTGACGTCACAACTGTCAGCTCTAGAGAGCAAGAGACGGCGGCTGCTGTAGCCGCAGCACCTCACACAGCGTTTGGCAGCTAGTGACCTGAGGGGCTTCCCAGGCAGCGCTAGTGGTAAAGAACCCTCCTGCCAGTGCAGGAGATGTAAGAGACATGGGTTCAATCCCTGGGTCGAGAAGATCCCCTGGAGGAGGGCACGGCAACCCACTCCTGTGTTCTTGCCTGGAGAATCCCATGGACAGGCTCCTCTGTCCAGGCTACAGTCCACGGGGTTGCAAGGAGTTGGACACGACTGAAGTGACTTAGCACAACCACTTAATAAATGGTAGATGCTCACGCAATACTTGCAGATAGATGGGATAGATAGATGGATGGGCCGGCGGCTAAGTGAGTGGATGAATAGATGGGTGGATAGATGAACAGATAGATGGGTGTGTGGATAAGGAAACAGAGTCCCAGAGAGTCTGGTGACTCACCTAAGATCACACAGCATGTCAGCAGAAAAGAGACCAGAACTGAAGACTCCTATCCAGCACTCTTCTGCCTCACAACACCAAACACTTGAGAATGAACCTGAGCGTTTCCCTTATGGTCTGTGCTAGTTTATGCTTCAAGGGATGCTCCCCGGAACCCTATTAAGATATATGCTCTTGGGTCCCCTCATGTCACACTGATGTTATCATCCATTTGTGTCAATTACCCTGGATGGCTAAGTGTCATTTTTATCCCCACTCTTCAGAAGAAGAAAGTAAGGCTCAGAGAGGTTATATAACTTGCCCTTCTTACCCAGCAGGAAGAGAAGAGGCTAGAATCTAACACTTTTGTTTCCACTGGACCAATTTTAGCTGCCTAAGCAATGGCAACCCACTCCAGTCCTCTTGCCTGGAGAATCCCATGGACGGAGGAGCCTGGTAGGGTGCAGTCCGTGGGGTCGCAAAGAGTCGGACACGACTTCACTTTCACTTTCACTTTTCACTTTCATGCACTGGAGAAGGAAATGGCAACCCACTCCAGTGTTCTTGCCTGGAGAATCCCAGGGGCAGGGGAGCCTGGTGGGCTGCTGTCTATGGGGTCGCACAGAGTCGGACATGACTGAAGCGACTTAGCAGCGACAGCAGCAAGAGCTGATTTATCAAGTGGCAACATATAAAGTAGCCAGCGTTGTAAGCACATATCATCTGGTCTGCAGAAAATCTGGGATTCTCTCCCTCAGCAGCAGTGGGGAGTGGGGAAGTCCACCTCGACACCAGAATCCAGTCCAGAAGTGCCCTAGGGCAACAGAGCAGAAGCCTGGACAAAGGTAGACCGAGTACATGATATTGAGGAAGTCATTTCACCTTCCTGAGCCTCAGTTTCCTCATCTGTGAAACGGGTATTGAAATTGTGCTATGGAAGTTTTTCTTCTGCAAGTTGCTCTGGTTCCTTGCAGAATTCTTTTCCTATCATGGTATCACTTCTTGGGGGCGGAGGGGGGGGGAAGGTTGATATTGCTGTTAGAAAATCCCCTTATATTCCCACCATCACAATTCCAGATTACGGGGTCTTTGTGTCCTTCTCTCAGGACTTTGTAAATCCCTGCCCGTGAGTTTAATGAGTTAAGAGTTTACGATGTCACTGCTGCCACATAAAACACCGGCATGCAAGCAGTTAATCCTCTAGAGCCCATGACTGTATTCACTACGGTGGGCTTTTATTCATTATGGTCTCCTGGTAACAAGGAAGTGTTGAAGGGAATTCCCTGGCAGTCTAGAGGTTAAGATTCTGCGCTTCCACTGCAGGGGCCACAGGTTCAATCCCTGGTCAGGAACTAAGATCCCACATGCCGCACGGCAAGGGGGGGGCGGGGGGTTGGTTAGCCCAGGGTAACATCCATGGACACACAGCACAGAGGCAGCCATCAAATACCTGGGAAACTGCCTGTTGAGATGCAGTGGTTTCCGATCTCTGGACTCAGACTTGGCATTGAATCCTGGCCAAGTGACTTCAGCATAGATTGTGATGCTCTCTAGGGCTCAGGAATGTACCTGCCGGATGGATACAGTCACACCTCACCGTCGGGATCATTATGAAATTATATCATTGTTAACACCTGGCAAACAGGAGCTGCTTATAAACAGCAGTTTCCTTGCTTCCAGGTGTAGAGCTGGTCTGTCTCTTTGTTTTCCCCTCCCTTGCTTTCTCCCTTTTCGTCCATCTTCAGTACTTACTTATGTTTCCACTCGACAAGCACTGTTGTGCGCCTGCTGTATGCTAGCGCCGTGTGGGCACTGAGGGGATGTTGATGAGCAGGACAGGCAAGGTCACCCCTCCCAGAGCCCCCAGCCTAACCCAGCAAAGCAAGGGCCTGCTGCATCCTCCCCAGAGGAGAAATCAGCTCCTGGGCACCGTATGCTTCAGCCTCCCTCTTTTATCAAAACCACTTGGCTTTACTGCCAGGAACGGAAACTTCTTGCAGCCAAGGACTGGGTTTTACTGGGGGGCTCTCTACACACACACCCCCAGAACCTGATGCAGGCCTGGGCCACTAGTGAGGACTCTGTACAAGAGAGCCAAAGGCATGCGTGACCAGGAAGCTTTGCATGGGGAGGGTCTTTGGGAAACGTGGACCAGAGTGCTCCCCTCTCCCCTGCTGTCCTCCCCCACTCTTTCCTTACAGGGACTCCCGGCTCCTCCACTCTGCTGAAGACACATCCCTCCCCACGGCTGCCTGCAACCTTCTCTCCATCTGTCTCCCTCTGCCTGCTCAGGCTGCAACAGCGGCCACACTGTGGCAAGGTGGATGGGGGGAGGGAAAAGGAGAGCCTCTGAACTGGGGTGCAAGGCCCTGGGAGGCTGACTGGGAGTCTGCAAAGGTGGTCTGCACTGTTTCCAGGAGTGGGTGCACGCCTGTCCCCTGCCTGGGTGCAGCCAAGCCTCTGCCCGTCTCTCTTCCTCACCTCAATTTGCGGAGAAAAGACAAGTTGTGAGAATCAGGGCTAGTCAAGAGCCCAGGGCTGAGGGAAGGCCTTGGACGCCAGCTCCGCGGGGAAGGGGACTGAGCTGAGGAAGCCTCGGCGGCTTCAGAGCCCCCTTAGCGAGGGGAACCAGAGCGAGGTGCCCCGATGAGAGCGTACATACATTGTAACTTGCAGTCCCAGCTTGGGCTTCCGAGGTGTGGGAAGCCCTCGGGTCGGGGATGCACGATTTTGCGGTCCTTTGCACCGTGCCGGGAGATTGACAGCTCTCATCAGGTCCCCAGAGTCGGAGACTTTCTAGGTTATGGGGACTTCACTTCGGAAACACGCAGGGCGGTCAGGGAACAGAGCTGGCTGGGGCCGAGGGAGCTGAAACTGCGATCTGTCCGAGAGAGTGAGCCGTAGAAAAGACTCTCTAGGCTGCAGCGCAGGCTGAGGGCTGCACTCAGCTCGGAGGCCTCCATCGCACCGTCCGGGAAATGGTCCGGACGCCCTCCAGCCTGGCCGCGCCCGCGCAGGGCTGCCGGAGCATCCAAAGAGAGGAAGCGCTCGGCCCCCAGGACGCCAGGGGGACCGGCGTCAAACTTTGCAGGGCCGACGGCCCGGCGGCCACGGGAGGAGGCTGGCACCCGGGGC